>JAUMJL010000578.1:1047500-1060000 GCA_033558185.1 Dromococcyx pavoninus
GTTAGGAGTGAAGAGTTTTACTGTTTTTTCAGGATACTTTTTTTTCCTCAAGAATAAGGCAAGTGAGCACCACAGAGGTTTACTTTTTTCAGGGATTTTGAAATTCAGTTTACATGCCAGCAAGCCGTTTAGTGGCAGGAAGTCTTTCCTAGTAGTGCAGTCATGAACTGGTAAACTAGAAGCATCTGTAAAAATTTAGAGGGAGTATCAGCTTTCTCAAAGCTCCAGCCCAAGACTAATGAGGTGCAAATGATAGCGCTGCATAACCCTTCTCCACCCCAATTGTGGAATGAGATATTGCAACAGAAAGAAGTAAAGAAATGAGACAAAGATTTGAAAATCTACAGTGCTCTGAAACAAATACTGGGTTTTCAGAAGACTTTCAAATGGTTGAGGTGGGCCAACCTTCATATTTTGCTAGCAGGAATTTCATACCTCCTTCCTCAACCACAGACGTATTTCTGTGGCACCGAATACTGACAGATGGACATTGTAGAGCAGTAATTAATTTTTTTTGCATGTTTGCAAAATTTAACTTGTTGGTGGGATTGTTCTTATTAGCAGTTGCTCTACTAAGAAACAGACTTCTGCTAATTTGCATCTTTGATAGATCCTCTTCTCTGCTCACACTGAGAAAGACAGGAAGGGAGTAGAGTTGCAATTTCTTTGAAGGATCACATCTGGGGAGTGATCTGCTGTATCTTGACACCAGATGGCAGGTTTAGGCTGACAGCTAGAACCCAGTTTATCCTGGTCAAATGGCATCTTAACCATTTACTTTCTCTGACCATACACAAAGAGGAACTACTACAAAATTATAGCAATTATGTGGACTCTGACTAAGAAGGCCTCCGTTTGATACAGTCTCTGAGTTTATTAAGTTTCTGTGCTTCTCACTTCTTTCAGTGTTTATAGGAAAGATTGCTTCTCCTTGGCAACACCTAAAATGTTCTTGTGCGGCTCATACTTTCTTCCGTTGTGGGGGCAGAGGTGTGGTGCCTTTAAGTGGCTGATTCTTGTCATAACAGGTATGGCATTAACCCTGCTGAGTAGTGACTAGAAGTGACAGCATTGCATTTGAGGTGCCTGGAGGGCACTCAGTCATCACTCCTACACAGCAAAATGGCTTTGAAAGCACTGTATACAGTTGCTTGCCAGTGTGGAGTGTGCTCAGTAAAAGTTATGGAGAAAGAGATCTGATTCTTGTATTCTTTCGTTCACCAGATTTCCAGAAGAAACTCCTAAAAAATCAAGGGCAGGTCAGGGCTGTACGCTGCTCACTGTTTTGCTTTCTTCCATATGTGCACATAAGTAGGCTTCTGCCTGCTGCCACTTCCCACCCCTTCAGTTGAGCGACTAAGTGCATCAACTCAGGCCACCCAGGACCTAAAATCTTCATCCAGCTTCTCACTTTTCTCCTCTCCCTAGCTAGCTCCCACATGTTCCCAAATTTATTTCCACCTACCTTATAAATCAGTGTGCTCTTGTCATTCTTTTTGCTTTGCTTTGTGTTTCTTTGTCAAACAATTGCAGTAAAGCATATAAAACTGAAAACAGAAATATGACTATTAAGGTGTTACAGAATCAAAGCGTGCTTGCTTAAAAATTTTATTACTGAATAGTATGGGTTTCTAAAATGTTTTACCTGAAATGTATTATATGGAGTTCTTGTTCTTGTTAGTTCAGTAAAAACGTAACAGCAGAGATCAGTATAAAAATCAGGTGGAATATGATATTTTATCTGGAAGTTAAATGTCACAGTATTACATTTTTTTGCCAAGCATGAGATTTTTATTACATATTTTTTAACCTCTATTTTTGTAACATGTCTCAGCAACATCAATCAGCCTCTAAACAAGCCTAGGGCACTTTCCTTGTAAAGTTCTTAATGGATTGCTTTTTTAAGAATTTGAAGTTAAGTTATTTTAGAAGGCCATTACTATATATATGGGTTATGGGTAAGCTGTTACAAGTTTGCTAATGTTATGTTATTATATTTACATTAATATGTTGTCAATGATTTATTTCCAGATGTAGCAATGCAGAACATAGGGAGAAAGAAAATACCCATCCTCTCATACTGAGATAATCATCACCTTGTAACTTCTACAAATGTTTTTAAAAACACTAATTAATTGTAGGTTGGGGGGAGGAGTGGCAGACTGGACCAATTGTGAGAAATTTGCATTTGTGAAAAACATGTGTCTCTCTCACTGTGAGTTCCAAGTGAAGTACCTCAGTACAGATTCCTAAGCTGACTTTGGCAGTGCTAAATACACGTTTTTGGTAGAAGAAAAATGTTTGGTGTTTACTTTAGTGTTGGAAACAGTGGACATGTTCTTCACTAATAAGCATATTTTTTGTATGTTTCCTCCATTTTTTTCTCTTTCTTGAAATGGTATTTGATGTAAAAGTGAGAGACCTCTGTCACTTATGTTTGTATCTGCCAATAGGAGGCTTCATTGCTATTAGAAATAATGTGTATTTTCATGGTGAGAGATTCATGAATTGAAGCTGAGTGATTCTGTTGTTCTACAGATTCTTGATGAGTCTCTTCAGAGTTTTGGAAGCCTTATAGCAGGCATACAAACACCTTATTAATGGTGATGCACTCTTTTAGTATATTAAAATAAACCAACCTGATGGCTGAAATGTGGGAAGATTTGAGACATGATGAGCTCTGCAAAACAAATTACTTGTGCATGTAAAACTGGGTTCTGACTGGATTCATAGAAAATAGTACTAAGCAAAAGCAGAGGAATTTCATGTTAGGAGCAGTGTAGATCAAGTGGTTGATGGTTTAGAGATCTAAAGATCTCTGAAGAGCTCATTCAGCCAAAAGAGTGAAGCATTTTTTAGAATGAATTAATTAATGTGATGGGCCTACTCTGCAGAATCATCATGTGTTAAGTTGGCTCTGTGTGCTCTACAGATGAAGTAAGAGCTGGAAAATTCAGAATGAAATCTAGGTTCTAGCTCTGAAGTTCTGCAGGTTTGCTTGGTCCTTACTGTGGGTTTCTTTCAGGCTGCTTTCAGTGGTGAGCAATGAGCAAAATAGGAGTTGGTTTTTTGATAAGTACTAATGTGTACATTTTAGATAGAAAATCAATGAGAACACTCTTATCTGAAGAAAATTTCCTCTATAATTTATCAGAAAATAAGATTAGACTATCTCTAAACATAGTGTTTATATTCTGTATAGCGATGCTATTGAGGACTAGGGGATAGTTTAAGACTGGACTTTGAATTTGTCTAAGTTAAAAGGCGGGTATAAATACGCTGGTGGAAATAGGCATGGACAGATCATGCAAGATGCTGCAGAACATTGAGAAGTCTCAATGGTGGTGTAATGTTTTCATTCTAGCAAAGTTTTGAAAGTTTTTGTGACTTCTTGGAATTAAGTATATCCTAACTACAGACTGGCACAACACAAGAAATTTCAATTTACACAAAAAAACATGAAACAGTAGAATGAAGTAATTTGAGGATTTTAAGAATGATATATAACTTTGAAAAATTACGATTCGATGTTATTGTAGAATTCATTTATCTTTCATTAAATGCTGACCAAAATAATTGGGTCAGTGTTCTCAAATGACATTGAGTTGCAAAAGTATCTTTTTTAATATATATTTCAGACACATTTATTTGCATGGTGGTGCTAGTCTGCATTTCAGAAAATTGCATATACTTTCTTTGAAAGCTAATCATGTCTTCGTGCATATGTTTATGCTCTGCTGATCTCAGACTCCACTCACTGCCACTGTCTTTATACTCTAACACAAATTAAATAATGTAAAGCAGAAAAACTCTGTTCCTAGATAATCTGGAAAAGGGTTAATCAGAATTGACAACTGCTAAAAGAATCCTTTACAGTAATGCCTAACCATTGTTCAGGCATACAGTACAAATGTGTTCTGCCTAAGTTAGCCAGAACAATGTCTCCAGCTAGTGATTAGGCTCAACTCCAACTTTCACCTCAGGCAAAGTTTATGCAGTCATACTACTGTTTGTCAGGTAGTTAAAGGAAGAAGAAGTATCAACCTGAAATAATTCTTTTTTTTTTTAAATTACATATAAATAAATAAATAAATGTTCTAGTTGAGCAAGGAAAAAAAGTTGTCAAAGGCTCAAGTAGCAGACAAACATTTGGGGCTGAGATTTGCATATGAATTCATGGATGGTAAACCGTATCTGTCCCGCAGACACATCTATGTAGCCTGATTGAAGATGTGTTAAATCTCCTGTTAAGAACAAGTCATGATGCCATTAAGGGAAATGGGATTGCTAGAGCACAAAGCACATGGAGAAAGATTTGGGACAGGAATCAGAACCTGTCACATGTCAGTTGCTATATGGTAGACTGACTTGTAGCTCAAAGCGGCTTAGGACCAGTCCTGTTCAGTGCTTTCTTTGTCTGCGGGAGAAGGACTCGTTTCACAGTGTCCACCTGGTTAGCTTGGGGGTGTGCAGCAGAGCCACAACTAACTGACAATCTATGTTGAAGTCTTTTGTTATGTACTTAATGCCAGACCACATCATTGTTTACCTTTTCAATTTCACTTACCTGGATTTGGAAAATTTAAATTATATTATATAATGATATATCATGTTATGATTTCTGGGGAAGTTACTGTTTACAAATATCATTAACAAATATTGTTGAATGACTGGCAATTTACAAGACCCAACGTATAACCTAATTGATATCATAATATAAAAAATGGCTGCCAGTTACATGTATGCATGATGCACATGGGGCTCTGTAGGGAAATTAGATGTAATAATGAGGTCAACCTAACTAATGAAGATAAAAACAAGTTGCACTGTAAATATTTTTAAAAAAGAGATTGAGGGAAAAAAGAAAGAAATGTGACTTGTACGTAAATTTAGTTTTATGACTGTCAGCCAAGAATGGTTAGGTTCATTTTATTGGCTTCAGTTTAGCCACTGTTAGGTTTTTCTTGTGTTTAAAAAAGATTTTGAAAGCATTCTAAGCCTACATTTCATCTGTTTTTTACTGTATGTATTACTAGAACACTCCAAAAGCAGTCTTGGTGTGTCATAAATTGGTCTATATCAACGCCAAATCAAACAGTAGAAGTTTTGGGAAACATTGAGCTACCTGTCTCTATTATCCTTACACCCTTTAACACATGGATGTATAATATGCAGATATTACCTGCAGTATTACCTTTTTTAAATTTCTGAGACTTTTATTTACTGCTGCCTTACTTTATGCTGCCCATTAGCTCAGCAGTGGCACAGGATGTAACGAGGCCTTTCAGCCAACTTATTTTCTGTGGTTTACATTCGGCCATCTTCTCACTCTTGGCTTGTGGCTATAATACCTTAAACTTTGTTACCAGCCTCTCATCTAGCTATTTGAAAATGTAGGACTGTCTAGCTGCTTATAGAAGTTGCCTAGATGTGCTGATAGAAACTGAGTAGATTAGACAGATTAGATTAACATGTGTATGTTAATACATATTTCTCTATAGGCTGTGGATCCTGTGTTAATACACTAATATGCCCAAAAAAGATTTAAGAGGTCTGCTTCTCTTTATTGTACCAATAAGATGTTTATGGGTAGGGAGTTGTGCATCACAGTGCACAGTTAACTGATCTTTTGCCTCTGGTGAGGCAACTTTGAAACCTCTGAAGTCAAAATGACAACAGGTTTACAATTATTATCAAAGTCCTGCTTTGTGCCATCCTATAAAACCAGTTGACCATGCAATTCTACCAAACTCTATTCAAGGAAAATCTAAGAACAGAACCAGGATTGATGAGTCTATTGAGATACTAATGTTGCTTACTGTCAGGTACTTTTGGTAAAATGATTACTGTGATTCAAGTGCTTCCCCTAACATAAGATGGAAGTTCAGTAATAGTATTCATAGAGACCCTGCAGGATAATTGATCTTCCTGTGTATATAACTTGGGATGCGTATTTGTAGTTTTCTCTCTGTTTTTGTATATATATATGTACATTCAGAATCTAATATGCTGCTGTGGTGGGCTGTAGCATGTTCTCTGATTCAGCAGTATTTGTAACGTAGGCACGTATGCTGTGACTGTATCTGTTTTTTACTGTATGTAGAGGCCAGTTCATCTTATACCTTCTTTTTTTCAGTCCTCTGTGGCTGAATGAAACAATTTTCAGTAATGGTATTCTTGCCACTAAATCAGTTTTGGTTATTTATTTTAGGTGCTATTTTACATTTTCTTCCTCTGAATTTCTGTTTATTTTTTTCTGAGGCCAGGATTGCCCTTCTTGTGATACTCTGTTCACTTAAAAGTTTCATTCATCATTTGATTACAATGTCCTGTCCCCCTTGCTTGCAGAGGAATGAAGGCACACAGATTGAAAGGATAGTGAGTCACCTGAACCAATAACTTCTGAGAAAAGTGATCAGTTGTCTGTCTCATCTAGGACTGTGGAGGGCTTCGGCCTCAGGTCTGGACAAGGAAAGAAGTCATCTCAACAAAAATCAATTTGCATCATACAGAATATTCAGTGTCTGGTCCTAGAAATCTAGCATCAGAAATAATTTTTGAAGATGAAATTTTCATGCTTAGTCAAGGATTCCCGATGTACCTTACAGTCTTCTAGAGCCTGCCGTTCAGCTGTCAAGAACTATGAGTTTCTCATTCACATCCAGGCTCATTTTGTCAGATTTCTCGTGATTTCCTCAGAAAGAGGCAATATAGCCATGAGCACTACTCATTAGTATGGATTTTCATGAAAATGAACAACTGGGTCTCCAAATTGATTTTTGCATATGATGATGGAAAATATATTTAATGCCTCATCCTATTTTCTCTTTTCTTTCTTGTTATCTCTTTGGGACTCTGCTACTAGGTGTTCTTCAGACCTTTATAAACAGTTTATAGGAGTGAGATCTAGTACCTCACCAGCTTTCAACACTGTCTTACTCCAACCTCCCTTCTTAATCATTGTCAGAGTCTCATCATGTAAGCATATTTAAGTGAATTGTTACGAGAATGATATGACCATGTAATAATGTTTCATATTGGAGGAAAAATGTTTTAAAACAGCTATTACTGAGAATTGTGAAAAAATATATCCATCAGTCCTGGACTTAAGAGGAACTTCAGAAGTAAAGTTCAGACTGATGACACTCTTGTTGCTCCAGCAAAGTTATTGTTTTCACCTGCAAGGTTCCTTCTGCTGTGCCTTTTCTTTGTGGCAGGTGTCAGCCAATTCTGATACCACTACCTACTGGACCTTTTCATTAAGATCCTGAAGACATTCAAAGAACCTGAATTGTCATCAGGCCATTAGACATGAGATCAGCTTATAAAATAGATGCTGCAACTTTCTGAAAATTGTGCTAGAATTCTCTCTTGCCAAAAGTTGCACTGTTGATTTTATTAGCTCTGACAAAGCTAACAAGGTGACTCAGGTTATCTCTTGGAATGGAATGTGGCCATATTTGGCTGTCAGACATCCTGCACTTATACGCAACCTAATACAACACTGCACTTTCATTTAATGCACATGTCATTTGAACAGTTTATACCCGAGTGCCCTATTTGATGGGCATGTTGGTGACTGTCGTGCAGCATGATGACTTCTTCTGTAAAGTAGAAAGTGAGAATAGAGCAGTAACTGGCAAGGGTTTGCTTCTTTTCGTTGTTGCTTTCCAGATTGGAAAAGCGTGGTGTCTGCCATTTTCACTGGACATCTCAGAACCAAAGGCTTAATTTACATTTCATTGTTATGAGAGGTCAGAGGAGGAAGATACCTGTGACCAGCCTTAAGCTTACACAGTAAAACTTATGAATAACTAAGAGGAAGCATGGCCACCATGCTTTGTATTAACAAGGTGATGTGACATCCACTTCTTTTGGTGGGAAAGCAGACAATCTATGGAACAGATGTCTCAAAGAACATCCATGTGCCTCTTATCTGTCTGGGGCCTGTAACTAATTGTCAAATGGATTTACCTGTTTCACGATGCAGCAGATCACAAGTGGGAAAAGAAGGATGGTGCTCTATGTGCTGCTTTCCAGGGCAGAGGATAGCCTGAGGTCTGTTTCTTCCCTTTAGAAGTCAACAAGAAATACCAGTGCTCCTGCTCCAAGATTCTTGTATCCCTGATCATGTGGGGAATAATGTTTAAGCAGAGTTCCCTGACTCATCTTCTGTTAACAGTCCTCCCCAAGCTGAGGCAAGAAATAACATGATTGATCCTTCTGGCTCCAGCTTGACTGAGGCAGTTCTGAGTACAGCACCCTGCCTTTTTTCCTACTCTGTTTCACAGTAGACTCTCACAGATTTAACAACCAAACCTCACGTTCTTCCATGTAGTACTATGAACACTCAGAGGCTTCCAGGCTTCAAATCTCACTTGTTCATCCTCAACCAGTGATTTTTTCAGCAACAGTAGATAGAAGAGCAAGAATAGAAGAAGCAGCTGTGCGAACCGTATTTTTCATGTGAACTACTTTGAAAGTGACACTTCTCTTATGTCTTTGTTTCTTATGTGATTGTAGATTATTTTTTAATCCTAAAAACTTTTGACCTAAAATCATCTCAGGTGAGTTTTCAGCCATCCCCAGTGTGCAAACACGTGGTAAGCATTTCATTCTTTTTAAAATACCCCAGCTATTTGACTGATTAGGATCTGTGTTTTAGAGCATTGCATTGTTTCCCAGTGGGTCTGACATGTGGCTGGGTACATTTTGATGAAAAATACTCTTCTGGTAGCTTATAGCTATGACTACAGTGATAGGAGATTAAGGCCCTAATATTTCTCTATCTCCTCCCTCCCCTTTCTCTTCTTTGATTTCAGATATCTCTGTGTTAGTATGTTTTCAGCCTTAGGTCAACCACTGTTGTTTGCCTCAGTGTTGACTATATCCATTCCTGAGATTTAAAGAGATGATATGTGGATCTCCATTTTGATATTGCAGAAGCACCATAGCATCATAATTTCTTGGAATTGTAGTCTTTACTCAACTGTATGTTTTTGTCAAGTTTAGTGTCAAATGCTTTGTAATAGCAGGCCTTTTAAAGAGGAAGATTAATTAGTTGTAAATGTTTTTCTTTGAGAGCTATGTTTATACTGTCAGTACAGGTGTACTGGATGATCCTGCTTCCTTATATTTGGACTCATGTGAGTGCAGGAAAACACATGGCCAGCAACAGCCAACTATGTTTCCTTTTAAGAGAGCAGATGTAACCGGAGATGACTCATAGTAACTTTATCAGTAGTAAGAATTAACAACATGGCCTTTTTTAAGACAAAAAAAAAATTGCCTTAGCAGTACCTCAGAAAAATAATTCCTTCCCCAGCACATTGAGTGTTGCTGTGATCAGGCAATATGTGCCCTCTGTTATGCTAGCATTTCTGAGCTTGTCAGTCTCAGAAACTGCAGGAGTCTTTTTGATATTGCAAGGGAGAAGTGGCAGGAAGATGAGCTCTGACCTCTCAGGCAGATGGTCTCTCAAAGAAAAATACCTAAGTGTAAGTTGCTTTCTTTCCCTCTAAGGGAATATCTTAGTGTAGCTGTTTATAGTGTAATGAGAGAGCAAGAAAAAGTACTGGGAATTTGTAAAGGATTTTGTGCATGTAGTGCATTTATTCTTGCTTTCCTTTTCCTTACTGCTGAAACCAACTACCTTTAGTATTTATGCATAGCACAAAAATTTAAAAGGTTTTTTGAATGTGCAAGCAGCACAGAAGTCTTTAACATTCCTATTGAAGTCACTCTATTGAAATCAATGGGAATTAGTTACTGAAGTCAGTGAAATCAAGATTTAATGAATAATTTGTCTCCAAATAGTTGACTCTTATTTGTCTTTCAAGATAATTATGTTTCTGTGTTTGTATATGCATCATATACTTTACATAAATATGAGAAGGAACACATATGCAGGTGACACCTGATGCATTTTGGTTTCCTTTGAGATCTGACTGTATGCTGAATACCATTATCTCTCTGAGTGCCTGAGGACTTAAAATTAATACGCAGTGAGGAGGCACTAGCACGTCCCTGTGGACCCATATGGTTTACATTGGTAATTCACTGTAGGAGTATAAATGATACAATGCTGAGTGACTCCCAACTTTCCTCTAGGTGTGGTGGTTGACAGATGATTAAATTTCATGTTGGAAATCTTTTAGTATGCTTCTTTTTACAATGTTCTTTACAAATTGTCTTGTTTATCATTTGATTGAAGTATTGTCAACATCTGTGCCTGGGACTTCCTTTATTCTTGTTTCCTGGTGGAAACAGAGAAGAACAAATGGAAGAAAAATGGTGTGATGATTAAATGTCTTTCTTCTCATCCCTGGGATTTCCTAGATGTAAGTCATGTATGTTGATGTTCACGTTTAATGATTTGAAAACTTAAGTTGTTTACAGTATTTGAAAATGAAGTTAGAATTTCATGACTACTAAATCCTTTTTTCCTTAAAAGAGCTTTTTCTTTTTATTGAGACAGTATGGTGAATAAAATGCATGTTTTCCACCGTCCTGTAGGAGGAATGTTAAAGGTAGTACGTGAAACAAGAAATGAAGAGTAGAAACAAGCAGGACCAGAAAACAGTGTGCAGTCCATTGATCCATGCTGCCACACACTCTTGTTCCTAGCATACACTACATAATCAGAAGGGACAAGACAAATCAAATCCTTTTGGTCCATGGAGGTTACAGTGTCCCAGGTGTAGTGCCAAGTGTCATTTTATGAGTACAGGTTGCTGTGCTAAGGACATGCAGCCATGCGTTATGCAGAAGTAACCTAAAAGGTATGTAAGAAGTCTAGGAAGGAATGATGATGCATTTTATTAATTTTGCTTGGTTTTCTTCACAAAAAAAGTATATCAATAGGATGATTAAGAGGGATGGCACTGTTCATTGTGTAATTTCAATTTCCTTATGTACAGGCATTTAAAATGGCAAATACTTGGATTATCTATAGCGTCTTTGTCATCAGGAAAATAAACTTTGTAGCATACTGGTGCATATGATGACTTGAATTTTACATGTTGATAAACAGAAATGCGAAATTAAATTATTTACCCAATATACCACAGGACATCATTTGAGATTGAGGAGTAAGCATACATCTTCACACCCAGTTGCTTTTCCTAACGACTGGATGTACATCTTCCCTACTAAGTTTTACATGTCAAAGCAAATATGTAAGTATAGAAATAGTTAATCAAATATATAAATATAGATCCCTCTTCAAAAAGTAGTATTTTATATCATTATTAAAAACCTGTTGCATTCTATACTGCTTTTTACCCAAACGATATTCGATAAATAGAAAAGTACAGTTTCTACTTGTGTACATGGCATATCACAAACAGGAGTAATTTCTGGAGCAAAATCTAGAAAGCAGATTAACAGAGTAAAGTAATAGATTGCATGTAGTAAGACATCGGACAGTGGATTGGGAGAATGAGCAGTATCCAACTATTTAGATGAAACTGCGATGTAAATTCACCGAGTGCTAAGTTTATAAAAACTGTTATTTTGCTTGGAATGTAGGAGTTAATACCCACATTTCAAGAAAAATTGTCAGCTAAAAAGATGAATATGTAATTAAAAGTACTTTGTCCTTGTAAAAAAAGGATCTCAAGGCAGCTTGTGAAAGAGGAAGTGTGGTATGAGTGATGAGTGAAGACTCAGAACATGTGAGTTCCTTTGATGCTGCTGTAGTAATGTACAAGTTATTTAATATTCAGTATCTGTTGTTTCCTTCTATTTGAAGTAATTTTATTTTCATTTTCTATCATATAAAGCAGTTTTCTTCAGGATCTGGGGAGGAGAGAAGAATGTACATTGTATATATGATCACTGCTCTGTGTTACAATGTTTATCTTCAATCACAATGTTGTAGGAGATCCATACTACCATACGTGGGTTATACCTTACTTCTCATTTAAGAAGATTAATTTTATAACACCACACAGCCATAATGAGGACTCTGTGTGTGTGTGTGTGTGTGTTAATGTCTCTCTGTTACCATTCAGTTGCGATGTTAGGCTTTGTTCTTAGTTGCTAGCAAATGAAGACAGGAAACCAGGAAAAGCAATAAGATTTGCTTAAGTTGGCCCCATTTTTTCCAGTTCTAACCAATGCCTTGATTTGTCATGGGATACTATTGTTCACTCTGTTCACACTAAAAATGAGGTGCAATCTGATCGTAGTTTCAGCATAATGCAGGTTCAAAATTAATACTCCTTTTTCTAAACTGTTAAAATCCCTTTGTGTACTGTGTGCAGGCACACTAATGCAAATCAAACTGTGCATCTCTGAGATACTTGGAGAGCAATATTTTCCCCTTTTTGTTCTTACAGACTGCTCTGCATCATTTGTAATTTCTCAGCCCCTGCTTGATTAGTTTACTAAGCATGCCAAGATTATTTTTGAAATGTATTTCCGAGATGTATGTATGGTTGGTTAATAACTTCCGTGCCAGGATGGCTAGTAGTACTTGATTTTTAGCTGTTGTAGTG
>JAUMJL010000578.1:1065000-1105000 GCA_033558185.1 Dromococcyx pavoninus
ACTAAGCATGCACATGTAGTAGTAAGTCCACATAAGTAAAAGTTGATGGATGTTGTACTGACTCTGGTTATCTCCATGATTTAACTCTTGTGAGTTAACAGAAGTTTTTTATGTACCTTTTATTTTCAAAATAATAATAAGCGCAGACACACACTGAATCAATATAATTTGTAGATTTCTTGAGAATATGACATCATTTAAATATCCATGTATGGGCTATTTTTAAAACTAAGAGATAAGATGAAGGTGTGGATGGAGATAAGATGAATATGTGAATTTAGTTTCACAAAATCTGTCCGTTTTAATATCTGGGATTAGAATCAACTTACAGTTCACTTCTAAAGATGAAGCAGCTGGAGAATATTATTGCAAGTTTGCTAGGCTTTTACCTGTGGTTAGATATACAAATGGTCTTCTGGATTTTGCATTCAGTGCTTAGCTTGTAAGTAACTTAGGAACAATAATTTCTTCAAGAAAAAAATAATTCATTGCTCTGCTGCTTGGGAGTAAGTCTTGTTATCAGGAAGAGCATCAAACGGAATGGTGTACCTGACATCCTCTACGTAATCACAAAATAGGCATGGGAGAAGTTCTACAGCATTGACATTATTGGTATTACAGTACATTTCCACCATGGTGTCTAGCCAGCTTTTGGCATCTGTATTGAGTTCCCCCACTTACTTGTTTTTTTTAATTTTGGCTAAAATTCTCTGCAAAAAGCCAGTCTAATAACAGTTATGATGGTAATATTTGTGATATGACTCCTCCAAGTGAATTAGCTTAAGCCAAAAAGTTTATTTCCTAACGACTACTACAGAAGTCCAGTAGTTATTACAATGACACTCACATGTTACTCCTGCAGATGAGTAGGAAGCTTTGACTAGTAAAACACACAATGGTTCATGTAGACCTGGTCTATGCATGAAGTTGTGTAAGACTAGTTAGAAAAGCAACTCTCAGAACTTTCATAATCAATATATGAAATGCTTCCACCTTTGTTGAAAGCTGCCAACCCACTGGTATTAATATGCAAAACATTATAAAACTAAAATTGAGAGAGGTTTGCAGGTTATAATCACCACTCTCTGTGAGAATCACACTTTGGAAACCACTGAACTAAAGAGATTATGCCATAAATGGCTACAAAATTTCAGTAAGGATACTGTGCCTCTTCTAAATGCATACAAGCCAGGCTTGTCTGTTGTACTGGTAAGCCTGAATGTGTGAGCTAAACCACTGTTACCTTTAAACCAACACAATACGGTTTGTGCTTACCTTTCACCAGTTTAGCTAAATGACTTTATGTTAAAGCTCGAGGGCATTTCTGCTTAGTGCACTCAATTTATGCTTTGTAGGTTACAGTGCCTCCAGCTAGTTTTTTAATGTTAGTCAGGATGTTAATTATGACAGTGAACTGTCTTCGGGTTAAGAAGGGGAATGAATTGCAGTCAAAATGCCCAGCTGAATGACTGAATGCTTTGAGATGTCCTAATGCATGGACAGACTGCAAGTGAACTGAGTTTACTTCACCACATGTATATGCAGGCAGTTGTCTTTAAAAAAAAGAAAATAATATAAAGCTTTTAGTTCAAAATTGCATCCAGAGTTTTAGCCATCTTTCAAGATTTATTTTCTTCATATTGGAAAATGATAATTATTTTGAGAAGGCAAGATGAGTGATTTGGATACTTCTGAGTTGGCACTGAGGTTCACTAGTAGTTGTCTCATTCAAGCTTGGGAGACCCCATACATTCACTAAAAATGCAAGGAAAAGACTTCTGATTGCCCCCCTACAGCTATAGAAGACAACACATAAGCCGCCTCATGTTTTGCATGCTAGTCAGTATAACAAAGTCTGTTGCATTAGGCAACGGTGTTACCACCATCTAGAAATAAAGTAAAAGTAGACTCCCTCCTTAAGCAAGGCAAGAAACTGAGATCAAATGAATTTGCTTTCTGAAGACTCCTGTTTGGCCAGTGAAGCTATAATTTTCTTCCTTAAATCAGTTACTTAAGCTATGATAAAGGAAAACAATTAATCTCGATGGACTCAGGAATGCAATTTAGATGTGAGAGACTCCGTTTAATGTGTTTTTTAACCACATAGACTTCTTTCTTCATGAGTAGTTAATGTATTTCTGCATTGGACAATGCAGACATGTGTCGTAATTCATTAGGAATGCAGGGCAGTGTAGTAATTCTAATCAGGTATTGGACACAGTGCAGCTTCCATGCTACATTGCATGGTCTATGTCCAGCTGCTTAAGCCCACTGTAACCTGATATATTAGTCTAGGAAGTTTGCTGTACTAAATCAAGTTTAATCATTTCAAGATCAGAATGGGTTTCATTCAAAGCTTGCTTGGTTGTTTCTCAAAAAACTTCCTGTGAAGGATAGGCAGGCACTGAATTCAAGGGCAAGATTAGGTACCCTTGTTTCACATCTGTTGTTGAAGCCACTCATCATTTCCAGGTTTACACTGAGTCTGACTAAAGCTATGTGTTTCTATTACTGCCTATCAAGCTACTAGTTTCTTCATAATCACTTCAGAATATTATAAATATTGTAAATTACTAATATTATAAATCTACATCCTATTATTCTTATTTTGTGTATGCAAATCCAAATCTTCACTGTGTCTTTATCTTAATAGTATCTTGCTATATTTCTGGACTGTAAAGACAGAATTGTTTTCATTTTGCTTCAGTTAGAAAATGGAGGAAGTAACCACCTTTATGACAGATAGCCTCATTTTTGCATGCTAGTTAACTGTAGAGAAATGGCGACCATTGTTTGTGATGAAACATAGTGGCCCTTCTTGCAGAGGGAATAACCTGAGAGCAGACACCTTTTTGCATGACCAACAGAGAAGCACATCCAAGTAAATGTAGTTATGATAAAGCAATCATTGTATAGGGTTCTTCTAAACATGACCATATATAGTTGTTTGTTAAAAAATATTATTCAGTTTCAACCAATGTCTGATGTGTGATCTCTTTAGAAATATATGAACTAAACCACTTCCCTCCAGCCACCTCTGCTCTCCCATCACTGGTCTCCAGCCCCCTCACCCCCCATTGTGGTCGGTCCCGTGGCTGAGATGATGGTGGCGCAGTAGACTGGGGATGGTGTGAAATGTATACCCTGCTTTTGCTGTTCCATGTTAATTACTCAGCGTCTCTGACAGGAGCTCATCCATGGGCTGCAGTCCCCTCAGAGATGTTCTGCTCATGTGTCTCCCCTCTGTCCCTGCTTAGGCATCTTTGCTACAGTGCTACTTGCATGTCTCTTTGTCCTGCTCAGGAATCTCTTTTCTCCAGCCATGCTCAGGTAGTTCTTTTCTCCTGCCCTGTTCAAGTGTCACCTCTTTTTCTTCAGTGTCTCCCTTTTCCATAGTTGTTACCTCCCTTTTTAAAAAACATATTCACAGAAGTATTATGTGCTCTCTGGTGGGCAGTTTGGCGTCTGGTGGTGGGTCCATTTTGTCCATTGTAGAGCTGGCTGGGACTGGCTCAGGGCAGTCCCAGTCCTCATCCAGCACAGGTTGCCTGCCCACACCGCTGACATCTGCCAGCTGTGCCCGGTGCAGCAGGTAAGTGGTAAAAGGAGAACATGTTCATGTGTATCTTATTCATTTGTCATTTCTAAGGTAAAAGCTGTGTGCCACTAAGGTTGTATGAACATTTACATGTATTCTTTTTTTCCTGTGTTCTTTTGAGAAAGAATAATCAAAGAATCATAGAATCATAGAATGACCCGAGTTGGAAGGGATCCACAAGGTTCATCGAGTCCTCTCCTGTCCCTGCATAGTACATCTCCAACATTCACACGATGTGTCTAAGGGCATAGTCCAAATGCTTCTGGGATATTGTCAGGCTTGGTGCTGTGATAGCTTCCCTGGGAAGCTGTTCCAGTGCTCCACCACCCTTTGAGTGAAGAACCTTTCCTGACATCCAACCTAAACCTCCCCAGACACATCTTCCTGCCATTCCCTTGAGTCCTACCACTGGTCACCAGAGAGAAGAGATCAGCAATTGTTCCTCCTCCTTCCCTTCTGAGGAAACAGTAAAGTGCTATGAGGTTCCCCCTCAGTCTCCTCTTCTCCAGGCTGAACAGACCAAGTGACTTTAGCCACTTTAGTGACTCATATGACTTTCCCTCTGAACCCATCACCAGCCTTGTGATCCTCCTCTGGACACTCTCCAGTAGCTTTATATCCTTTCTATACTCTGGGCCCCAAAACTGCAAACAGCACTTGAGGTGGAGTCTCATTAGTGGAGAGCAGAGCAGGACAGTCACCTCCCTCAATCGGCTGGCAATGTCGTGCTTGATGCACCCCAGGACACGATTGGCCCTCTTGGCTGTCAGAGCACACTGTTGGCTCATGGTTAACCAGAACCTCCAGGTCCCTTTCCTAGTTCTGCTCTCCAGTCTCTTGCTCTCCAGTCTGTAGGTGTATCCAGGGTTGCTGTGTCCCAGGTGACTTCTTTGCTCTCAAGAGTGTCAACTGCTCCCCCCAGTTTTGGCAAACTTGATTAGTAAACCTTTAAGTCCTGCATGCAGACCGTTTATGAAGGTATTAAAGAACAGTGGCCCCAAGATAGATCCTTGTGGAATCCCAGTAGTGACTGGGTGCCAGCCCAAGTTACCCCCATTCACTGTGACCCTTTGAGCCTGACCCATCAGCCTGTTGCTCACCCTTTGCATTTTTAACTGAACTATGCTGTGCCTCTTGTCTGTGCTCCTGTTTTCTCACTTCATTCTCCTTTGTTGTTACCCAGTTTACTGTGTGTTCCACGGTTTTATATCCATTTCGTCTTAGCTATATTTGTCTGCTTCTGTCTTCCATTTTACCTTTCTTTGCATTGACGCTTTCCTTGCCCTCGTGGTAGCTTAGTTTCACCTTGTAAACCCCTCTGTCTCCAGTGGACTGCTGGCTGCTTTTCTCATTTCAATGAAATGAGAAATGTGATGCTTCCAAGTAAGTGATGGAGCTTTCTGATGGTGCCAACTCAAAGAGACCTGTTGGAACTGGCAAAGTGAACAAAAGCTTTGTATCATCATTTCCATTTCCATTTAAGAAGTAGGAACTAGAACTTGCCATAGCTTGTTTTCCCAGAACTACCTAAAGATGTCTTTACAGCCTTATAGTGGGACTCATAGGAAATGTCTGATCAACCTTCATATATACAAGTCATGACTTGCTGTTTGGACAGAGGTGTCCTAAATAACTTACTTTGTCCTTCAATAGGTTTACTACTGTATCAAACTTCTTTCCTAATGTACATTTTGTCACTGCACCTTTGTGAAGATACTTTTGAAATGGAAGTTAAGCTGATCTAGAGGACACGCTGTCACCAATCAATAAAACATTTTAAAATTGGTACTTTAATACTAAGGTAATGCTAGACGTCTTTAAAATATGGCTAAATTGCCTTCAGAATGTGGACTGTGGAACCTGTGGTTGCTCTTTCTCCAAAACACTAACACCAATGACATTCACTTTCCCTTTTTAGGTAGCTATTCTTTCATTTACTTTACCACCTGAATGCTGAAGTTATTCTTTCCTACTGAGGGATTAATCCATTAATATTTTTAAAGTGCATTTGCTAAAATCTTTATATATATATATATATATATATGCTCCTTCAAGTCCATTCTCATATTAATTTAGTTATCTTTTGAGAAACTTGACTAAATTTCATTGTTGAAGGATCTCCAATGAATATGCTTTTGCACAAAATTAGAGTTTTGTCTTTTTTACTGTAATATCTGTTCCATCTGGATATCCCATCCTACTGTGGGTGGGGTTGAAATTATGTCTGTTATGAAAAGTAATCACAGTATAGGCTACTTGCAGTTGACCCATCTGTATGTGACTAACCTGAAACCTCAAATAAGAGGCAGAGGGAGTTATGAGTTCTCAGTCCCTATTGCAGTAGATAATTCCAAAGTGAATCAGTGTATTAATTTACATTTGTCCTTACTAACTTGTAGTGCGTTGTAAAACCAGCATGTTGCTATGTAATTGATCTGGGAGGCTAATATTAGCCTCATGTTTCACAACATTTTCTTCACAGTTCCTGAAGAGAATTATGCCTGCGAAGGACGAATTTAATCCTGCCATCTACCTTGCATCATCCCGTATCTAAGCATCTGTTTTATACTTTAAAGCATTCATTTTATCCTTTACTGTCTTCTTTCCTTTTATGTATTTGTAGAAAGCCTTATTATTCTTCACTATATTGCTTGCTGTCCCCTCTGATACTCTGCTTTTCTCCTGTGTAATTTTCCTTTTTTACTCAGTCTAGCTCCCAACATGTATTTTTCCTTTAAATCATTTTTTCTTGATGGTTTTAGTTGCATCTGCACTGCATTTTTCATCAATATTTCTTCTGTTGCCTCTTTACTTTTGCCATTTAGTCATCTCGGGATTTTTGTCTCCTTAAAAAGGATGCTGTTCCATTAGACATTTGTTAGTACATCTTTGAAACAAGTCAATTCTTTTTCCACACATTGTTCCTTTAAAGTTAATTCTTGACTTCAGTCACCTACTATTTCTTTTGTCCTTAGAAACTTGTAATTTTAAAATTTCTCACTGGTTTCTTACCCTTTACAACTTTCTTCTCTTGAATTATGATGTAAGAATTGAATGTATTCTGTCCAGTTCTTTCTTAATTTGTGGGGCAACTGGGCAATGCAAGGGCAGTTCTGTAGTCTGAGTAAGTTCAGTGCAAATATGGGAGGAGTGGAGACAAACAGAGGAGACTTGTCTGCTTTCCAGTTCTTGGTCTGTCCTGGACCATTTTGACTTTTAGTGTGATGAGAAGGATTAGTTTATACTGGCCTGTAGCCGTCCATGACAACACTTACATTTCCTGAATCACCCCTCCCATGCTTGAGGCTTTGAAGAGCATGGTACAGTAGTACCATGAGCTAATTCTACAATACTTGTGGAAATTCCTTTTCTGCAGAGGGAATTTCCAGCAATCCAGTTTAACTGTTTTTATGTCCTTTAAGCTGGAATGATGTTTACTTAATTTAGAATTAATTTTTATTTACATCTCCTACACTCCCTACTGTACTGGCACTGTGACTGAGGGCTTTAAATGCTGCAGTACCATAAATGGAAATGGCATTATGACAAGATATAAGATTTGGGCAAGTAACTTTGATTTGTATGATATTTTTTGTTTGGGTTTGCTGGTAAGCAGCTAAGGAGAAAACTGTCACCTGCATGGTATTATAGTAAAACTAAGTTCTCCTGTTCTGTTATGCCAACTGGATGTATTAGATTCCTTCTTGATGTTTCTCTACTGAGATCAATGGAGTTGGTGTATTATGAGCTTGTTCAGAAAGAAAAAATACTAGTGTAGGGAAACCTTTTTTTCTTCAGTGAATCATGATGTTTTTCTCTGAAAACATCAACTTAATATTTAGAATGCTGATAATGCAATGTACTTTTACTTCACATGTAAGTTGTGCTAACAAAATATTTTTGTGTATATCTCCACATAAATGCTTTACGTTATAGTGTATCCTGTGAAGTGATTTACGTATGATTCTGTAAAAGCAATTGTTGTAAATTTAAGATTCAGTTCACATTCATAGAATCATAGAATTACATGGTTATAAAAGACCTTGAGATCATCAAATCCAACTGTACCTGTCCACTACTAAACTGTACCCCTGAGAAACTCCTGTCTTGTAAGCACCTCCAGGGATGGTGACCTAACCACCTTCCTGGGCAACCTGTTCCAGTGCTTGACCACTTCTTTCTTTGAAGAAATTTTTCCTGATGTCTAATTTGAACCTCCCCTGCTGCAGCTTGAGGTCATTTCCTCTCATTCTGTCACCTGCCTCTTGGGAGAAGAGACCAACACCCACCTCGCTACAACCTCCTTTCAGGGAGTTGTAGACAGTGATGAGATCTCCCCTCAGCCTCCTCTTCTCTAGGCTAAGTAAACCCAGCACCCTCAGCTGCTCCTCATACGACTTATTCTTCAGCCTCACTGCCCTTCTCTGGACGCGCTCCAGCACCTCAATGTCCTTCTTGTAGTGAGGGGCCCAGAACTGCACACAGTACTCGAGGTGTGACCTCACCAGTGCCGAGTACAGGGGCAAAATCACTTCCCTGGTCCCACTGGCCACACTGTTTTTGATACAGGTCAAGATACCATTGGCCTTCTTGGCTACCTGGGCCACACTGCTGGCTCATATTCAGCTGTCAACCAACACCCCCAGGTTCTTCTTTTCCAGGTAGCTTCCCAGCCATTCTTCTCCAAGTCCGTATCACTGCATGGGGTTGTTGTGTCCCAGGTGCAGGACCTGACACTTGGCCTTGTTGAACCTCATGCAACTGGTCTCAGCCCATCGATCCAGCCTGTCCAGATCCCTCTGGAGAGCCTCCCTGCCCCTAGGCAGATCAATACTTCCACTCAGCTTAGTCTCATCTGCAGACTTACTATGGGTGTGCTTATTCCCCTCATCCAGATTATTGATAAAGATACTGAACAGGACTGGACTCAATACTGAACCCTGGGGAACACCATCTGTGACTGGCCTCCACCTGGGCTCCACCACTCTTTGGGCCCAGCTATCCAGCCAGTTTTTCACCCAGCAGAGGGTGTGCCTGTCCAGGCCAATGGCAGCCAGTTTCTCAAGCAGAATACTGTGAGAAACGGTGTCAAAAGCTTTACAAAAGTCCAGGTACACCACATTCACAGCCTTTCTCTCATCCATTAAATAGGTAACCTTGTCATAGAATGAGATCAGATTGGTCTGGCAGGACCTGCCTTTCATAAACCAATATTGACTGGGCCTGATCACCCAATTGTCCTGCGCGTGCTGTATGATGGCACTCAAGATGATCTGCTCCATGAGCTTCTCCGGCACTTAGGTCAGACTGACAGGCCTGTAGTTCTCCAGGCCCTCCCTCTGACCCTTCTTGTAAATGGGTGTAAAATTTGCCAGTTCCCAATCAAATCTAGCTGTTATGTCCATAATCCACTGTTCTACAATACTTAAGAATCAATAAGAAAATTATACTATGTAGTATCATCTTACATTTCACACACCAATAGCAGATTTAGTCTACTGAGTTCTTGAAATAGTATCAAGTAATATAACTTTTTTATATCTGTAACCAGTACTTACAGTAGCTACACTGATTTGAAGTTGGTCACTGCAGTGCATCTCTTTGTGCTTTGCGGATTGTGATCCCTTTGAAGCTTCATAGTGAAATCAATGTAGGGTTGATTCCTATTAAAAACACAGATCTAACTGTAAATCTTACTCATTGTCTAAAAGCAGCATCATGCTTATACAGATGATATTTCATCTATTCAAAGACAGGTCAGTGAGAATTTGATTTAAAATATGTGTATCTTTGTTTTGATATACACACATAAGTGCCTCTTTTTGATTTAAGGAGGACTCTCAGGAAGACCTGACTGTTCTATGAAAAGGATATGTGCTGTGTCAGGGCTGAAAGATCGGGATTGATTACTGTGTTTTACTACCCATGTAGAAGTAGATGGAACCTTTTTGATCTGTCACTGATATTATTCTTCCTGCAACATAATATTTGTATTTGATGTTACTTTTGGGGGACACTAGGGTCAAATTATATCCATAACTTCTCTCTGCCTGAGATTCTGTGATGCCACGTTCTCTGTTCAGATCTTTCACAAACCTCTGTGGGTCTTTTTGTTCCTTGATGAACAATACTTATGAACAGTGGATACTACTTGAGAAGAATATCTTAGTTATGATATCATTATTACTTTTAGCCCAGTAAGACAAGTCATCCAGAGTAGCAGTTGAAACATCTGAGTTTTAAACTTCTTATAGCATGAAAAAGGGGCTCAATGACATGAATGAAAGATACGTCTTAAAAAGCCAACTCCTTCCCTCCCAGTTGCCCAGGTCAGAAGGACTTTCTTCTGGAACTATAGCAATTCTGCCATCTGAATCAGGAAGTTTATTTTCTACATCAAGAAACATGGAAGCAGGTTTCGTGCTACAAAGAAAAACCTTCACTAGTAGGTAGCTGAAAGTATTACTTGCCTTCTGATTCCAGTTATAAATCTTCCTGTACCTCATGAAACCATTGTTTTCAGACCTAAGGAAGTAATTCTCAGAATCATAGACTGGTTGAGGTTGGAAGGGACCTCTGGAGGTCATTTGATCCAACTGCCCTGCTCAAGCAGGTTGCCCAGGACTATTCTTGAAATTGTCATTCCATTTGCTAAGGAGGTAGTGTCTCCATTCTAGAGTCGTTTTATTCAGATAAACCTCATCATTGTCATTCAACCGATATACGTTTCAAAACAAGATCCTAGTCGTTGTATAGTTCTGTGAAAGAAAAATCCAACTATTATACAAGATTTAACCCAGCTCTGCATCACATGAACTAAAACATGTTAGGAGGCCAAAAATCCCATTTGGAACCAAGAAGCTTAACTTTGCACTGCCTTAAAATTCTTACAACTCTCTGTAGTAATGAGGCTTCAGCCCTTTATAACAGTGCAACTCTGTCATGGTATTCCATGTCAAGATAGCCTCAAAGCTGATGGATATCTTGCAGTTGCAAGTTGTTTCCAAACGAAGAATCTCTCTTAATGATATGGGAGTTGCTCTGGTTCAACAAGTTTTACAGCATTGCCTTTCAAATCCTCTACTACTTTCTCTCTGTCTGTCAAAATCTCTTTTTTACTTGCCATCCCTTCACCAAGACTGCTTTCTGTTCAAGGCAGCTATGAATGCAAAAATCTTTATTTTGTTACTATGATAACAAAATGTTTCCTTAAAAGTCTGGATTTTATTTTTAAATTTTAATTTTTATGTATTCTTCTTTCCATTTTTCTTCCTGTGTGTAAAGAAATATTTCCAGATTGGTCTTGTATAAAACCTGTGTCCTGTAGGATAATTTGACTTTATAGAAAGTATTCAAGAGGCTTTACTTCCTGGTTTGTTGATACCTAAAATTTTATTTGTTTTAGTGATATGTGCAATAGGAGTAGTGATCTTAATAACATATGGTATTATAGAAGTAAATATTCTCAATTGACTCATTCCTGGAGCACGTATCTTCATAGAAAGAACTGAATCATTCAAGAACATTTTTTCTGCAATTGCTGTCCTTGAATTTTTACTGCCAAATAGCTAAATGTGTAGACACACTCTCAGTTAAAAAGTTGCTCTTTGTGCTGTTATCCATTCTCCTAAAGTGTTTATGTGTCTGTGGGTCATAACTTATACGGACTAGATGGCTGAGATGGTGAAGTACATAAGACATCTGTTAAATCAGATGGAAAGTGAATAAAACTATTCTCAATGGCAGCAGCCTGGGCAAAAAAAGGTCCACTGCTCTGTAAAGGAGACACCTGCTTTTTAAAAAAAGTGTTTTATCAAGCACTATAGCATAGAGCTCTTCTTCAGTGCTGATGGATTCTTTGTAGAAATACACTGCATATGTTGAAAAAGTGTATTTCTTTTCTTTCTTTCTTCCCCTCCCTATAAAAGAGGGGAAGTGCCCTCTTTTATTTTTATATTATCTTTAAAACCAAACCAAATCAAAACCATTCTCCAGTGCTGTTCATGACTGAGTGTTACCTTACATATATTACAAGATGCAGAAATATGACTGAGCAACAAATAATTTCCCTGTATTTCTGAGCCTCATTGTAGGTAACCCTCTAACCTGGCCTGGAACCTGAATGTGAACTGATGTGTGTAGTTTTTTCTTGGAATAAAATATTAGTAAGTAGTGGAATATTGGAAAATTCTAAAAGGTCAGTAGTTCTGTCCTGGTAGTTCTTACAGTATCAGATTTTTTTTTTAAATGGATATTGGTACCTTCATTCAAGAAAAAAACAAATTTTTTATTAAATACATTTTAATATACTTCTTAAAAGCAATTAAAAACACTTTTATGATAACTAAGGTCTTATGTATTTTAATCTGTGTATGTATTTTAATCTGTATATGTACTAAGCAAATACATCAGAAAGAAACACAAGAAGAAGCTATTCCAGACGAAGACAGTTATCTGATTTTTTGAGATTGGGTGGTTAGAAAATCTCAGGATATCAAAGAGGAAACCTTCAGTAAGTGTTTGGCTAACTTCAGAAGCAATGCTTCTTGAAATCTGACAGGTTTTACAATGGGGATAGTAGCAAAAATGCAGTTCAAGAGTCATATTAGCTGATTTGCAAACAAACCACTGTCTATAATTACTTCAATGTAAAGATAGACTGAGTTTGATGTGAATTTTTTAGATATTCTTGTACCTAAGACCCAGTTACACTTCATTTTCACTAATGAAATGTTTGCTTAATAATTAGAATTTGAAACTAAAGCATCAGCATTCGTACTTTTAACTAGTTGATCTGTTGAGTTGTATGATTGCTCTGTGGGAAAGGAGGATGTTTTACAATTATGTTTGTGTTTTGATTTAATGTGTGTAGTGAGTCATGTGGATTTGTGGAGTGCAATGTGCAGACCATTTTATTTACTCTTCCAAAGACTTTGAGTACCCACAACATCTGAATTTGATCTTTGAAAACTAAGTTCAGAAAATACGACATAATTTGATGCTAATTGTCTCCCTTAATTGCACCTTTCATTTCAATTTTTGCTAGTTTTAGACTTATGTCATTACAGTATTTATTACTTGATTTCTGTTTTATATTTCAGTTTCCAGTGTTGTAGTTCTCACATGTAATATCTTTGTTTTGTTTACATACTATCAGTGTCCTATTCTTATGAAAACTTACATATTTTAATTTCGTTGAGTTCTAGCTTGCTAAAAAGAATGTATTTTCTTCTGTGTGTGAGAATATGTAAGAAAGACATAATAATTTAGCATTGCTGTGTGGACGAGATGTGACCTGTTCAATCAGCCTCTTGATGTTTATTCCTGCAGTGCCAAAGTGTCACTTCAGCGCTGGAAGTGATAAGATGCCGTAACAGACAAGTTCTGTCTGTTCATGAAAAGTGCCTTTCACCATCAATTGCAGTGAAAAAAGATGTGATGTCGCAGCCATCTCAGATACATGTTTTATTTCTAAGAGTTTCAGCTCTGGACAGATATCTTCTGTCTCTGTCTCTGTATGCAGAAGAGGTTACTTGTTGTTCCCCCACCATGTTACTGGTAGAAGAAAACATATGAATGGTGTCACATTTAGTTCAGACAAAATTATCCAAGTTTAAGTTAATTTGACTGTTGGAAGGGGAGAGTGATTGCTTTCATTTGTCTGATGTGAATGAAAAATCACTTTAGCAGCTATTCAGGGAGCAGGGTACCCTCCCTTACAGAGTTGATAATACCACTCCAGAAGGGTCATCAGTATCACCTAAGATTACTTTCTTTGCAGCTACACGTGAGGAAATCTGATGGAAACTGCAAAATGTATCTAAAATCTGTAATTAAATAAGACATGTCTGAGGAACTTCTGTTTAACTAGATATGATAATAGAGAGGAAGTTAAGTCGTGGGTTCCATGGGACCCTTCTGTTCTCGATATTAGAGAAAAATTATTAGTCCCTATGATTGAAGACCAAATGATACTCCTTTTGTTTTGATTAGATGTGGAAAGGAGGGAGGGCAAATGGAAAACAGTGGAGTTTGTACATGAAAATTTGCATATCGGTGTTGTAGGCCTTACAGGATGTTCATGTGTGTGCATTTCTTAAATGTAAAGTGAAACAAGTCTCAAGTCACGTAGGATCTAGCTGAAATGGCTTATTAAAGGCCAAGTAAAATTGTGATGGAATCCTTAGGGAAACTTCAGAGTGGCCGCTTAGAACAGAGGCTACCTTCAATTTAGTTGCTTTGGCAAAAAATCCCCAAACAACCAAAGAAGAGCAAACCTGTTGAACCTATCTAATACAGCCAATTTCACACTTATTTTTCACTCTTTTCGTGGAATTTTTAAAAAACTTGTGAGTTACCAAGTACCTCAGAGAAGAATTGTACTGCAAGTGAAATTTGAAGGATGGCTTCAGCATCTATTCTGTAGAGGCAACCTTAGCTACAGATCCTTGAAGCCCCATTGTCTACTGTGGAGTAAGCAATGTGTCACAACTAGCCTCTAGAGTGGAAAGCATACCTCTCTTCCAGATGAGATAAGAGGACTTGGTGCGGGGTTGGAACTGGATGATCTTTAAGGCCCCTTCCAGTCCAAACCATTCTATGACTCTATGATTCTATGGTTCTATGACTTCAGCCTAGGGAGATTGGCTTTGTGATTTTAATATGCCCCTGAATGAGATGGAAGTCTGGGTGGAGTTGCCAAACTGAAAAACTGTATTTGAGTGCAGCTTACCTCTTTTGTGATAATCTGGTCAAGTGTGTCACTCTGAATGTTTTCATTTATAAATGCAACTTATAAGAGTTTATCTATGAGGTATGGCTGCTTGCCAGATGACCAGAATAATTGGTGAACATACCCATATGAAAAAATTTGGAATGAGAGATGAGCATATATTCTTGATGTTCAAATGGCACAACACTGGAAGAACATGTTTGTACATGGAAAATACAAATAGAAAGCCTGGAAAGATTTAATTACAATCCATAGAGATGCATAATATATGTAGAAGATTTCATCAGTGTAACATAATGGGTTGTTTGCTAATTCTGAAAGTATTTATCCCATGCCTGTACTGTGTGCAATGTAATATGTCTGTTGGCCAAATTTGCCTCTCGGATAGTATTCACGTTTCAAAGAGACTTAAGTGCACTTGAGGAAAGAATTCAGCCCAAAATGTTATTCTGTTACAGATTAATCTGGTGACTCAAGTGAGGAGAATGAAAGGTTGATTACACTTTGGGTTGTTGCTTTTAAAACAACTCTACGTCTACTTGTTGTATTGTTCAGTCATCTTACACGTAATACCATTTTTCATAAATGTATCAACACTAGCCAGTGATATTCATCATACTTCTGTGTTAAATGGTATAAATAGCCTCTTCATTTGTTCAGTGGCTTAAACATTCTTCGTGTGTATTTAAACCTGGTATCTCAGTTTTCTTGCTACAAAATAGGGTGCATAATACTTTCCCCAAGCCCCCATCCTGTGTCTCATCTGTCTGTACACTTTCCTTTGTTTCCTTAGGAAGTAGGGTTTCTACTCTTGGTAGAGTTTCTTTAGTTCTTTGAGCAAAATCTAGAAACATTAGGGTTTCTCACTGGAGATTTCTAGGCACCTGCCACTTCCTCTGAAAACATATACAGTCTCCCAATTCTTACTTGGAGGAGAGCATCTTTATCACCTATGCTTTAACTTCACCTTTAGCATTTAAAAAAAAAATGTTTTTCTTCCTCATAGGTTCAGTGATCAACTCGTAACACAAGATACGTCCTGTACTAAATCAAGCATAAGGTGCAAAGGTTTTGATCTGTATTAGTAAACTAATAGTGAGGTCTTTCATATACTATATGCTTCCTGTCACTTGTGCATGAGTTTTGGGGCAGTCAGCTGGAAGTGGCAGGTAAATTATTCTTAGGAGAGTAAAAGGGTAAGACCACAAAAAAACCTAAAATGTAAAAAGTCTTCTTGTGGATAGCCTGTTTGACATGAGTTTCGTGAAAGGTGAGAATAAAGCACACTAATTAGTGGCTAATAAGTAAGCCACTGCCTTGATAGATAGGAACTCTGAGACTGTATCCAACTGCCCTCACAAAATCTCTTACAAAGGGACTAATTTACAGGGCTGTAAACAGTAACAAAGTATTTCTGTAATTACTGTTGAGAAAAGTCCCTTGTTCTTTTCAACTGTCACTAAGAGTAGTAATTCATAATCTTTTAGGAATACTTGGTTTTGTTTTATTTATTCATAGCAAAGTTTTTTGCTTTTTAATGGTCTGACATTTGAGGTGCTTTTCTGCTGTCAACAATTAAGAGATTGTCTCAACTGAGCAAAAAGGCTTTGTGACGTAGGGATCGTTTGCCTGAAAGATTGCCGCGTGAGCCATGTGTTTGGTTACATTATGAACAGGTGAGAAAAGCTTAGCTTTTGTTAGAATGACAGGCAGACAGCAGAAGGAAAGTTTAAACCAAATCCTTTTTGTAGATATTGGGAAGTCATAAGCCTTGAGATGACACTGGCACGTTCAACATGCTGTGTGATCTGGGACTCTGTTGCTTGTATCACTGTGTGAATGCGTGTACAGTGTAAACATTTTATGAAGTGCAGTTTCTGATCCATTGGTCTGTCTGGGCAAGAATGTCCCTTGGTACTAAAAAGAACAGCAATCAGGACAGAATTGGTCAATGCGGCATGTCTAATGGTGGGAAGATATTTGAAGGACTCACTATAGACACAATAGGCTCTCTAAATAGCCACTTTGCACCCGGAGTCTTATTGGAAATAGGTTCATTAAGGAGAGACATTCTGACACACAGCATCACAGTAATGAAAGTAGCTCTGTTTTTCTAATATTGTGTCTTGCCACTTCAGTTATGCTGCTGGTACAAGATTTCCCTTGTGTTGTTGTATATTTCTCTAGAAAGAGAATCAGTCTTCATAGAATATACAATTATTTTTTACAGGAATATATAACTCATACCTAAGAATCTGTCCTTCCTGTTTATGTGCTGTAGTGCAAAAATAATTGGCAATCACATCTTCAAAACAAAAAATGTTTTCACCTGTGATTTGAAAGGCTTGTGTATGTTAAAATCGTTATAACACAAAAATATATCTAGAGTTGTAATATACTGTCATGAATATACAAAGTCAGAGAAAATGTTGTTCATGACCAAATATAAAATGAATATTAGTATTCTTTTTCCCATAAGGCACTTTGGTTTGTGATGCTTCTTTTTTTCTTTAGCCACCAAAGTATGAGTTCATAGAGAGGAAAATCAAAAGGTTATAGTTTATCCTACTTTACATATAACTGGCGTGTGACTTAAGCTGTTGGATTGGTTTAATGTATACTTTGAACATTATGACCATGGGGGGAAAAAAGGTAATATTGGTTTAAAAGTGGATATGGAAAATTTAATGTGCTCAAGTGGGAACAATGGCATATTAAAAAAAAAAAATCATGACACAGATCTAATAATTCACTTGCCCCTGTAGGAATGGGGTATCGGCTCTGATGCCGCTTGGTAGTTTATTTTTATATACACCCCTTGTCCCTGCTGTACATCCTTCATACGGGTTCCAGAGAAAAGAAAGAAAATAACCTGTAGGGAAATCAGCTTAGAAACCTTTCATTAAATACATTGTGTTTCATATCATGTCATTCACAAAATCTCCAAGAAAGATAGAAAGTGTTATCAGACTGCATGCGTAAAATACTATATTTGAATACTATAATTTGCTGTAAGATTAAGGACCAAGAGTATAGACATATTCGTTATTTCATTATTCACTTATGCTTGATGGATAATGCTTCAGGGGTTCTTTTCATTTTTTCTTGCCTAGCACAGATATGCAGTTTTAACTTATTATTTAATGCTGTAGAAGAGATTCCTGTTCCCCTAAGCTTTACTGTCCTGCTTGTTTGCTTTTTAGTGGTATGATTACTATTCTTTTGGAGGGGTTTCATATTACTATTAAGTTTAGTTGGTTGTTTTTTTTTCCATTCAGGCATATACATTAGTTTACAAGTAGCTAAACTGTGCTTACTATACCAGAAATTTATACTTACTTTTTGGTAAAACTGAAGAATGGTCCATTTATGACTGCAAATAAATATTTGTCTTATCTCAAGGTAAAAAAGTTGTAATTACTTTTGTTAATCTCATTAAAAAACAGGGCTGACAGAGTATGTATTATTTGGGCTTCAAAAATCTGTCACTCGTTTTTGACTGTTCATGAAGCATAGCTTGGTCAAGCCAAATTTGGACTGTGACTGCCTTCTGCAAGTAAAAAATTTAATTAAACCGCAAAAAGCAAGCTTAGTTTGCTGAATACATTTTGATTTTTTAAAAGTATTACTAAATGTTAAGATGTACCTTTTCTTAGATGTAGTTAATGAATGTGGAAATCTGGCTGCATTTACAGAAGCGGTAACACTTACACTAGTATTGGCTTAGTTTGGAGGGCCTAAAAATGTTTTGGTGTGGTGGTGGTGTTACTGACAATGAGCTTCTTCCCCTTATTTTTCTTCTCTCTTTTCTCTATCTACTCACATAAACACTTTTCTCTTTCTTCTCTTTCTTTTTATTTTTGCCTGATTTAACATTCAGCAGTGCTTTTCATACATAATGAGTGGCACACAACAGCGTTTGCCATTCCCAAGACCACAGGCTCAAACTCTACCTAATTCATAAGCAGAAAAGGTGGCAGAAACTCAGCTTGTTAGCTCCACCATGGCTGGATGATACAGTCCACCATATAGATTACAATTTTCTAACAGTACAATGTTATCTGAGATTTTTGCACTTTGTTCAGCGCATAGGAAAGAAAAAAATAGGATGTACCAGCAATGGGAGATGTTTTGTGTATACCTCAGCTGTCCTGGACCAGAACATTGGTATCTCTTGAAGAACAATTGTGACAGATGAAAATAGAAGTAGTGCCCTCATGTCTCCAGAGCTTTTTCCTAGCAGCAGTAGTACCATTGAATTTTTTTTCACTATGTGTTTGCCATCATCTCAGTTACCAAGTCATTCCCACAATGCCTCTCTCTAGCCATCAATATTCGTACATCAGCACAATGGAAAATGAACGCCACCAAAATTACTGTTAGTGTATGAACACATTTGTAGTGCTGTGTCTCCTAGGCACCTTTTTTTTTGGTGTTTTCTGGGTGGTTTTTTGGTTGTGGTTCTTTGTTGTTGTTCTTCTTCACAGAACTGTGTGGTTTTTTTCGGTCTTTTACTGTATGAAGAAGACGGTCTCAAAGAAGCCACCCTTGCATATTGTAGTTAGAGTAGTGAGGATCATGCAAGCCTTGTCTCTTTTAGTTCAACATATGTAAGGCAGCTATAAAGGGTTCTCTTTTGAGGATGAACACACTTTTTACTCCAGACATTGGCTGTCTACAGTAATGGGTCCTTCCTGAAACAACCTAAGGATTTCTGAAACAGGTGCTCAGAGTGCTGAGGTACTGTCAACAGCCTGTGCTAGTAAACTGACAGGTGCTGTATTCTGAGTGACACATACCTTAAGGTTTTTTGTTTTCTTTAAAGGAGGTGTGTTTCTTACATACCCAGAACTGTGTTATTCACATCTACAAGTCATTTGCATAGCAGGCTTACCACACGGAGTTAGAAATAGTTGTCTTTCACAACCTTTCTGGGTATTCAGATGCATCAGGATGTGACTGAACAGGAATCACAAAATCACAGAATGGTTGAGGTTGACAGGAACATCTGGAAGTCATCTTGTCTTGCCTAACCCCTGTCCTCAGACAGAGTTACCTAGAATCAGGATCCTGAACTCCACCATCTCATGGTCACTCCAGCCAAGGCTGTCTTCAGTCTTCAGATCCCCAGCGAGTCTTTCCATGTTTACAACTATGAGGTCCAGCAGAACACCTTTCCTCATTAGCTCCTCTATCACTTGGGTCAGAAAGTTGTAATCAGTACTCTCCAGGAACGTCCTGAATTTCTTCTGAACTGCTGTTTTTTTTTCATCCAGCAGTTATCTGGGAGACTGACAGACCAAGGTCTGTGACTGTGAGGCTCCTTCTGGCTGTTGGTAGAAGCCCTCATCTACTTGTTTTTTGCAGCCTATAACAGAGACCCACTACAATAGTCTGCTCCAGTCACCTGGACTAGCACCTTTCAGGGAGGGCTGTAAAGTTGACAGATCTCTTTAAGTGTGCTCCTTTCTTTTGCAACATGTTGGCAGTCTTTCAAAAAGTTTCCTGTTCCTCACATTACTCCCTTCCTCCTTCTCTGTCCTTCCTGCTTTCCTGAGTTCTTTTCTTCCTTCCCTTCCTTCTCTTCCTCCCTACCTTCTTTTACCCTTCTCTCCTTTCTTTCTTCTCTCTCCTCTCCTCTTCCTTCTCTTCTCTTCACAGAATTACAAAATTACAGACTGATTGAGGTTGGAAGGAACCTCTGGAGGTCATCTGGTCCAACTGCAGCTCAAGAAGGATCACCTAGAGCCAGTTGTCTGGGACCATGTCCAGACAGCTTTTGAATATCTTCAAGGATCAAGACTCCACAACCTCCCTGGGCAACCTGTGCCAGTGCTCCAATACCCTCACAACGAAAAGTGTTTCCTGATGAGCTTGGGTTCTGAGCAGTCTGGTCTAGTGGGAGGTGTCCCTACCCATGGCAGAGGGCTTAGAGCTAAATGATATTTAGGGTTCCTTCCAACCCAGACCATTCTATGATTCTATGATTCTATGATTCTATGACTCAGTCTGTGTCCATTGCCTCTTGTCTTGTCACTGGGTACCAATGAAAAGAGTCTAAGTCCATCACCTTTGCATCTTACCATCAGATGTTCATACGCATTGATGAGATTCCTCCCTGACCTTTTTCTTCTCCAGGTGAACAGTCCCAGTTCTTTCAGCCTTTCCTGATGTTCAAGTTGGTGTCGACCAGGACCCTCAGATCATTTTCTGCAAAGCTGCTTCCCAACTAGTTGTCACCCAGCATACAATTTTGCATACTTTATTTCCTCCTTCACTGTGGGACTCATACCTTCCCTTGCTGAACTTCATGAGGCTCCTGTTAGCCCTTTTCTCAAGTGTCTTGAGTTTGTGCTGAATGGTGGCACAACCCTCTGGCAGATCAACTGCTCTTGCAGTTTTGTGTCATCTGCAAACTTGCTGAGGGTATTCTCTGCCCTATCATCCAGATGAATAATGAAGTCGTTAAACAGGATAGGACACAGTACTGACCCTGGTACACTGCTAGTTACTGTACCCCTCTTTTTCTCCATCCCACCTTCTTTTCCACTACTTGCTTCTTCCGAGTTCCCCTTTTCCTCTTATCCCCTTTCTCTTCCACTTCACACACACCACTTCCCCCTCTTGCGCTTCCCTTCCCCTTTTTCCCTATTGTTTTGCATCTGATCCTAAGTTGTGAGGTCTTTGATAATGCTTGTGTTCATGCAGTGACTGGTACAATACTGCTCACATCTTTGATTTAGGAGGCTTTATTTAGGTGTTCCTCTATTACAACAAGCATCAGAAGAACATAAGTGTGAATGTCTGCTTTTCATATGCTACCTCACAGCCTGGTTTAGGGAATCCATTGTTTTAGCTATATAGGCTAGGAGCAAACTCTTATTGAACTACTGCAGAATTCTGTGTATTGGCATTTTTCCACATCTTTTCACATTTTCTATTCACAATGCTTTAGTTTCCTTCCAATCCTTAATATAACTACTGGTAGTCAAGATATTCTGAAAATGTGTGCATAAAGAGTGTCAGTGGGAATGGAATTGGAACAGTTAAGTAAGTAGTTTTTCCTTTAAAAAAATCCTTTATTTGACAGTGTGGACTGCTACTGCCCTAACACCAGGAGATCTGTTAAATTATAGAGGAAAAAATGGCAAAGAAGGGCATGTCTAGCTCATGTTTTCCCCTGCATTTCTGTTTTGAAGAAATCAGCTGAGATTTTTTTGATACATTTATGGTTGTCTGTGTGCATGTATGAAAAGACAATGTTGTGCTTTTACTTTACCTGCATTTTAGATGCTCTACTCTAAAGCAGTAACATTGAATACCTTTATAGCATAATTGTAAGGGATCTTATGCTATGTTTTTCACCATGCTCTTTCCCCCCCCCCTCCCCTCCCCTCCCCTCCCCTCCCCTCCCCTCCCCTCCCCTCCCCTCCCCTCCCCTCCCCTCCCCTCCCCTCCCCTCCCCTCCCCTCCCCTCCCCTCCCCTCCCCTCCCCTCCCCTCCCCTCCCCTCCCCTCCCCTCCCCTCCCCTCCCCTCCCCTCCCCTCCTTCTCCCTCTCCTCCCTGTTGTCAGACATGGCTTTGAAGTACCTTTGAAGCTATGTCTGACAATTGAGAGGAGAGGCTACTGTCTCATTTAGACAATATTTTCTCGGTGTCTTACAAAACCTGGGATGGCCCTGTCTATGAATGAGAGAAGATGACTCTTATGGTTTCTGAAATAACTCTTCAGCAGGTGCAAGAACCCTCAGTGCTCCAAGGCGAAGTTTATGAAAAGTTGAAAGACATTAACCTCAATTAAAAGGAATATTGATTGATAGTTACAGAGTTAAATGTGATAGATTGCTCAAGAAAAAAACCTCTGCATTAAAAGAACATTAAAGTTCTGATAGAAAACATCAAACCCAAGAAATTTTCCTCAGAGTGTGAAATGTAGAGTTGTTTACATCTCTTTCTGATTTCTAACTGTAATACGACACAGTAAGGAATTAGTTAAGAATATCCCCTATTGAGCCAAGGAATTAGGATTCTTCAGGGTCTATTCTCATTCTGGTTTGCTGAGATTTTGTTGCCCAGCAGTCATCAAATATGTTAAATGGATAATCTTGGCCCCTTCAACTGTGAATCTTTCTTCTGTGTTTTCCGGCAGTTTGTGCTTAGTTTTAAAATTTTTTTCCCCTGAGGTAAAAGTCTTTGAAGTTCTGTAGACAAATAATTATGGTTTAAAGACTGTTATCAGTCAAATAAGGAAATTACCTACTAGACAGTACAATAATTCATATGTATACATAGGTGTCTAGAACATTAGAACTTTATTTGTAGTTAACATTGGATTTACCAATTGAACATGATGAAAACCACCAAAATCGTCCCTTGCCTTTGGTAGCCATAATAGTCACTTAGGTTTAGTAGTTAGCCATGTGGATCAGGTAATAACAGGTAATGCTGTAATACATTCACTTCCAGTACTTGTCAGGACGACTCTGCTTACATTTTCTGTTCAACGTGAATATGTTTTTAGTAGAATTTTGCTCTTAGCTTGAATTTACACACAATAATCTAACACCTGCATAAAAATATGTCCTTCCTTGCAGTCCAGGCCAGTCATAATCTGAAGCACTTAAAGGTGATATTTGTAATTGTTAAATGAATGGATTTCTTTTGAAATACATATGTTCGCTTTTTACAAGAAGGGAGTGTAAGTAGGACAAATAAATTCTTTTGACTCCCTACTGATAGCAGCTGCTGTTAAGAGTGAGAGTCAAGGACTCATCTCCTCCACCGGGAATATGCAACTTTTTTTTTTGTTGTGGCTCTGTCTAGAGCAAATAAGAAAAGGAAGTGATAATTCCTTCGGAAAGCGACATTTCACAGCCATCTGTTAGGTGATAATACTTGTGTTCCCAGAGAATTATCATGGTTGGGCCTCATTGAGTGGAAGGGCGCAGCTATAAGCTCAATGAAGCCTCACTATAAAAAATGACAGTCCTTTGAAATGTAAGCAGTATGATACTTTTTATTCAATTTAATGTAACTAGAGCTTCTTTATAGTAATTTAACTTCAGGATGTCTTTTGATAAATCTACCTTACATGAAAATATATGAGAAAGTCCTTAGCATTTGCAGAGAGGTGTTTTTTTAAGGCCAAAGTTATTTTGCTGTAAAATTTGAAATGAAGCCACATAGTGAAGAAGAGTGTATGACATAGCTGTAATAAACCTGCAAGTTGTGGAGCAGGGCATGAAAGTTTACAAAATTAGGCTAGGACTGAGTGAACCTCAGTAAAGTGGGAGTTGTCATCTGTGTATTAATCCAAATTTAAGAAACTGTAGAATCCAAACAGAGACAATATTTAATGGCAAAAGCATGTGTTCTGTTCTGTCTTTCAGGAGTGGTTGATGGCTTTTTGGAAGTTAAAATGAGGGACAAAATATGTGGCTGTGGCAGATTTGGGATTAAGTTGGTTTGTATGGATGTCAGAAACAATTATTATTTGGAAGGGGCAGAGGGAGCAAGGATCATTACAATTGTAACAGAATAGTGATTTGCCATGACCCATGTCAGCTCTTTTTGTCAGAGCAGGCAGCAGATTATGCCTAAGTATTGGCACTTGATAAATCAAAGCAGAGTAATCAGGTGGACTTGTGGGTTTAGTGACCAGGACTTGAGACTTCCTCACTTAAAGAGATTGAATAGAGAACAGTGAGAGAAGAGTGGAACAGGATGCAGAGAGAGAAAAAAGATCAAGGAATGAAGAATCTGAGATACTCTCCTTAAAACAAACTTGTTTATTTCTGTATACCTGTGTCTGTACTTTACCTGAAATGCCAAATCAATGTGACTGTAGATGGGGTGTTTTTTTCACTGCATTTCTGCAGCTGGCCTTTGAGGCACCCATGGAGGCATCTCCAAGGCCGACAGGAGAGGAGGAAGGATTGGCCACCATGTAGTGGAGGGTACAGGGTAAAAAAAGCTGAATCTTGAGGTAAATGAAGCATTGTCAACTTACTTAAGTAAATCTCATAAAAAACTGCTGTATCTTGTATATACTTAATTATATTTCCGATTATTTCAGCTGAAGAAAATTTGAGACTTTTATTATTTAGACAATAGACTAGTCAGTATACAATCATTTGCTAAGGTCATGGATTAAAACTGGCTGTTGTTAAAAAACAAAGCAAAACTCAGAAGTATGTTTCAAGCAAAGTAACTATGTGGAGGATTTTATTAGGGATTTGAGACATGTATAACATTGCACCTATAAAAGAAAATATTCCAATGTGTTAAAATTCCCTCACAAAACCCCTATTTCTAGAAAATTATATCTGAATAATCTATAACCTTAGGCCTGTAAAGTTAATGGTTTGAATAGCTATGTATATATACAGGGATAAGGTTTTTGCAGATTTGTTTTTCAGATCATTATTTCTGCCAGCAACTAACACGTGTATAATAATCGCAAAAACACAGCTATTTCCCTGACTGTCCAGTTTCATGTGCTATATGAATGTATATACAATCAAACTTTTTTACATAACTCCCATAGCTTTGCCGTCAATGTACATACTTTTATTTTCAATGGAAAAAACAAATGTTGAGAGGCTAAGAGTTCATAGTGTATTAACTGAAAATAAAATTGATTTAGTTCTCTTAGATATATTAAAGGAACATTTTGTGTTGTGCCTTTGTTTTCTATAGGCAAATATAAAGTCTGCAAGCCCGTTGGAGTTTTAAATAAAATATAAGTGTCATACATAATCATAACATGTATGCAAAATGTTTTCAAACATTTGTGTTGTATGGAAGCAATTACTGGCACTGGCTGCGTCCACACCCCTAGTATGGGCTAAGGCCAAAAGAAATGAAGGTCTCTAAACAAAATTACTTTGTGTGGGTGGGAATAGACTGAATTTTAACCTTTATTCAGGAGCAAGACTAAGGCGTATTTTAATGCGAACCACAAACTCTGTAACTCAAATAAATACTAAAAAAAATTGTTCTATGCCAGGCTTTTGTTACTTTTTCTTTTCATTCTCTGTCACAGGTGTTCCAAAAGAGTCTCTTGTGTTTTCATAGTTGAAAACTTTCAGGTATGACATGTAGATATACAAATGTATTAGGAAGTTACTTCTCTATTTGCTGTGCAGCCGTCTCTGTGATTGCTGCGATAGTACATAGCATATTTTCTCAGCATGTTGATCTTATGTATAGTAAACCTAACACTGCCTTCCATGGTTCCACTTCCTAACTGTAAGTTACCATGATTGCTCTGCCAGCTGCTTTGTTCAGTGGTGTATTTGCAATTCTGGATGTTCAGATTCCTCTGGAATCCTGCTTTCTGACATCAGTGAAGCTGTCTGTAACACACAGTTTGTACATGTGGGGTGGAAACAAATACTTCTTCTTGTCTTCTGCAGGTAGATACTTAATTTCATTCAAAGAAATACATTCTCATATGTTACCAACTTACACCTTCCTTGCACAGCTCCTTACTCCAAACTTAGGCTCTTGCTCATCTTTGTGAGTTTCTAATGCTTGTCATGCTAGAAGTGTCCATTTGTACCCCTTGAGAAGCCTAAATGCCTTTCATGTATGAATCATGGCCAATTCTTCCATGCCAGCTGGTCTGATAATTTCACTTTATCTCTCTTTTAAAAGAAAGAGACTGTCTCTCCTTGTGTTCTGGACTCTTAGTGATGGCAGTTTTGCTACTTCATTACACATACAAAGAAAACCTCAGGAGACAAACCGAGAGCCTTTAAAAGTTGGAGGAGACTGTCCTTCAATGCATATAGCCCCTTCTTAAAACTGGAACATTGCTTTCCTAAGGAAATACTTTTTCAGGGTCTTTCCTGCTGCAACTTGTCACAGTGAAATACTGACATTTGGGAATTTCCCTTGAAAGACTAAATATGATGTTCTTGCTTTCATGGACATGCACCTGAGTCATTATGCTGCCGCTTTTTTGTAATGTGTGATCATGTGTGTGGTATGTACTGTATGAAGCTATGCACCGGCTGAATTCCAAATAAGGGAGAATACTTCATCGCAGAAGTTTAAAAGACATTGCTTAGTATTTTCTCCCTGATGTTTCATGTTGCAATATAAGTCATATAATAAATCTTAACATGACAGTCGCGATTTGTGAAAATCAGCAATTATAAATTCACAGGCAAAACACATTGTATGTTTCAGTCCATAGGTTACTATCACAGTATCTCTCAATGCTGCTACTGCAGGCAGAGGAAATTTTGGAGGACAATGTTGTAGCAGTAGGTGTCATGGACATCATTGGCAGTAGGGACACATAAAAGCATCATGGTTAGAAAGCTTTGAATGAAATAGTTTTTGGACTATGGATTCTGCAGCTGAGTACAAACTAGAAATCTGAAAGTAAGATAAATAAGTCGATGAACGCTTTTCTTAAGGCATTAGGTGCATGGGAGAAATCAGGAACAGGTCATTTTGTGCTAAAATAAGGCACATATTGCATTATTTACATGTGTATGGCATTAGGAATGTATGCCATGCTTTGGACTACACTTGTGAGTTTTATGATCATCAGAATCCCTGTTAGCCTGTAATTTAGTTACCTATCTCAAATTATGAAAGAAAATATAGAACAGTGTGGATAAAACAACGAATACAAAACGTTTTCCTGCCCCCTCAAAATTCCTTCTGAGCTTCAGGGTGAATTCCAGTTAATGAAAAAAGGCACTCCCTTTTGGCTGGAAAAGTGAAGTTCTAGCAGAAGTGACTGTGTGTGTGTAAACAATGAGTGATGCTTAGACACACATAGATACACATACACACAGACAGACTCACACTCACATCAGTTAGGCAGACACTAGAGTAAACCTTGGAATATTTCTGTTAATTTAGTGTTATAAACCGAATGTGCTTCCTGTAGGGTAAAACACTCATTCTTAATATTCTTAAAATAATATTTGACACTTGCACAAGTAATTTGCATCTAAGTAATTTTTAAATGTAAATCTTTGCTGTATCCCTTCTAGGTAGCTGAAGCATAATTCCCACTTCATACACAGTTTAGAGTCACATCCTCAGAAGTGACTTGTAAATTTGGTTTCCTGATTTAGGATCTGTCAGGCACTGATTACTCTAACCATTCACAGCTGTGACAGAAGTCAACTGGAACAGCAAATTAGTACCTATGAGCATTAAATCAGGCTCCCCAAAAATGAACCCCTGTAGGACAAACTGTATATTTTTCTCTCTGAAGAGGCTGTATGATATGCTATTAAATTTGTCTGGATTAGAGTACAGCACTGTTTATTTCTTAGTTTCTTAATCTACTAGAAAAAGTACCTCATTGAAAATTTTTATGACGCTTCCATGCATACCCATAATGTTTAGGCGTGTTCTTACCATCTACAAACCATTTTAATTGTGTGCAGTTTCATGATCGTGTTATGGCAAGCGTGGTTGGATTTGGAGTTAGAGCCTGGCTTTTCTTTCATGCTCACGTATGAGGGAGTGCCTATGGCAACTTTGTGTGTCGATGAAGCAGAAACTTGCTAGTTAAGAATTTTGCAGTTTTGCTTCCTATACGATTCAGCATTTTTTTTAATGTAGTAAGGCAGTAGGGTGCATAGTATACATTGGGAATAAATAAATTTTATACTAGTAATATTATACATCAGCACACAAAATGTTACTTTTTGTGTATTTCCTTGTTTTAAAGTAAAATCTGAATGAGAATATAAATAACAGTGAAGTAACTGTAATTGTCTTTTTTTTAAGAGTCATCTAATTCAGATCTTAATATCATTCTCTTTAGCATTCATAAAAATAATAAGAAAAGTGTATGTAATACCAACAGGCATTTTTTGGCTTTGCACAAATGTGCTTGCTACCTCACCTGCTTAGTGTATTTCTATCTTTGATAAACTTTTGTCATTCCTATTTTATAATTCAGTCCATAGAAGCGGTCCTTTAACTGCAAGGTTCACTTACTTTAGCCAAAGAAAAATGAGACAATGAAAGGCAGAGGAAACTTTCATAATTGAAAGATTTATAAATTGATTATAGATTGAAATGTATATATATTTAAAAAGCTTGACCGAATGATGACTTCGACAAAGATTTAACAAACCAGATGTGTGAAATGTTCTGTAGGATAACAGTTTTAATGGGTTTACCTTAGACAGTTTTTCAGTTGTGAAAGTGTCAGTTAATAATTTACCCATCCCAAGAGGCAGTGAAAGCAATCACATTCAGCATCGAGGTACTCCTGGGCCTGTTGTGGTGCTGCCGCTCATCTTGACTGTAGAAATGTGCCACTGGATGCGACATCAGCACTGTTTCTGTACTTTGACAAATGAAGTGCTGTAAGAGCTAAATAAGGCATGGGAAGTTTTGAAACAAGCAAATAGCTCTTCAGCTGATTTCTGCAGTAATGGATTACTGTAAATGTCCATCTGCTGCACATCAGAGAGAACACAGGTTAAAATGAAAGGATGTGGGGCTTTTGGTACTGTGTTTTAGGATGTGATTGTTTTTGTTGGTTTTTTGTTGTTAGATTTTTGTAAAATAATCATGAAACCTAGAAACTGTTTCCAGAATTTGGAGGTACAGTTAGCACTGTTTGCATGGTATTTGGAAAGTAAATGTTCTGCTCTGATGATGCATTGAAAAAGCAGGGGTTTTCTAGCAGAAATGTGAATGTTCAACATACTCCTCCCTGAAATATAGTACTTTTAGCATCACCCTTTACAATGCAATTTGTTCAGATGCAGTTGTTAACATGAAATCGCAGTAGATTAAGCACTATTTATGTGAATTTTATTCCAACATTTACTCATTGAATTATATTGTACTGCCAGGATGGTAAGTTTTGTAATTTGTTTTCCACTACATGAAGAATGTTTCTCCATAAATATTCACTTTTGCATGCATATTTTTATTAGATGTTATGCCATTCTAAAGATTTACAGTTATTTAATAATGATTTATTATTGTAATTTATTCCGCCAGCTGTGGCACATTTTTACTGGAATTTGTAAATCAAATATGTATTGAAATTCACTAGAAACAAGCTTTTCAGGTTCTAATGAAATGTATTCCAAAATTGTTTTTAGAAGTGGGCAGCTATGTGAATGAACTGTATCTTTCAGTTTCTAGTGTTAGGTATAAGCTTTTTCTTGATTGACTGTGTCTAGGTGGCCAAGAAGGCTAATAGCACCCTGGCTTGTATCAGAAACAGTATGGCCAGCAGGACTAGGGAAGTGATCATTGCATTGTACTCAGCATTGGTGAGGCCACGCATCAAAGCATGTCTTCAGGTTTGATTTTGACCCCTTGCTACAAGAAAGACATTGAGTTGCTGGAACGTGTGTGAAGAAGTACAGTGAAGCTGGTGACAGGTCTGGAGCAGAAGTCTTACGAGAAACAGTTGAGGCTGTTTAGTCTGGAGAAGAGGAGGCTGAGCGGAGACCTCATCACTCTCTACTACTACCTGAAAGGAAGTTGTAGTGAGGTGGGTGCTGGTCTCTTCTCCCAAGCAGCAAGTGGTACTATGAGAAGAAATAGCCTCAAGTTGCAACAGAGGACTTTAGATTGGATATTAGGAAAAATTTCTTCATGGAAAGAGTTGTCAAACAATGAAAAGGTCTACCCAGGGATGTAATTGAGTCCCTGGAGGTATTTAAAAGATGTGTAGATGTGGCACTAAGGGACATGGTTTAGTGGTGGACTTGCCGATGTTAAGTTATCGGTTGGACTTCATTCTAAAGATCTTTTCCAAACTAAAGTATTCTATGATTCTGTGATTCTGTTTCACTTACTACAGAATTAATCTTGATGTTCCTATGTGAAACAAACAGCAACAAAACTGCAGAGCTATCAAACTGTGTATTTGACCTACAGTGATCAAGTCATGTTAAGGATTAGGAAGACAACCTCACAGCAGTTTCAGTGTGCTCCTCTTTGCTGTCTCTGTGTTGTGATAGAAAGTTTATGCCTTGAATTTAGTGAGTCATAAGAGACACTGGGTGAAATTACTATTTGAAGAGATAGAAAAATGGGAGTACATTGAGAACATGGGGAAGGCAGGGAAAAACCCACAGTATTTTTACAACGTTTTGTAAAACTTTTGCACTATTTTTTCGATGGTAATTTTTTTGCGGCCAAACTATGAACTCTACATTTAGTTCGTTTTAAAGCTCTGTTGAAGCATCATGCCAGCAATTCTATTTTCAATTTTTAGTCTGATACCTGCTATTCTTGGCTCTGCAAAAAGCTGGCATGGGCTATGGGTGTGAAGTACTCTTTAAAATTCCAGCCCTATGTATCAGTTTCCCAATAGTAAAAATCAAAATGAGATACTTCCTTTTCTCTATCTTTTGTCTCTCTTGATTATTCAGGCTATAAACCTTTCTGGACAGGAACTCTCTCTTCCTTTTGTTTGTACAGCACCAGCACCCAGCACAGCTGGATTGGGGAAATCGTCTGAGCGTGGGTTTAAATCTCTTAGATTTTACTTTAATACAAATAGAACAGCTAATAGAACCTAACAGCAATGAAGCTGTCTCTCACTTCTTGTGTTAATAATCCTGAGATAAACTGTCTTTAAGTGAAAATTCAAAATATCTCAGCTTCTTAGATTTATTTTGTGAATTTGGTTCTGATCTCAAAACCAAAGCATCTGGTGCTTCATACCTTGTGAAAATCAGCTGCTGCGCACGTGTACACAAGTGTAGGATCCCAAGTTGCCAGCTCTGCTTTCTTGTTTGTTAAAGATCAGAAATAAACTTCAAATGAATTCAACATAACATGTAAGAATATTGAAATATTGCTTTATAATTTTTGTGAATGTGATTTGTTCATGGCAGTAAGTAAAATTGTCATGACAGGATAAAAAGTAGAGAAAAGATGGTAAGTATGACATTTCTGAATGAGTGCCTAAGGACTTTAATTACTCTTTCTAAAATAATGAATGTGTTAGAAAAACAGATAAATGAAAAGTCCATTTAGGTACCTACACTTACAAAAATTCTGATATAAAACATAATGGGAAGTCACTGGTTGAGAAAAATGCATAAATTTATTCCCATTTCACTGCAGAGATGGGATGATTTTTATAGTGTGATTGTAGGAGCATTCACAGTCATATAGAAGCTGAGAGTTTAAGAATACAGAATTTTTAGAAAAATGCATTTTTTTTTAAGAACTCTACATTATTTGACAGTAAATGGCTGATACGTTCTTTGATATTTTCTAGGTGTTCTTTACACATCAATTACATTTGTACAGTTAGGTCTTCTGTTAAGACAAGTGTATGACACTGTATAGTCTTCCATGTGTTTACACTGATGCTTTTATTGTATTCCTTTTGAAAAGTGACCTGCAAAGCAAATAAACCTGCTCATGCCCTGATTTTGCTTGGCTTGGCAGGTTTTTAACGTTTTTCAGTTCTTCTTGTATTAATCTTGTATGTGAGGAGGGAGTAAGAATAAAGAAAAAGTTTCCAATGTTAAAAATTTCTACATTGTTTTACTCTTTTACTCTCTTTGATTTAAAACTCCCTGAGATTTTTCTTCTTTAGAATGCTCAGTCCTAGAGGATCAGTCTTCTAGCAAAAGAGAAAAATGGCAGTTTTTGGTATTTTTAAGGAAGAATTTCTTCCTCCATCCAAATGTTCTCATAAGACAAATTTCATCTTTTACTAAAAACAGAATATACCTTCCTTTCTTACAGTTTCACTTATGGCGCTATTTTGTTTGTTTTCTTTTTCTTCTAACACACCTTCAAAGTTACAAGAGAATATTATATTTTTAGGAGGTTAAAAATTATAGATAGCAGGTTTGCTTTACCTTGCTATTTTAACATTGGAGTGGATAGTGGAATACATTTGTGCTGTTTGAAACTTGTTGAGCTGTGTATCACCTTTTAAAAAATACTTACTTAGTACCTCATCAGTAAACAAAATCTTAAAGCTTTTATTTAGCAGCTTTGGACAGCAGGGCCATAGACCACTGACATTCTCCCAAATTATTTCCCAACTATAAAAATCCTTCCTTTTCTTTTCCTATGATTTACTTTTAATATGTTCAGATGTCCTGGAAGTGAGTTGGATGAAGGAGAATAGATAGTTATTGTACTAGAATTATCCTGCACTATTAATGGCTGTCTCTGTAGTTCTCTGTAGCATACAACCAAATGATTAAAAGTAATACTTCTAATGGGTTACTCTTTTTGCTGTGCAGTTTTGCTAATCTCAATGGAAACTGAAACATAGACACTGGTGTTGGGAAAGGGAGTCTAACTGCTGGCATCCTGAGAGAACTTGGTGGATTTTGTTGGTGCTCAGCCATATTATCACATTTCCCTGCCCTGGGTCTTCCTCCTCCTTTAGAGCATACGCAGGAATAAGGATAAGTGCTCTTTGAGGGAAAGCTTACTTCATATCCTTTCAGTAAACTTTGGGAGAAATCAGTTGATGTTAATCTCCTTTCTTCATATTTTCCAAGTAACCATCTTGTTTTGGGGCCCTCCACTCTTTGCTGTTATTGAAGATGTATTTGGCATAAAGAAGGAAAAGCTGTCTTTTAAAATTGGCAAGTGTTTGAAGGGACATTTATATACCCAAAGGAACTTGCAATTTTGGTTGTCAGATTAAAAGCACTAAGAAAAATAATTTAACCTCAGGTAGTGAAATATGTCCAACAACTGATGCTTCTGTTTTTACGTACAGTATGTGTAAAAGGCTGAGACGTCCACATCCCAGCGTTAAAAAGGAATATCAGGCATACCCTTTTGTTTCAGAACCCATTAGTACAGAGTGGGAGATCCTAAAAATATCAGACTAAAGTAACTTGGAAGTATCTGCCTTTCCTTATCTGGGTTCAGAAAGGTCTAAGGATTGTGCTGCAGAATAAGGGGGAACACATGTTAATTCTTACACATTGTTTGTGTAGTACAGCTATGAACTCTGTCGATGGGGTAGCACAGGACTTCCTTGCAAAGTGGTGGTTAAAACTGTCTTTGTGCCTTTTAGATGTAGGCCAAAGGGCAGAGGAGTGTCCTGTATATGAGGGCTTAGGCATCAACACCTTTATCTGGAACACCCTCCACTCCTTCTTTCTCCCATCCTTGAACATCCCTCTGACCCCCCACTCAAATCCTTGGTCTTTCCATAACAGATAGACTTGTAGATGCTTCTTTGGTGCCAGCCTTCTAAGTCTGTTGCAATTACTGTAAACAAATCCAGTTTAGCTTTAATATAGCACTTTTAAGGTCCCTATGGATCAACTCAACCCATGCAGGCCATATGTGAAAACCAAGGCAGGGATTGTCCATGGTCATTTTCCTTTAGAACATAGTTGGCCCTTTCTCTCCAACACTCACATTTTCTCTTCAGTTGTGTGAATGGAGAAAACCCGAAAGCTTCAATTTCAGGTCTGGCTCCTAAAGAAAACCAGTGTGGTTCATTTGTGGGTTGGGAACAGGGGTTTGAATTGGCATAGACCTGTGGGTGCTTTGGGGCTGGAGCACACAGCTGTGGGTTCCAGATGCTTGCTATCCTGTATTAATGTGGTTTGTCTGTGAAACCATGGCATCCGCAATACTATACAAAGGTCCACGCCTGTGGTGGTTTGAGAACTACTCCCAGTGAGAGAAATTTCAGTTTTCAAAGTGAGTTAAAATAAATTTATAAACATTTAGCTCAGACACAGTTAGATAATATGAAATTCTGCTTATGATTTTCATTTCAACAGAGATTCAGACAGTATTACACCAAAAAATGGTGGGCTCTTCATAAACCGAATTTTGGAATTTTGAAGAACCAAGGAAGCAACAAGCTTATTTGCCCTGTAATGTTTTATCACTATAGGAGATCAACCTGTTTGTATCTCCTACATTCTTGGCATGACCAGTATGTAAATATGATAGAAAAGTTCTTTCAATGTTTATATGCAGTTAGTGTCTCTTCATCTACTATTGTAGCAACATAGAAAAAATATGGTGTGAAAAAGAGAACATATTCTGATTTTCTCCCAAATGTGCTGCATATGTATTTAAGAACTGCATATTTTCCACAATTTCTCAAAAGCACGCCAACTCATATTTTTTCCTGAAAAGGTGAATTACTAATATTAAGAATATTTTTTTCATTTTAAGTTCAAGTCCCTTGTTAAAACTATTGTCTTGTGTATTTTTGGATTGCTTTTTAGTGTAAACTCTGTCCCTGCAATCTTGTGATTTAATAAAAAATTGCCTTTGTGTAGTATCTTTCACTCAAACTTTATCTCCAAAACACTGTGCAGAGTTAATAAAATTAAAAAGATTTTTTTTTCTTTTTACTAGAAGTTAAGAGACATAGACAGGAAAACAGAGATATATTGTTTCCAGATGAAAGCTGAAAATAGATGGAGAACGAGGGATAGAAATACAGCAGGGTGGTTCCAGATGGCAGGCATTGCAGAGGAGAAGGTTCTTGCAGCCATATTGGCCAGAGCGTACAAAAGGACAAAATAAGAGTCTGATGCCAAGCAGAGGAAGCTGAAATATAGAGTAATGAAAGTAATATTGTAGGAAATGTATAAAAGATTATTAAAATTTGTGTCTTTTTTTAACTGAGTGGAGAGCTGGATTTATTTGTATACAATGAGGATATTTCAGGTGAAAAGACATTGAATTTTACTGATGCTCTGTACTCTGCAGGTGAGCAGGTATCTTTTTTTACGTTTTCAAAGAGAATAGTAGCTTGTAAGTATTTAAAAGTTTATTAAGTATTATTGCACTTCTGAGTATCTTATAAATTATTTAATTGTCTGATGGATATGTGGCTACCTAACTATAAGGCATGAAATATGCACTGTTCCTCTAATACACTGGAGGGAGACCTGTTTATAAAGTATTTAGTATTGGTTTTATAATGCACTGTTGTCAACAGGAGACCACGAAGCTCAAAGATCAATCTTATTTTGACCTACAGTATTAATGCTGCTTTATGAAACTCTGTGACAGGTCACTTAGACAACAGCACTTAATGAAAGGACTTCGTGCCAGTGTGTGGTCGTGTGACTGTCTGTTAGTAAGGCATACTTTTGTCGCTGCCAAAGCTGCAGATGAATCTTTTTGTCCAAGTCCCTGAGGTGACTTTGCGGCTGCTGCTACTGCTGGCCAGGTGATGGAGCTCATCATTTCCCTGGTCCTCCAGAGAGGAGAGAGACAGAGACTGCTGACTTCTTGCTAATGCAGCTTTTCCTAATTGTCTAGAGAGCTAGTAGGACACTGGGCAGTTCAGGCAATTCTGTGTACTGTGAATGAGTCAGTAATCAGAAAAACATAGCTACTTTTAATGCAATCTTGCATTTGTGCACAAAGTGTCTTTTTGGCCATCTAAAATTCAGCTGTTCTACAAACTACAAGGATTTTTAGGTCAGTTTAGTTATTTAATTATGACAGACTTATGTTTTAGACACCAAGTAATTGTTACTAAGAAATGGCACAACAGATTATATTATCGAATAATTAGATAATAAGCTTAGCCTATACTTAAAGCCTTTAGGGTGTTGTGGGACCAAACACCTTGCTTGTTAAAGAGACACTTTACTAAAAGGATGGAAGTGATGAAATTAAGACCAGAGGATATATTGCTTTGTAAAGATCTTATACTATACTGCTGTCCACCAGAATATTTCTACAGTTTTAAGATGTTATTTAAAAAAGGAAGAGCAAAACTTGCTGAGATTAATAGTATATTGAAAGTATAATTTTTGCTTAACCCCAGATAATCAATGGCTGAAAGATGCTGAAATATAGTAGTACACCTTTATGATAGTATAGTGATAATCTGGCATGTAAACATGGAAACGTGAGGTGTTTTATATCAAAGTATTTGAATTATCTTTCTTGATGGTTTACATAAATAGGGTTGTTGCATTGTTATTTCAAGAGCTGCTGTGAGCTTGCTACTGTTTGTTTTGAATCTGAACCTGCATCTCAGTAAACATGACTGGGTTTGGAATATTTTATTTTAAAATGAAATATATTTATTTTTGTGTTTTATATCTTCTGATATTATATGGCAAGTTAGATGCCCTCTGTTCTTTTTACTTGCTTGTACAGCATAATAGAATGTTTGAATCCCACTATTGTTTCAGTAGTGGGCCTTATAGATATTTAATTAGAGGCACAGTTTAAATCAAAGTCTCTTGGACCTTGTTATTTACTGTGTTTTGAATCAGATTCTCATACTTTGACATAGTTATGTTTTACCCTTTGTATAAAAAAATAAGTAAGTAATAAATGGATAGTTTTGTGTCAAGAAAGGAGACACTGACACAGAAAAAGATACGACATGAAGACTGGATGGGAAACAGCCAAGTGTGCAGAATGAGCTGCCCTGTTTACCTGTCTGCAAATTAAAGCTATTTCCACCAAATTTTAGCTAGGTGTGTAAAATTATTCTGAGAAAAGAATGAACTTTTTCAGTTTAGTTTATTATTATCCACATACATGTAGTAGTTATTGCTAGCTAAGTGCCATGCTGTTGTGTAGAATATCTTGTAAAGAGCAAGCAATTACTTGGAAAATCAAATGGGCACAATCAACAAACTGCTATTACTTGGCATTAGGTTGTGTAGTTTTACAAGTTTTTTATCAAGTTACTTGTTTCTATAATCTTCTGCATCCTCCATTTCACCTGCATTTTGTCGTTTGTATATGTGTAACCACTGTAATCATGATTCTCTTATTTTCTCAGCCTCACTTGTCTACTCCTCAGTTGTTAAGCAGGCAAATTAGCATACTTGACATATCTCCCTTTCAAAGTAGGTCAAGAAACATAGATGTGATTTCCCCTGTAGAAAGGAGCTTCAGGTGACCTGAGCTCTCTTTATTGGCTTGTTTAAATAACAAACAAACAAAAAAACACAACAAAAGCAAAACAAGAAAAGGTAAGTATATATTATTCATCACCTACAGCTGACAAGAACTTTCCTCTAATTTGTGTAATATCCTCCATGTTTATGTTCATCCCCTAAAGCTGCAACGGGGCATCTCTGCCAACATTCACACTGTGATCATGTTAAATACTGAAAGACAGCATATATGGATATCATTATCCTGTCTGTGTGCTTAGTTTTATTTTGTATTTGACTTTTCTTTTTTTTACTGTGACTTGTCGAAACATAGTGGCCGAGTGACTAAAAAACTTGGTGATCTCTGATTGATGACATTTTATCTGCAGGCAATAGGTCAAAGTTTTCAACTTACTTTTTGCTAGTGTTTCGTCACAGTATTTTTTGTAAGGGTTTAGTGGTATGCGGTTCTGATACGTAATTTAGTAAAGGAGTGATTAGCATCACTTGCAGTGCGGCAGCTTGCTAGGAACTGCAGCTTTCATAACAGGAATGTACACTTTCAGAGTCGTAATAAAAAGTTTTCTTCTAGGATAAAGGTCCTGTCATGTCACCTATTGTGTAGTGGGAAAGAAATTAGATATTTGTCTAAAAAAAAAATATAAAGACCCACTTAGAGTAGGCTAGGGCATGAAAATATGATTTTTAATTGTAAGTGAAAATTTTACTGATGCTGAAGAGTTCTGCCATGCTTCAGTTGTCTGAAGATGCTGATACTGAGCACTTTTGACCTAAAAATTTATCCTAAAGAAAGAACTAAACCAAAACCAGACGTAAAATATAGATGTGGACACTTCCAGAACCTGTATGAATTAGTGACGCACGTTGAAGTGAAACACAGATTCCTAAATGCACAATACTGTTGATTATATAAAGAAGAGGGATTCAGCAAGGACATTTTGAACTCAGGGGGCTAAGAAGTATTCAGTCTCGTTGTTACATGGTGACATAACCAATCCTATGCATTTTGATTTTAAGTCAAAGTTACCTATTAAAATTCAAAAAAAAATATTTTACAAAGTAAGGATGACAAGTTTCAGAGAGAATACAGTGCTGCCAATTTTTTTTAGGATATGGAAATTTGGGTGGGTTATCTGTTTAGAGGAGGTTTTCTTTATTACTTCCCTCCCCCCCTTTTTCATTTGAGACATCTGTTAACATTCCATAGAGTCTAACAGATGTTACAGAGTGGGTCCCTTATATAATTCTTAGGGAGAAGGTGATGATAATGACATTTCCACAGCAGAATCACCACCTCTCTGAATATGATCATCAAGATGTCTTTGCATAATTTTCAAGTATGAGATTATATTCCAGATAGGACACAATTCACAACTTTGTTACTATCCATATATAAATTGGAAGCATGATCATTACAGTCTCTGCTCACACATTTTTGTAATGGCAAACAGAAGAATTCTCTCTTAGTTGGTGAAATATATAGACTTTGGAGGCAGTATGGATTATTGGTTATTTCAGCACAAGCAAGGGCTGATTGTCATGCGATGTGGAGGACCATTTTCATTATTTTGGCAAGAACAGGGACAGTTTTGTCCTGATGAGCTATTAGATGAATACCAGAATGTGTCACATGAAAAACCACTGATCTTTAACCCAGCTATCTACTTAACCAAGCCTAGAAATGAATAGTGAATAAAGGAAGAGCAAAGGCCAGTTTACTGTCATTACAAATTACAGAAACTGTTAATATCTGCACCAAAATGAACTCTGGGAATTATAGGTACTATCCAGTAAGTCAGTCAAAGGTACAGAAATTTAGGAAAACTGTTCGTACAGATAGATCACCAACTGTGTATGTCATGTGTATATTTCATTATTATTGAAAATCGGAACATTTGCATAAAAGACATAAAGATTTTCTGAATCTTTTCCCAGTACTTCTAATGAAAGTTGAGAATTTAACACCAAATGTAAGGAATACTCCTTTAGAATAACTGATTGATAGTTATCGTTAAACAGAAATATAAATACTAAATCAACAGAAATAATAAATATGTGCTAGCTATTTTATCTTTTTTTTCCCCAGGAGTAGGCTTGGGGACACTGCTGCATGTACAGTTAATATAAACATTTATACTGAACTCCTAGATTGAAAAACAAATACTGTAAAGATCAGTAACATTTTAAAATGATCAGTTATGGGAATTAATGCTTACAGAAAAACACCATTCTTTCTAGCCCTGATAGTAGAATTGCATTGTCTCCCTACAGTCTTGTTAGCTCATACTAACTGAAATGCAAATTCTTTCCAACTAATTGGACCTTGTTGAACGTACATGTACAGTACATAGTTATATCCATGTAGATTTTTTTACTAAATTCCTCTGTAATTATTTTCTTGATTAATATCTAAAGCAGAGATGTGGAACAAAAATCTCTTTAAAGAGTTTACATATTATTGAACATTAAAAAGATAGTAACTGTTGCATGTTTTAACAGCTTAATTAATAATACAGAATAATTGGAACAAAAAGAAGAAAATATTTTTTGAATGTTTAATCATTTTGAACTATTTGCATTAACCCTTTGACTGAACTGATTAACACTTAAATGATCAGAATAATGTAATTTAGGAAGAAAAATATATTTACATTACAGATCACATTCTGCTGGCTAGATTTTCTTATTGGCATCACTTGGGCTTTCTGTAATCACCTTTTCTATGCTTTCTTGCCATATGGTGCACTTCTATATCGGTAGTTTTAAGAGAAGAGACAAAATCAACAGTGCTGTATTTTTAAAAGTTTGCAAAGCCCCACA
>JAUMJL010000580.1:1200000-1629984 GCA_033558185.1 Dromococcyx pavoninus
TTTTGACTGTCAAGGTGGACAACATCAGCCTGCTAAGTGTTAAAATCTACTATGGCAACTAAACCCACAGATATTTTTGTTTGTTGAAACCTCATTCAAAATTAAAAAAAAAATGCCTTACTTTAAACTCAAAGGGCTGGAGGTAGAGGGGGAAAGAAAATTTAAAAACCAAGATGGTTTCACCTTGAAGATCCAAACTAGCCAGGAAGGCTGGAATCAGGTATGTTTTAAATTCTTCAGATCTGTCTTAACATCTTCAAAATGCTTCAACTTTGAAGAAAGAGAAGCGTTGACTTTTTAATCTGATTTTCCTGTAATACGTAACACTGTAAATAAACAAATTTTACTATCAGGCTGTTTCCTTTATTTAAGGCATCAAATTGCTGTGCTCTATAATTGGATGCCTAACTAGTTATTGCTACAAGGAGTTAGGAATTAACAAGAACAAGGGCTGTTCTCCAATAAGATACTGGAGTTTTGGGGAGTTACATTTAACTAACGTTCCCAGCTCTGACTGATTTGCAGTTTCTAGACTTAGATATGACGCCCACTGTAATGCCATATACATGGCATCTCTTTGAACTTAATTTTAAACTGGACCAAACTACCAAGCCAATTAGCATTTTTTTTCCTATCACAAAGTACTGTAGCTGGAAACTCCTAGCTCTCCATACATACCTACGAAATCTTGCTTTTTGAACAAAGCAAAGGTTGCAATAATTGCTTGTTCAAAGCTCATATTTACCTATTGGGTCATTCTTTGTTTCTCAAATTGATTCCTTCCTTGTCTACTATCAGGTCTCAACTGAAAACAATCTCAAAAATATAATTTCTTTCACACTGAAAATACAACCAGGAAGAAATCTGCAAACACTTGACCCTGCTGGTTTAGGTTACCACAGGGTATGCGTGGGAAGACAGGGAAGGAAAGCAGAATAAAGTGATTGAGTTTGATTCACTGGGTTTAGATATTAGTTGTCGCCCAAAGAATGAAGAGGAAGGAATAAGCTTTACTAAGGCCCTTCCAGGAACACTGGAATTAAGAGAGAGAAATCAGGCTGCTGATACATGCCAAGGCTTAGCTTTACAGGTCTTCTCCCGCAGCCTGACTACAGATAATGCTTTCTCAACTCTTGCTCACAATAAACAAAAACAATCCTGTAATATCCAACCAGTAAAGGCTCTGTTACTGTGTTTGCTTCTAGCACACAACAGCTCTCAGCTGTTCCTGGAAATATATCTACTTCCCAGTGCAGCACAATTCTTTTAGATGCTAGAAATGAGACCTGTCCCTGCGCACTCCAGCCTGCATCAGCACAGTTCACTGAGAGCAGGGTGAGCTGACCCCAGGCCAGGGCAAGCACAAACATATTTCCTCTGGTCACTCTACCTGTTTCCAGCCACAGAGGACACCTCTTTCATAGGCATAGTGCAGCCTTCATGGAGCCTGGTCATTAGGTAACAGTAGCTCTCTAGACCTTAGATAGACCATTGCTTTGATACAGAATGTGGGTAAACAAACACTTGGCACAGCATCATCCTCTTATATGGCATAAAGATAGCAGGGGTTATAACAGGGTTTAATATTGAACTGTTTAACAGCTTCAGATGTGTGGGGCAGTTATATTTAAGTTGCATTTTGTATTTCCCATTTCTTTTTCTGGATACTTATGCATGGTATCTGCACTGCAGCACATCATCTTTATTTGTCTGGCTTAAAAGAACAAGTTGCAAATTGAGCTTTATTTATTTACACTGAAAGGAAGAAAATAAAAGAAATAGCTGGATAGATAACACTTAAAAGAGCATAAGTGAGCAGTCAAAGGAAACCTGCCAAGGTCAGTCCTTCCTTCCAATAGAAAATGTTAGGGTAATCCAATTACAGCTTTGTGCAGCTAAGACATGATCTGCAGAAGGCAAATGGACTCGAGACCTTCAGGGTTTTCAGTTCAAACATGCTGAACTGACCCAATAGTGCAGGAAGCAGCATGAGCTGGGCTGTCCAAAATCAGAAAAAGTTAATTATTGCCTCCGCTGCTGTCTCCAAACACAACCACCACTGACTACAGATTGAAAGACCATTAAGAAAAACTCCCAGTACGTCCTTCCAGCTTGGGCAGTTCACAGCTTGAATTCATTAAGATTTTCACTGGCTAAAGCTTTTTATACGAAGGTGTGCTGGTTTTCTTCATAGTGGACAGTATGGGACTACGTTTGGATTTGTGCTGGAAACAGCATTGGTAACACACAGATGTTTAAGTTACTGCTGAGCAGTGCTTACACAGAGTCAAGGCATTTTCTGCTTCTCACACCACTCCACTAGAAAGTGGGGTGGGGGTGCACACTGAGTTGGGAGAGGACACACGTGAGACAGCTGGCCCCAACTCACTAAGGAGATATTCCACACCCTACGACATCATGCACGGCCTATAAAGCTGGGGGAAAAAGAAAGAAGGGGAAGGCTTTGTATTCCCAAGTAACCATTATGTGTGATGGAGCCCTGCTTTCCTGGAGATGACTGGACATGCCTGCCACTGGGAAGTAGTGAAGAAATTCCTTCTTTTGCTTTATACGTATGTGCAAAGCTTTTGTTGTGCCTGTTTATCTGTCTTTATTCTCAACCCACAAGTTTTATCACTTTTAGTCTTCTACTTCTGTCCACTCATCTCACTGTGGGAGAGTGAGCGAGTGCCTGTGGTGCTTAGTTGCCAGCTTAGGTTAAACCACAACAGAAAAAATAGAAAAAAGTGCAGTAGTAAAAGACAGCCAGGCTGTATGGCATCCTTTTCTGCTCTCAAATACCTATTACTAAAAGCAGCCTTTTAGGATTCAGACTTTTACAAAAAAAAGTTAAAAGCTTGAGTAGTTGCATACAATGTTGTGGTTTTTAATAAGCAAAAAATCCTGATTTCTCCTTTATTCATACGCTCCAAAGTGCCCAACATCCATTTTCCAGGCTGCATAATGACAGGTTAAACAGACATTCAAGAGTAAGAGATAGTGTGCAGCAATCTTGTTTCTGCAAATAATCTAGCAATGATACTTAGATGAAAAATGTTCCAAATATTTTTACAGTCACAGGAGATGTTGAGAAAGCATTCTGACAACACACACATAGGGCAAGGAAACATAGCAAAACAAGACTTGCTACACATCTACTCCATTGTGCTGACAAAGCTTAAATGCTTAGCAGCTCTACCTTAGAGAGCAATGAAGCCATCAAACAACATTTCAGAGATGAAAGATAAACACTTTTTGTCATTGTTTGGAAAAAAATTAAGAAATAAAAACTTAAAAAAAATCCTTAAATCAGAGACAGACATGCTCTCTTATCATCTCAAACCTTCCCTTTGGGCAGTAAAATTCTCAGAGATGCAGGTGAGCAAACCTTAATCAACCAAGGCAACGTCCACCTGAAAGATGACAACGCATGCCCCAGTGACACGGGTTATTGACACCATTTCTGTAGCTTTGCAGAATTCAGTATAGAAGAGCACCCACAGTGTGGAAATCTCTCAGTTCTTAGGTTGGCTTCATATCAAGCACCATGTTAGGCCTGGTTGCATCCATTATGTTTTCCCAGCTCATGAGGAATAAAAATAATGGGATTTATGCATTTACCCAGGAACTAATAGAATGCAGAATTTGTTACTTGAGACTGGGAGCAACATTGCACAACGCATCCCCTTTATAGTCACTAGCGTGAGCTCTAGGTTACATGAACAAGCAACAGGGCAGTTCAAGCCACACTCCTAGGCCTAGGACCTTGTCATTATTGGGGTAAAAAACCACTCCAGATGGTTTTCTGTTTTGGATCCAGCCCAGTCCAACAGTAGGAAGGGATGCTCAGATCACTCAGGCTGGTATCTTGGAGTGTGCTTTTGTTAACAATGCTGCTGGTGCATCCACAGCACACCACCAACACCAGCAGGGCACACAGCACACGAAAAAACAGTTACTGGGCTGAAAAACTACCAGCTTTACCAGGTACGAGCAGAGCTGTTCACTGAGGTTACAGCTTCATCTTCATCACTTTGGCTGAGTACTTTGAGAGACTGGATTCAAATGGCAGCTAGAAAGATTCTGAAGAGTAGCAGGAGAATGAAGTGTAGTCAGGTCATCAGGGCCAGCCCTGAAAGAAATAATTGCAAGGTAACAGATGCAAAATCACAGCCTCAGCCCTTCACATTGTGAACAAGAGAGCACAGTCTAGTGTAGCTGGAGCTTTGGGAAGGACAGGGATGAAAAATTCCTTTAAACTAGCCCAGAAGGAAAGAGTTAAACACCCCTTGATATGGATGAGAGTGGAGCCCTGACTCACGGCAACTCCATGCAGGACTACTTAAGCTAAAGGAATAAACATACTCCAGAAAGTGATTATGCCATGGCAACGGCAGCTTCTCGGTGTTGCACTACCCTGCACGATCTTCAAGAAGGAAGAGTTTCAGCCTCCTGAATACATTCAGTAGTGAAATAAGCCTTGGCAGAAGTGCACTTTTGTCACGAAGGTACCTTGTGTGCAGGGAATGATTCCCTCTGTTCCAACCTCTGCAACAATCTGAGGTCAGTTTTGTAAGACGGGTAGATAGAAAGACAAGGCTTAGAAACATGCCATGCTGCTCCCACAACTTCATCAAGATGCACTAACACATGTGAATGCCGTCTACCACAGCGTTAAAAGGAAGCTTGTGAAGAGCAACTGTGATTAGGGAAGTCTGTCAAATGAAAAGATGACATTAAATGGCATAGTTTATCTGCTACTCACTTTCAAGAGACCTCTGATGCTAGCATATCTAATCCTAATATTGTTCATTGCACTTTGAACTTTCCTAGAAGCCAACAGTCACTGGTTTTAAAAATAATTTCTCCAGCTTCACTTGCCATTTTCTCTGCAATGCTTCAAGTTCCTTGGCCTCCACAGCCTCCAGTTTGCCATCAGGCATCTGTCCAACATTCAGTACATCACCCTGTGCTTTTATCTCTGCAATCCAGGACTGAGCAGTTCTGGTTTTAAACCATCAGTTCCCACAGTGCTGGATACACACGAGAAAGATTACACCTAACACAACCCATGCACAGTATATATGACTTTAGAATGCCTTTCCACAAGCATGTACAAAGAAATGAGGAGACTGTTACTCTATATAAACAATATTTTACTTGAAATGAACCATTAAACGCTCTTACATTTCATAGCAGTACTAGCAGAATACTCAAAAGCCAGTATAACACATCAGTTTGGTGGCTAAACCATGGTATTTATTTCATTGTCCAGCTCTTTGGTATTTAAGAAACCTATCTCAGAATTTTCAGGAAAAACTTGGTATCAACACAGGAATCAAAACTGGACCACTTAACAGTGTATATTCTTTTTAAGCAAAAAAAAAAAATGCTCGATGTTGCTATTTTCCTCCCCTTTTTTTTTCTCCTTTCTATTTAAAATAGATCAACATCCTTCACAGGACTATTTTCTCTATGCTGGATAAAAGTACTCAAAAACTTAAGAGCTCTAATGAATTCAGAGGTTTGCTAGTCAGAAGGAACAAACATTGTTTTCTGCTGCCTTCTTCGTAGGAAGTTCATTCTGCAGGGAAGGAAAAAAAGATGAAAAGTTTTTTAGAAGTTTATAAAAACGTTTATATTGCATAAGAAACAAAACTGTAGAGATCCTAGAAGCACATTTAGATTCAGCTTTTAGTTCTCAATCACCCACCCTGGAACAAGGAGCTGCAGGATGAGCAGCTCCCATATGACGGGATTGCTACTTCAACCCTGCCCGTCTTTAAAGGTGGCCATCAGGAATACCTCTGGTAAGAAAAAGGCCTCAGGACTCATATTAGAAACATTTCCCTATGGAAAGGCTTAAGATTCCCACTTTAACAGCTGAAAGAAACAAGTCCCTGGTTTTCAGCATCTTTTCCAAAATCCCAGGCCCAGTCTATCATAGTGACCACAGGCACAATTGTTCCTTCAACACAGGGAGCTTTCTTCAGCCCTGTGCAATGCAGACACATGGCATCACACACATCGTAATAATCCTTTAGTCTTATTGCAGGAATGCTAAGTCTCAAACCCCCTCAGGTCTGCATATAAAATCTAGAACAGCAACAGCAGCAAGAATAGACATATGATGGAGTAGATGAGATCGAAACTAAACATTGTATCAAAGTTAAAGCATTCAGCTTAATCTACAAATTAAAACAAGAGGAATAGGTTTTTTATTAAACTCTGAGGAGTTTAAGAACTTAAAGAGAATATTTAACTGGCATATAAGATAAATGAATAAATCTGGTTTTCAGAAATCAAACTTGGAGGCATCGAGGCTAGAAGTTGCCAGACTCAAAAAGCGGATGAGAAAAAGCACGCAAGGTGATGTTAGGTTGCAGAGATTCTAGCCACAGGATGCCACAGACACACACCTCCAAGGTCAAGTGGGACAAAATAACAGAGGAGAACTGCAGCATTAGGGGTCACTAACTACACAGAAACCAGCCTCTGGATGAAGGAACCCCCAAGATATGAACCCAGGAGAAGCATCACTACCTGATTATCTTTGACTTACCTAGGCAAGTGCTTTTTGATCACCTTCCCTAGTAAGGCAAACACTGCTTTCTCAGTGCTTTCCATGCATCAGGACCAGAGAACTCACAAACAAGCAGCCCCATAGTTCAGCTAACCAAAGGTTTCCCTCCCAGGACTTCAGTTTTATTTTCCCACTTTCAACACTTATTAGTTAGGCCACAGCTCAGAGTTCACCATCTGCAGAGAGCTGCTCGTGTGCTGCACCTACCGCTGGATTTTAGATGGCGTCCACAAAACTTTTGGCTGTTTCACCCAGGGCTGAGTCAACAGACTGGATTCTGGAAGAAACATGAGCTTGGCTAGTTTGTCTGCAAAGCATTAGTACTTACTGATGAAACTTGAACAGAGATATTTACCAATAAGAACGAACCTGAGAATTACCCCTTTTGCAGCTTTTTGCTCAGCATTTGCACCAACAGGATCTTTTATATAGGGAACGATTGCCTCCTTCCACCTCCTCTGCCCCCAAGATACAGATGTGACCAGAGGGTGCACCTTGTTCCAGATTCTGGTACAAGTGTCTTGATGTGTGTGCCTATCCCACACAACTTCCCATGCAGAGAGTCCCTCATTGCACCCTAGTCCCAAATTGAAACTCTCATGAGGTAACAAAGACTCCATCAATGGATATCAAGTAGAGATGCCATACTACTTTCAGAAAACTTCCCAATACACCAGTTAGAGTGCTGCCAGCCTAACTAGTGCCCTCTTTGACTACAGAGGACTTGTGAGCATGCAGGACATCTGGTGGAGATGTACCTTTGCTTTTGCTGGTTGCAGAAAGAATTCAGCTTGAGCAACTGCACATTCCAGAAGTCCTAAAAAGAGCCCCAGAGAAAAGCCCCATTACTTGGGAAGGGGTAGTTCCATGGGCTGGCACACAAGAAGTCATACAAACCACTGCATCCTTCTCCATGTTTGCCAGGATTTGAGTTTCCTTCTCAAGACTGGCAAGCTCTTCAACAACAATCCTGTGGAAAGTCTCCAGCTTACTCAGCCTAGTGGTGGGAAACAGAAACAAGTTTGACACTTTAGGGCACAGTAGCACACGGCGGATGACAACCCCCTCAGCACCAAAACTGCCTTCAGGCAGAAGCAAATATCCTTGCTGAACTACACGAGGCAGTTTTGTTCTCAGGTTTCTCACAGAGCTTGTGCCATACCAGGTCAAACTGAAGGTGAGTTTAGCTAAATAGTCTGTCTCAAATAGCAGCCAGTATGGAGGCCCAGGACTGAGAGTACAACAAGGTTCCCAGTGCAATATTTGCTCTTCACACTCTCCCAGCCTTGAGAAATTCCAGCAGATATTTTCCAAGCTGAAGACAGTACCTGGGCACAAATAACATCTGATAGATTTTTCTATCATGGGTTTGATATACACATGCAGCATTGTCACAGGACACCAGTGATTTCTAAACTTTAATCAGTCACACCTTTATTCAACTGGGTTTGCCTCCATTCTGCTGGAAGCAGGATGCCAAGCCATCATCTAATAGTGATTTTAGAAGTTACCCTTCTCAGGTAGGACAAATTTGGCACAGCTCTATCCCCATTATGCTGTGGCTCTGGTTAGCTCCAGGTTACTTAGTTAATAACATCAAAGCATGGTAGCAGCTCACCAGCATCAAGTTTTATCTTCAGCCCCAGAAAGATTTTGGGTTTTGGAACGCAAACTTGTGCATGAACCACAACAACAAGCAAATTCTGCTCTTAAACATCCTATCTGTACCAGGTACTTTGTACATTAAAAAGCTATTATTTCATATTATACTTAATCTAAATCCTGCATGTGTAATATATAGAGGCCTGAGGGTGAATCATATCAGACTGTGCTCGTATTTTGCTTATAACAAATACATAAATGTTATAATTTATTTTTTTGCCTAGCTCTTATCTGAAAAAATTGACAACCTGTAAAGCAAAAGGACCTTTTTAAAGCCCTGACTAGCAAATGCCTGCAGAATCCACTAGCTGACACTTACTTCACACACATGGAAGCAATACACAGAAATGGGTCTATAATAGGCAACTCACTTTTCTTCTGCCTTATTTCATTAAGTAAATCAGTTTGGCTTCTTTCTTAAAAAAATGCAAAACCAGGAGCTACTAAGTGTAACAAGATGGTTTTTAAACACTGATGACAATCAGAAGACAGTCTAAGGACCACTTCATCAACTGCTCCTAGCTCAAGCTTGCTTTGCATTAATTAACCCATCCTCTCTCCCCTTAAAAGAGGAGAAAGATAAGTCACAGGAGCTATGCTTCTGAATCTCTGCTTACAGAAAAGCAAGAGAGACACACAAGATATTTTGCCTTACAAACCATAACTACAGTAGCTTACTGTCAGTTTCTTTACAAAGAGACATTCCTTTTCATATCCATTAAAATTTACAAAAAGCTGAAGCTGTTTCCAGCAGCAGACAACTTACCTGCACTCATGTATCTGGTTCAGCAGGGTAGACACATTCTTCTCCGAAGTCCTCAGAGCATTCTGTGCACTGGTCTCCATCCTTTGGTACCGGGACTAGCCACAGGACACACCATCAGGGATGGTCAATGGGCCAAGCCAAAACCTAGAAGCCTAGTTTGCAAAACCTTTCCCTGGAATGTAAATCCCTTAGCAGGCTGCTCTTCAGCTTAGCAAAAACCATCTTAAGACAAATTTAAACTGAACTTTGATGACATGTATGCAGGGTACTGTAAATATGAACGGATTTCGTTGTCACACTAGTTTCACCAACAAACTCATGTCTGACCCATGCAGCTTCAAGTCAGGGTCGTGCTACCCAGCCAGCAAAGAACTGAGCCTCACCCATAGTCTAGCACAATTAACCGCACAAAAATAGGTCTTTGTTCACATTGCTTCAGATCAGCATTAATACAATCTGTGTGCATTTTAATTCACAACTGATTTGTAAGTGCCACCACTTCCAGGCTTGATTCAAAGGCTTAGTGCCAAAAGTTTAGTGTGACTACCTACCACGAGCTCAAAACCAACCAACCAAAACAAAAAAATCACGGTTGCATGATACGAAGCACATATACACAGCTTATATATTACCAGTTGTGCAACCAACACTTTCACGTACTGTTAATCTCAAAGATACAAGCAAGTCCTTATGGATCTACACATATTCTAGTCAAGTCCAGTTTTATATTATGAAAGAGTTGCATAGTCTTACATTGCAGTGAAACTGCTCTGTTCTCCAAAATGGAGTTTCTGTATTTTTGATGTGCCCACGAGGACAATGACCCACAGCTCCAATATAGGCACACTGTCACTACACTGGGTTACCTTTCAAAACGCTTTGACCACTTCCCTCTGAGGAAAGTGTTTGAAATGCCTAAGCAAATCTGATGTTCCAACATATAAGACAAAAAGGAAAAATGTAATTAAAGCTTCCTTTATGCCTTTTCCATAACAATTCTCAGAGTACACGTTATGTAGATCATTTCTAAGAGGTCCAGGTTAACAGATGCTTCAACTAAAACTCTGCTTGTAGTCACAAAATATAGATGAGAAATTTACATCACTTCCCCTGGTGTTAAAAAGGTAATTTCATGTACAATGAGAAAATGGCAAACATGTTAAGAGAGTGCACATTACCCAGAACAATTTCTTTAGTTGGCCAATGAAGCTTTCAAATGCAGTAATCACCCCTGAGTCAGTGAAGTCTTCATGGAGCATCTTGGACAAAAATACATCATCCACACTATCATGCATTTTCTGACCTAGAAGAAAGCATATGCCCAGTTAGTACCATGCAGGAGGACTTATTGGAATGTAAACCCTCCTGGCTACAGAAATGTTAATCATTGTGAAAACCACTTGTTGAACTGGAATTTGAGTCTTGCTTTTCTACATCTCATAAGCAGGAGGGAAATTGGCACAAAATGCATTGAGAAAGACTTACTAAGAAAGCCGCACGGAAGAGACATGATACTAACCAAACACAATCAGGAACATATTTACAGATGAGCACAACACAAGGAAAAAAAGCCAGGTCAGTGGTTTCCTGTATTCTACTTATTAATTGCAAAGAAATCCTACCCCACTTCCGTTCAGAGTTAGCCGTGTTTTGCAGTTACTTTGTCAATTATCTGTGTGCTTTTTTCAGTTTCCTTTTTTAATTGCTCTGGACAATTGCTATTCAGAAAGATTAGAAAGTGTGGACTTCAAGTGGCCTCCCAAGTGGATTGTGGATAGAGAACCCAAATTTCCTTACTCACACCTCTAAATACGTGGTATCCAATCACAGTGCACCAATGCACACCTTCAGCTACATTTTGACTTTTGGAGAAGACATCCTCCCACAGATACCTCTCTTCAAGCTTCCACATGACTATGATTTCTACCACCAAAGAAAAAGAAAAGCTGAAAGCATTTAAAAACTTCACCTTAACTTCCAACCTCACTTTACCTGTTTGGTTCTCCGCTTCTTTCTCTATTGAATCAAGAAGTTTCCTTGGTTCATTGGAAGTGTCAGTGGACAAATGATTTGTTTCCCAACTGGAAAATTTTGGCTTTTTTATTATAGTGCCACTCAACATATCTAGAAAGAGAACAGAAGATGTTTCAGAACAGACCTGTTCTTTTGCACGAGGTACTTGGCAGTACCTACCAGCTACTCAAGCAAAAAAAACCCAAACACCCACACAGCTGGAATTATCAATTCAGCAGAAAAGCAGGCAACTTCATTTTATGGTGTGGCATTACACTTTCAGGACAGTGCAATACTCCACCACAAGTTTCTTCCCTTACAAAAGGGGCCAACTAGACTGCCTAGTGTATATAACTGGAATAATATCATATCTCCACCTTAAAGACAACTTAATTTCTTGGCCCACTTATTCTAACCAGAGAGAAAACTCTTGCCTAGCTCCTTCCCCTTCTCCTTTCCAGCCCTACCTCATAATCTGTTTATGCTCATTTTTTCCTAAGCTAATTTCAGCGCTTGCTGAAAAACAAAAAAAGAATAAAGGACAGGAGAGAGAGAGAAAAAAAAATCACATTCATAATAGCTGCCTTTCCTGCAGCTTCTACAGTTGCAACTTATTCTGCAGCTAGAGGTGCCATACAATTATTTTTAACATGGGAATACCCTGAGGAACACAGAGAGAAACTGCAGCCCATTATTTAAGGCAAGCTTGCAAAAAAATCCCTTTGTCTCACTGTCCACTTCTCTGAACTCAGCAAGGCATCTGTGTTCAATCAACTATCTCTCTGGAGCATCCACAGGGCAGAGAGAAGGAAGGTAGTCGAGTGCAGGACAAGGAGCACACTGAAGTAGATTTAGTGTTCACAGAGCAAGTATTCAAAGGCAATCACAGATCACATCGGAAGTTTCTGATCGTAACCCCGCTTCTGCTTCACGTGGTATCAACTGCTCTCCAACTGTGAGAATGTACAGTAAACAGTGATAAAAATTACATCCTGAGCACATATCTTACCCAAACATTAAGCAGATGTGTTGGTGCAGTGAAGGTATATTCTGCAAATGCTAAACAGGTAAAAGACATATTGGGAACACTAACACAGCCAATTCTCAAGAAAGTGAATGCTCTTGTCTGGGATAACTTCAGTGACTCTGCTCACAGTCAACAATAGTTTTATGACAGTCTTTCTCAGAACTACTTCAGCATCAGGAATATCAGGATAAGCACATGCCATTTCTGGTGGACTTTCTTGATGTTCAGTTTTTTCTAATCACAAAGGATTGTGTTGCGGTTTCGAATGAGTTTATGCGTTCTGTTTCAGTAAAGAAAAGTCCTTAAATGCTACTTATCTAAAAGAAGCTATAGTAGTAATACAAGTCATCATTTACCAAATGCTTATAATGGTCTACCCCTATATTCTTAGGTATAAAGAATAAAGAAAGTAAACAACTTTTGAGTTGTTTATTTTTTTTAAATGAAGTTGCACTGCATTTTCAAGTCATTAAAAATTGGTTTAAACTACTTCTTTAACTTGTTTCACGTTTTATGTTCGGTCACTGGGTCAGTAAATCCCCAGCTCTTCATAACTACACTAGTAGTTTTCCTGTAATCAAGAACAGAATTTAAGAGTTAGTGTTGAACTCAGGAATGTATATAAAACATCCTGCCAGAGCCTGTCATGACATACAAAACAGAGAAGTGGAAGATATTTCTCATGCAAGCAATATCCTTCAAATATCAAAAATGTCAGTGCATGCTTGTCTTTGAAAGTGAAATATGACAACCCCGTCAATATGCCTTTCTACTTTTTGAACAGCTCTGAAATGTTAGGAAGACAAACAAACCCGAGTCCTTCCGCTTAGGACTTTCTTCTTCTCTTGCCAATTGGCTAGATGGATCAGGAAACTTCTAAGGAAAGAAGGAAAACACAGTAATAAGGTACACACCCTGTGCTACAGACAAGCTGTCAGGGGCTTGTCTAGTTATAGAGAACAAAGTGTCACAATGCATTGATTTTAAATAAGTAGCCTGACAGCAGACAAGAAGGAATTCACGTGCTGCCTACTGCACCTGTGTGGCCTTCTCCTCCTCACTGGAATAGCCCTTGGCAGAGACATCAAGAGATAGCGAATCCTGTTCAAGCTCCTCTGAGGACATTTCATCTGCATGAGATGAGACATCAGTCAATTAACATAGGCAATAGAGGTTGAATCTTAAATTGACTAGAAATCTCAAATTTAATGACATGTAGAAAAGAGAAGCTATCACCCTCTTTATCTCTTCATGCAAGGAATAAAAAGCAGCTCAAGTACAGTACAGAGGTTGTTTTATTTCTAGCTGCCAGTGATGTTCATTCCCTTCACCTCTAACTGGTCTCAGCTAATGTTCTCCCTCCTCAACGTGGTTTCTACATAAAATATCCAACATTCATACCCATTCCAAGAAATATCACAAGGCAGAATGCTTATGAAGAAAATATGAAGGGCAAAATTAAAAAAAAAACAAATAAAACACTCTACACACCACAGCAAAAAAGCACACACCCACACACATCAAAACAACTTTTCTAATGTACTGAAGATGATTAAATAAGAAATACCAGCATGATCAGCTGTAGATAAGTCCTCTCTCTTGGTGCTGGATGTATTTTTTTTCCTTAGCATCTCCTTTTGAGTTCTTCGCCTTGATGTTTCCTGCTAAAACAAAGCCAAATTTGTGTATTTTATTTCAACATTACTACTAGTTGTTGGGGTTTTTTCCAAGGGGGGTGGGTTTTATTTGCTTGTTTTTTTCAAACACACTTGAAATATGCCTAACACACTAATAGCACTTTCCAACACTGAAGATCTATGCTCTGAAGTTCAATGCATTCATAAGTTGTCCCTTTAGCTATTAGAGTTGTATAGCAGATGAAGTCTTTCATAAGCAGAACAAAAGCATTTTTAGGCAAGAGATAAAAGAAAAGGTTTCCAGAGAAAAATAAAAGCTTTTAATGCAACTACTGGTTCTGGAGAGGTTTTTCCCCAAGCTTTCTGTATTTATGTGGGATCCTTTCCAAAACACGTGATACACAGCACTTGACAGCTGGACACTGGCAAAGTCTGGCATTGCTAAACTGTATTTTATTTTGCTTGATATATGTCTGTTCCACTATTTCCCCCATAAGCATAATCCATAGCTAGATTTCCCAAAGCTATAGCTAGCAGTGGAGGAGGACAGTGCATGATTCAGGACTCAGAGTGAGCTTAGGACTTGGAATAAAAGCCCTGAAAATTGCAAGCGAAACACAGAGGAGAATATGAACTTTTCCAAGGCACCAGATAGCAGGACACAGCAGAGGACAGCATGAGGACACAACCTGGTAGGACCCAACTGGATTTCTGCAGGTATTTGAGTAGGAACCTCTAGCTCTTCCTGATGGAGTGACACTTGCACCAGCCAAATCAGGTGTCACACCAGGCATATCAATTCCTGCCCAATTTCCCATTTATCACAGGTAAATATTATAGTCTTAGGACAACTTGCTTAGGGCTCATGCAGTCGTTTCTTTGAAGTTTCATGTGTCTTCCTAAGAACTCCTTGTTTCCCCAGGCTCTAGTAGACCAACACTATCTCAGCAACACTTAGTAGGAAGATTTGCCCATCAGAACACTTGAGAAGATAGATAACATCAAATATAGTTAATTCCCACTCATTTGTACACATTTTGCATAAGTAATGTTTTTAAATCTGAAACACCTAAGCAGGACATCCTTCCTTACCTTCTTTGCCTGGTAGTCACTGCCACTACTTGCAGAAGACACAGGAAGCACTGTGAAGAAAAAAGCTTAGTTGGTTACTGACAATGTGACTGCATGCCTTACCCAGTTAAGGTTTGCATCACAGCTGAAGAGAAAAATCCAGTTTTGAGGTTAGATTTCTAAGCATCTATAAGAAAATTTCAAACATTTGCATTAAGCTTCAAAACCCCCTTCTAACAAAGTTTCTAAGTGATGCAGATGTATGCAACTCACTAATCTAGAGTAGCTGCCAAAAAAAGGGCAGGCTCAGCAGCTTATCTGATGGTACCCAAGCCTCTGCTGCGGCACACAGGCTGGCAATGGAGTGAGAATAACTCCTTCCATGGAAACATAGTATAAAGCATAACTTCTCCCTCAACTTTCTTTTGTTTTTTCATCCCTATAAAAACTAAGAGCTACCTGAGCAAGGCTCATCATCCATGAGAGGGACAGAGACATTCCAACTATTTCAATGCAATTTAGTTTGAATTGGGAGGTCCCAGAAGGTGACACAGGATGGAGCATGGCCATGGCATAGGTTTGCTGTCAGTCAGGCCTAACCAGAGGTTATCACAACTGATTTTGTAAATCAGAGGACATTTAGTCAGTCAGTGTATAAACAGAGGAGCTGGGTGCCATGGTCTGTAAACTGTGCAGTGTTTCATGGTTTACTTACCATGTCAATTGTATTTCTGGAGGGATGAAGAGTAGAAAGTTGTAGGGAGGAGATATGGCAGCTCCAGAGAAATGACCACCCTCTTGCATTCAAGAGCACCAAAGCAGCCATCAGCTCAGCACCCATGGGCTCTTCAGCCCCATTACACAGAGGGCTGCACCCAAACAGACATTTAGGTGCCAAATTTCCACCTGGACTTCAAAATCGCTGTACTTTCACTGAAGGGAAAGGGACAGAACTCTAATTCTTCAAACACAAGAGTCCACAATTCACCTCCAGCATGGGACACCCCTCACTGCTGGCCTCGAGCCTGCTCTCTGCTGCTCAGTTCAGGACTCAACCAAATATTCCTTCTTAAACCATCATCAGCCTTTTCTTTATCTGCAGTACCATATGCCCAACGCAGCTAAGTGTCAACAGGTGACCAAGCTTACCTTTTAATTTACTCCTCACTCTCGGTCTTTTTCGGGTATAGTCAAGAGATTTTGGTAATGACTGTTTCTGAGAGTCAAGGATCCAGCTTTTTTCACTCTGACCAGTGCTTGTGTTTTCATTGTTGCTTTCAGAGAAAAGATGTTTCCTGTAACTGGGCTAAAGACACTATTAAGAGTAAGTCCTGCTCAGTCAGCTCCCTCCGTTCACACAGAAGCCCCCTAACCACTCCCATTTATTTACTACCAGATTACTCCATTTCTTCCTCCCTACAGTGCAACACCCAAGGTATTTTAAGCTATGAAATCTGCCAAAATAGCAAGAGTTAACTATCAAATCAGCAGTATAAACACACCAAGAGGCAGATGCTTGCCCTTTGCCAACATGGGGTTTACAGCATCCTCTGTCCTCATCTCCCCTTCCCTCCTGCATTCAGATTCAAAAGTTCTCACAAGGAGGAAATCCTCAGAATGCCCGAATTGCAGCCAAGAGCACAGCAAGAAAAAAATTGAACACAGACATTCACTCATTGGTCTGGCACTCCTGATGCACCCTGAATGCTGCTTTCAGTAGAAACAAGCAGGCCATTTTGAGGCTCCCATGCTCATCATATTCATCCATCCCTGGGCTGGATAAGCCTTAATCTTCAGCCTATTTAAAGATGTAACAGATTTACACAGGCAGACACACAGAGCAATCAATCAAAGAAGACATGACCTACCAGCCTTCTCTCCACCTTGTTTGATTCCTCATTCTTGTTTCTTGCTTCATAATTTCTGCTAAGTAAGCCATAAAGACCTGAATTAGACTAGCAGATGCTGCAATAGAATATTGCAACAATGCAGAAAGGGCACAGCCAAAAAGCAATGGGAAGGCTCCTTAACAGATCAGCACAAGGACCAAACTATTGATGTGCAGTCATGAGCTAAGTTTTTGTTCTTTGGTTCTTTTCTGAAAGCAGCAATAAGGGATACCTGAAATTCAGCACCTTTTAAAAGAAAAATTAGGCTGTATACTTAGAGGTGGCAAGTTCCCAAAAGCTTGCTGTTGCTGGAGGTAGCCAAGGAAAGGTGGAGGGTTTAAGCATTTTCCAAAACTTAAGTCAGTGATTTAGGCTTATGATTAGGGAAGGGAGATGTTTAAGAGTTTGTCTTACTATTGTCAGAGTGCACAAGAGTCATTATTCTCATTACTAACTTTTTGTATTCTCAGGTACTGTTTAAATATTAGCACTGATAATGTTCACCTATAGCGTGGTAGCTATGCAATTATCTATTTTATTAGAAACATCACACAGCCTTTTTAATCCCAACTTAAAACAGTTTAACCAAGACAATGAAATCCTCTTTCACAGAGCAAAACATTCATAAATAGTGCATGTATAATCCGCTACCTCTGATTTTGTGAAGAAACTTTCTGGCCAAGAATCTTTCCTTTGGCTGTAGCAACCTAAAACAGAAGCAGGTATTTGTCTCAAAATTCAATTACCCTGGAAAATAATCCACAGAAAGAAAATTGATTTGGACTCAAAAGGACTAGGGTAGGAATAGATTAGAAGTCCAGCACAGAAATTCAACTTTTTAACAGAATGGTATTGTGTTATTTGAGTGTCATAAATTATAACAGAAAAAACATTTGTCATCTTAAAGGGAGTTGCTTTCTCTCTTATTTGCTTTATGAATAATGCTCATTTTAAGTAACAACATCATAAGAAATGCCATTTTAAGCACTAACACTGCTAGTAGCTGCGTGCTGTAAACGCAGCGCCCAGTACCTCGACTGCCTTTTGACAGGACTGCTGGAACACTGGGCCGGGTACCATGAAGCAGGGTTTTATGCTGACACCCAGTGGCAGTAGCAAGGACTGGACGAGATCCTGTTTATAGTAGAAATTTCGGGTGTCCCGTTAAGCACCCGTTATCTCTCTATTAACAGGCAGCAGTAACAGTGCCTGCACCAGTGAAAAGGCTGAAAGCCAAAAGGTTTGTATAGTGGAAGTACCTTGACAGAAGCCATCAAGAGCAAGCTTCAGCTTCGTGGGAAAACCCACACTGGTCAAAGTTTCAAAAACAGAGTGACTAACTTCCACTCAATTTTTCTAATAGTCTGCAAATATAAGTCAAGTTGAATTTCCAGCAAAAGTTTTGCAGTGACTGGATTTAACTAGGGATTTTCAACATGCTAAATGCAGCTTGAAATGGATTTCAGTCTCTTCCAGTTTAGCCTAGGAGTATAAAGTGAAAGCACAAACAAATGAACTTCAGTCACAAAGACTGAAGTTCATACAGCGTCACTCAAGAAACAGCTCAAATTCCTATGTTTTATCACACAGTACCCACCCCACAAGATTCAAGAAGTGATGAGCAATCTTCCCATCTCCAAAAATATTTCCATGTATAGCACTGTACAGAAATACAGGAACCTCAGATTCCCAGTTGTCTGTTTTGCTGTAACAGCACGAGTTTCCTCTTTACTGTGTTTCTGCAGGAAGAGCCATCTCCTGCTTCAAGTTACTACTCTTAGCTGCTGAGCTGGGACCTTAGCACAGCTCCTCTAACAGCTTCTGCCATGACTTTACCTTTTCATGACTTGCAGAGTCTGAGTTTTCAAAGTCATAGATTTCCTTCCTGCAAGACAACATTTGTGTGGCAGTAACATACAATCACGAAGAGTCACTCTATAGAACTTCACTAAGAAAATGGGGGATAACGTAGTTTCAGGCCTCTCCTCCCCCCTTTATGAACTTCATTATACAGTAAACATTCAAATACTTCATATGCATAAAAATTATGCTTTCTCAGCTTCTGAAAAAAATACTAGTTCCCTTTCTACTTTGTCTCTATTATTGTCTGTCTTGTTTCTTACACTTTCTTCCAATTGTAAAGTCTTAATTTTAAGAGAAATATTCAGAAAATAAACTAGTTAGCCTATCCCTGTTTATGTAGCTGACATTGTTTCCACAACACCAATAATAGATGGTAGAAAAAACATTCATTAAATTATAATTTCAGAAACACTTAAGAAAACAAAATCCATTTAATTCTCTTTTGAAAATTCTAATTATGTCTCCACGTCCATCCAGATTTTGGGGGTTTGTCTTTCAACATTTAAAATTAATTTTACCTTTATTTCTTTCTCTAAATTGTAACTACTAAAAAAATCCTACAGTTATTGCTCAGCATACAGTGCACCCCCCCCTTTGGTCTTTCTGTTCTTTCCCTAGTAAGAACTGAGCTCTTCTCGTTAAAGCTCCCTGAAGGAAGGAAACGCTCATTTTCAGATGAAACACCAGAGGGAGCAGAATGACCGAACTAAGACCTTTTTCTCCATCTCTTAACTTGTACACTACTACTGTTTTACAATCAGTATTTGTTGCATCCAGTTATTTTATTTTAATCATTATTACAGATTCTGGCTTTTAAGTTCTGCATTAGTTCCCCCCCACACACTCTTATTTACAAGCAATCAAAAAAGAATCATCTAAGAATGTGAAGGTTTTTTCAAGCTAAGGGTCAGTAGACTGCAGCAGGACACCCAAGGAAGTCCTGGAACCGCCAGAACCACAGCAGGAATCCTCACCTAGAGTTAGTTTTCTCTCCTGCCCAGGAGCAGACATTAACTTGCACACAATACTTGGCAGAGAGCTCAGGAGAGTGCAATAAGACAGGCTTCTAGCGCTGAAGACTGCACATGGGCCTCAAACTCTTGAGTGCTTCTACCCACAGTGCCAATAGCTCTGAGGGCAAGCAGACCAATGTATGAGAGTGAGGGAAGGGGATAAATGGAGAAAGTCTGTCCTGAAACTGTAGGACACAGAATGTCAAAAATCTGGAACAATATAAAAAAAAAATCCTAGGTGTTTGTGTATCTATCTACCACTCATAACTCACTGGAGGGTGGAAGGATTACAGCTGGGTGAAGAAAAATGGAAAAGCCAACATAGAATCATCTGGTTGGAAAAGACCTCTGAGATCATCAAGTCCAACCGTACCTGTGCGCTTACTAAACCATATCCCTGAGAAACTCATCTACCCGCCTTTTAAACACCTCCAGGGGTGGCGACTCAGCCACCTCCCTGGGGCAGCTGTGCCAGGACCTGACCTTTCAGTGAAGAAATTGGCATAATATCAGAGGTAAGGGCACCTGCTCCTATTGGTGCTAGAAATAGTCTAAAATCACCTGGTACCCTGGTCCCTGCAAGGGCACAGGGCTTGTGTGTCATACCTGCCTTCAGTTGTCCGCTTGGTCAAACTTGTCTTTCTGTTTCTCTTTTCCCAGGTAACATCCTTCTGAAAATAAAACAGATACAGAATATGAAAACATGATAAGCAAAGTCATGGTCTTACCCTATAGCCTGCTAAAAGCAGAGATAAGAGTGCCAGTAAACATTCCTCCTATTACAAAAGTCATCCAACTCCATTCCCTGCAATTCTTTCCTACCAGAAAGAATGAGAATCCTGGAGTTGAAACTGGGGAGGTTAAGGGCGTGAGGATGGAGAAGATAGTTCAAATGCTTTGAATTCAATGTGCAAAGGACAAATATTACAAAACCTTTGATCTGTGAGTTAAAAAATGTATAATATCTAAACCTGGTACCTAGAAATATAAACCCAAGAACAACTCTAAAATATTATTTCTTACATAAACTAAGTAATTGTTCCAAATTGAAGTTATTGTTTTGGAAATTTAATTTATCTTGTGTAGTGCATAGATTATTTCTTTTATATACCTGAATACATCAACAGAAGTTTCTAAGTTGCCTAAAGAAATGCAATTACAGATGGCTCTCAGTTACTTGTTAATTTACGGAGGTTGCAAGCTCCTATGCCAGGAGCACAGAGAGAGATCTAGCATGGGAGGATCATTAGAGCTCAGATACAAAACTGAACATACACATCTCCAGGCTTCCAAGACTCACTTCCCTTCAGAAAGCAAATCTTTGCACTTGCAGACTGCACATAGGTCTTGTGCCATACAAATGTGCCCCACACAGGGCCAGGCTGGTTGCCCTCATGCTGTGCTCCTGGACACAGGCACAGGACACCATTGCCAAGGAATATAGACACTGAATAAACTTATTTGACCTTGAATTACTTGGTTGGACCACACTAGAATGAGGTTGGCAGCTGTTGCCTGTGGAGCTTGCTCCTGGTGCCAAACAGCACGTTATATCAGGTATGCATGAGACTATGTGGGCTAAAGACACTGCTCAGCTGCAGGAGTGAGTAAATCCATCCTAGCTGCCTTCTGCAACTCCACCAGAGCATCTCTTCCCTGCTCTCCACCCCCCCCTTCATTCAGGCCCCAAGGCAAACATACCTTTGGTGTCGACTCCTTCATAGGTTCCTCTTCTAGGGACTTCTCACTGGGGAGGAGAGGACACACGAGAGGAATGCACTGCTAAGGGGCTGTTCATTTAAAGCCCAAAGAATTGGTTTGTGAAGTACTAGGACAAAAAAACTTGCACCAATTATCCTTAAATCAGTAGTTTAAAAGGTGCATAGCATAGGGCAGAAAGTTTATCAGTAGCTTTACAAAGTGCAACTCATTAACTATATGAAACGCTGTCCTGAAAAGCACGGGAAAAACACTTTAGTGACACCAATGTGTACTCAAATTCATGTGATCTTTCACAAAAGCCACAGCCCTTGCTATGAATGGCTACATATCTGGTGAAGTACAGTACACAGCTTAAGTTAAACACTCTGTAATAAAATTGTATATTCATATCATTTTGAATTCAATCAATGAGAGAGTAAAGTTAGAGAGTAGCATCCAAGCCAGTAACAAAACAACCCCATTCTGCAGCTTCAAAGAGCTGTTAACTCTGGGCAATCAGCCTTGCTAGCCAGGGTGGCAAAACAGAATATTTTTCCCATGTAATAACTGATGGTATAATAAATCTCAAAATCACAGGCATTAAAACACCAGTGGATGGAAAACAAAAAGCAAATCCAGAAAAAAATCCACCTTGCAAGTTTTTGTCTGTGAGACACTTACCTAGGTTTATCTTTTGTCTCTGGAGATGGAGTTTTGGACTTTTTTGCTGAAGGAGGCAAGGAAACTACAGCTTCACCTGCTGGAGCTGCTATTAAAGACTATCTGCTTTTGCTGTAAGGCCCACAAAAGCAGAGGCTTCACCGTGTCACTTAGGTGACACTTAACTGGGTTGGACTTAAGGAACTGAAGGGAGACATGCCTGACCTGAGCCTTGGTTAGCATCTTCCACATCAGTCTGCTGGCTCACTGTAGTCATGGTGACATCAGAGTTAACTGGTTTCTGCTCAGAGACATGAAACCATGAACAGAGCATGCACGTGACCAATAAAGAAGTGGGGTTTTATTGAGAAATTCAGTGCTAACCTGTGGCAAAAGCTGGGTGACAGATTCATCACTAGTCACCCACAAAAATATTTTAGGTTGCGTGTAAGTGACCATACATTACGAGCTTCTCATTATGAGCATCCCACTACCTTCTTATAAGTGGGAGTAAAATAATTAAAAAAAAACCCAAAACAACAAGTTAAGAGTTTTGCCAAAATTACAGCTCTGGAGGCAAGCATTCGGACTGACCTCCCACCCATATAAGGTGAAGTTTGAAAGCATTGTCCAATCTGAGTACAAACTAGTTTTCTTTGAAAGCAGGTTTAACCACACCTAAAAATGCAGGCTGGAGAAGAGAGGAAAAGGGCCACGAGGGCTATTTCATTATATACCAAACACTTACTGTTACAGTGCTTGTTAACTGCTGGCTCTGTTGAGAGACTAAGTCATCTGAGAGAGCTTCCATGTTTTCAGAGATTGAAGGATCTTTCCTCTGCTGCAGATCACTGGACTCTGGTGTTACTGCAGAACAGCAATGGGGTGAGAATGTCATTGCAGTAGCTGAACACACGCTCCCCTCTCTTTTTATTTTTACACACTTGCATAAAAGCATAGCAATACAACTTATTAGGCAGAAACACTTCAAGTTCATGTTTAATTAAACATAACAAACATCTCTAAATTACCCAGTGCAGAACTGCAGTGCTAAATAAAGAGCATCTTGAGCCTACACATTTCTAAGCCCCTCACATAGAATGAAGATATAGAAATTTATCATCTTATTGCTACCTTGACTCTTAGCTCTGGAAGATGTGGAATGACCCTTTGTGTCTGGCTTAAGCAACAGACCAGAAAGACCTTTTACCACCTCCGTTTTCTTGCACTGAATCTCTACAAGTCACTGCTAAGTGAAGATAGACTACCTTCTGCCCTTTGCACTCCTAGATTGCTCTAAGTACTAATGCTTGTCTTGTACTTATGTGTATGCTTCATGGTGGACACCACTTAAGGAACTTCTCTCTCACCTGCACCTCTGTAATCTGAAGGACTCCCATCTAGCTCATTTGGGGCTGTAAATGGCAGGGAATGGGAGGGACTAATGCAGAAGTTACTGTCTCAGATATGCAGAGTTGGAAATACCTCTTTTGGATACTCATCTGAAGGAGCTCATAGTGCATAGTAACTAAGTAAAAATTTGTTTTCAACAGGAGTACAGAAAGAATGTTACCTAACCCAACGTTACCTAACTTGTGATTAATTTTCCAAGATGCTGAGTGGTAGCAGTAGAAAGAGTTGCAACTGTATTGTCCTAACAGATCTTTCCAGGTCTCCTAAGTAAGATACACCAAGAAATAATCCACAAAAAAATGATCACTTGAGAAATGAAGTACAGCCAGTTTTGCAGCAAGGACACATCTCAGCCTTCAAAGAGAAAATATCACATACAGAAAAAGTCACCTCCCAAATAATTCGATACTGAAGTTGAGCCAAGGAAGTGTTTCCTGTTTACAACCCTTTTGGCCTCTTGCTTTTGTTAGCAGTTTTTCATCAAAACGTGGGTCACAGCCTTGGTGGAGACTTACAGAAGAACTTTAGAGCAGGATAGAGGGGAAAAGGAAGGGGCAACTTTCCATTCCCCTTGTACAAGTGCTGGGACTTGCATTTGGGTCAGGCACACAAGTGTCATGCCTCTTTAAGCTCTGTGTTGTCTCAACATTTGTCATATTTGGAGGAAAATTAAACAAGTCCAACAAACCTAGGAGGAGACATCTTCCAGGAAATGTTCACTGGCAGTATGGGAAACACCACTATTCAGTCACAGAAAATTCAATGTGCAAAATTTAAAGAAATACAAAGCATTGGCTGTAGGCTGGTAGGGAGAATGAAATAATGGCTATTCTAGATCCAGCTAAGAGCCTTTTCTACCCTTAAGGTGCACAGCTACATTTGTAGTTGGGGCAAACACAGAAAGCCCTGTGGCACGAGGTATTCATAGCAGTGCCCACAACTTCCCTGCATGTGGCAAGTCACCTCCTGCAGAGGGAACCTGTGCCGCTGCTCATCTCTCTCTCTCCAAACAGGGACTATGGGTAAGCATTTCTGCTCCCCTAGCTGAAATTCCACAACAAGCCCTGGTACCTCCAGGGCACCATCAATTCTGTGTAGGGTAACAAGACCCAAGTACACCTTTCTTGATCACATCACACTCCCAAAAAGAAATAGCAGTCTCCTCCCTGCAGGAAGTCTTGGCAGAGACTGCACCAACACACACACACCCACAGGGCAGAGGAGAGTACATTGAGTGCCAAGCACTAGTCCATCACAGGACCTGTGCTTTTATAGGCAGACAGATGTCACCATCACCTCCTGCAGGGAGTCAGTACAGCAAAACCAGGAACCACACATGAGGCAAGCAAGGTAGGATAGATGGGTGCCTTGCATTCTACCTACAGGTGGAGAAACATTACTGCACACACACAATTTGCATACCAGAGGTCTGCCAACAGCTGAGATGTACCTTGCCAGGCTACCTGCCAGTGCACAGATCCAGGCTCTGAGTGGTTCCCCCGCTCATGCAATCCCAGCAGCAAGTGGCCATGGTCCCCTGTCCTCACTCCTCGGGCTAGAGGGACTTAGTATTCACCTTTAACACCAGGTACCAAGCTCATAAGATAATAGCAGTAGATGTGTTGGTTGGGGTTTTTTATCATTTAATGTAGTTAACTGTAAGCTGTGGGCTGCAAGTGAAGATACTATTTTATGAAATTTAAATTGTTCAATTTTAAAGTTAATTAAAAAAACACCTGCTTCATTCTGCCTTGCTCGCTTTCCAGCACGGACAGACTCTTCTTCAGCCACATATATCTGTTGGTGTGAATTAATCACATGTGTAAGTGACCTTAAAAACAGCATAGAATCTTTATCTAGTAAACTCAGGCACTTAATAACAAAACTAATAGTTGTTAATCACCAGCAACAAATCATTGGATGTTGGTTGAGTCAACCATTCAGAAATGTCTCAGCTCCTGCAAGGATAAGTGACAGTCACTATACTATAAATATTTGCTGTCATGTAAGGTTTTATGCAAAGCCCAAGATCTGTGGATTAAGCACAAATATAAAAAAATTAACCATATCAATGTTTACCAAAAAATACACAAATCCCATGTTTTTACATTAGCTTATAAAAACCTTGATGTTTTAAAAGTATTATATTTTTAATCTAGAAGTATTATCGACAAAGTCAATCTAATATTCATGTCTTGCAGAACTCCTTTTCTCTTCTCCAGGTTCCCACATGCCAGTTTGCACATTTGTGCAATGTAACACTTTGAGCTAAGATAGGAGCATGTTTACACACCACTTTACATAACTAAATGTCATAGACTATTCCCCAGTCTCTGAAGTAGCAAAAAGTAGTCATATCACACTGAATTGGTTAACAAACCTGTTTAACCTTCCAGTTTCTAAAACATAAATTCAGCCCCTTGAAATTTCTTTCCTGAAGTTTCTAATTTCTCTTTCAGTACAAAGATAAGAACATCTATACAGTGGGTTCCAAATTGTCAAAGGGAAGACAAATATGTAAAACATAAATAACACCCAAAGACCACTGATAGTTTTCCTATTGTGTATCAAGTAAAATACAGTTTAGAAAGGAAAAAAAATCCACATATTAAGAGCTTACCATCATTTTTTCATCTCCCAGGACTTTTCTAAGTATACTTAAGATTTCAAACTTAGCACTGAAAGACATTTTGATTTTTGTTGCTTCTGTTTTGTTAAGAGTAGTGGGAGTCTTCATATAAATCTTAACAATCTTCTCTCCATCACTCTCTACATGAAACAAACAGTTAAATCTGTTTTAGAGCAAGACATTCAGTCTGTTACCCCCAAAATGTTTAAATAACTGTTTGAGGTTTTTTAAAACAATCTCTCTTACATCTTGCCCATGCATTTCCAGTTACTCTGGTCACTCATTTCTTTCTCAATGGATCTAGAGGATTACGTTATTCCATAGCACATCTATAAACTGACCCTTCAACATTCCCTGCTCGAGTAGGGAGGGTAGGTTGCTGTGTTAGATGGGCTCACAGACAGTCACAAGCAGAGCTGGTGCAAAGCGACCAAAGTGTACAACAGAGTGGGGGGAGAAAGACAGACACAGGAACTCTTTGGCAATGGTGAGATTCTAGGTTGGCCCCATGTGTCTTGTGGACTCACAGGCAAGAAGAGGGTAATGCTAGTTGGAAAAGCTTACCCTTCAGGCTGTAACTGCTGACTGCTTCTTTTGACAACCTCACAGACTCCCAAAGAGCACCCTTTAAAAACAAAAGCCATCACATCAGAAGGGCTGAGCAAGCGCGCTCTGTTAGACAGCTGACTCAAGGCTGCCTGGACTTTATCGTTACCTCATTACTGTCTATATAGAAAGTCACACTCTGGCTGCCAGTGTTGAAGTCAATCCAGAACTCCTCTAGTTTCTCATCTGGTGGCTTCTTCACCTGGGGAAGCACAACATGGTGCTACTGTTCCCAGAAAAAAAAACCCACAACTGCTGTCTCATTCTCAGTTTTCTTTAACAAGACAACATTGGAAAAAGTTGACTTGCATAAGTGTGTACATGTATGCATAAGTTATGGAAATAGGATTTGGAATCTACCTGTGAGTTGCCAGCCTATTGCTCACTCAACCATACCCTACAAAGTCAGACATCCTTCTACATCAGTCAAGAGAAAACCAACACACAAATGCTCATATGATTATGGCAGGAAAGAGTCTGTGAAAGTTTTCTACTTTTCTGAGCTCTTGAAATAGGCAAAAGCAGTGGCACTAGCTTTCATTCATTTGGTTTTGATTTGATACAACTGTCAGGAATGGTGCCACAAACATGTTTACTTGAAGACCAGCAATGCAATCTGCAGGATCTACAATTGTGACCCCCTCCTACATGGGCATTAGACTAATCTTGTTTTCTGCTAGTCTGTGAACAGCACCGCTGGAGGAATCAGAGTTGTCCTGCCCTCTTGTTTCTTTTTAGAGATCTCTCTTCTGTCATCACCATCAATAGAAGTGCTGTCTCTGTCATTTGGCTGTTACAAAAGCAAAGTCAGCAGCAGTAAGTTGGGAACTAAGCAACAAAGAAGGAAACTTTCCAAATAGAATAAAAGGTTACTCTACACTCCAGAAAATTAAGCTCTTTCATTAATAACAGGAGTAAGAAAAAACACACCACAGAAAGTAATATTTTAACAGCACTGAAACTATAGGGAAGGTGTTATAGTGTTAAGGACTTTTACCTCATTCATGTCAGCAAAAGCAGATATGCAAGGAAATGAATAGACTCTGGAAGAAAAGCAGATTTCACTTGACATTCAATATCAGTCTCACCTTATGAAAGATAAAATCATTAAGATTAGTAACTAATTTTATTGTTCAAAAAAAGTTATTAAATTCCTAGAGGCAAATTAAGATTGGAGAAGCTTACAGAATAGAGTATTTTAAGTGATGCATTGTCCTCATTTATTCTGCTTTCAAAAGAACCACCATTAAAATGAACCAAGATTAAAATGAAGAAAGCCTTTCTTAAGAACTTAATTATTTACGTTATGCAAATAACTTTTTGCTCTATAACCCAAGTCATTTACAATCCTAGCCTTTCCCCTTTGCAGTACTGATGGCACAAGTTTAGTCTGTTGGTTCACAGCTTACCTTTTTTCATTCCCAAGCCTTTCATTTAGCTGGTTAAGAAATTTTCTGCAGTCCTTCAAGACAAATGACATCTTATTAAAAATAGGCTAAATTTCCTTTGCAAAGAGTTATTCCATTGTGTCTGTAACCTCTACTCCAGTTACAAGATTTTAACTAGCCAGTGTGATGACAAAGGCCACTGGGAAAGAAACACTCAAGTTGCTACAAATGGTTTGACCCAACTTACTGCCTGCAAGCCTCCAAACATAACCCAAACAAACAAGAACTTATGCTTGAGAAGTAAAATATTATTTTAATGACATACCATTTTAATGAACTTGTTTTAATGATATGCCATCTTATAGTTGCCAAAACAACAAAAACAACCAAACATTATCCACAACTAGCTAAATAACTTTTTTATAAAATCAGTAGAAACTACTGATTTTTATAAATAGGAACTTCTTACAAGGACATCCTGACTGAACTCAACCAAAACTAGCCCCTATACAGACTTGTCAAGTATGTTGTTTTCAAAATAAGCACCCTCACCGTCTCGAATTCTCTATCCTTGATCTCTTTGAAAGCTTCAGCAAGATAGTTATCTTCAAACCAGTGGTGAACAAGGTCATCTCTCCATTTTTTTGTCATTAACCTACAAAGTGCTTCTGAAATGGCAACCTGAAGGTCATAATCTACATGGTAAAAATAAGCACAGGATAAATATCCCCCCCCGGAATAACAGAGGGTTATAGCATTGCTGCTATTTAACTAATATACTATACAGCTGTACTTGTCAGCTAGCTTCAGTTTCACCTAGGAAAACAGCAGAGGGTAACAACCAAGTGTTAGCTCCAGACACCCTCAGCTCCTCCTGCCTCAGTGAGGTTGAGATATAGAGCACTGCTAACCACATGTGTGCATCAGTAGATGTTCTTGGGTGATCGAGGATGGGGATGAGAGCAAAGCCTCATCACTAACTCACTATGATTAAGTTACTTCTCATGTACAACAGCAACACTCCAGAAAGTGTTATTGCTAGGAGAAAACAAGTAGGACTTCACTGAAGAGCCTACAAATCTTATTCAGTAAATTTTAAATTTTGTCCACATAGTAGCAAAGCAGTTAAAATTTATTTTTTTTAAAGACTAGCAGCCAGCATTACTTTGTAAACATGTACATAAAGGTGATCTAATTACCTTCCCAAATACATCATTTAGCTTTCCTTATTAGTCAATATGAATTACTAACACTAACCAGAAGGAACTAACACATTGTTGCCTCTAAGAATTTTTTATTAATATTTTCTTAAAGTACCTCTCAAAAAATCAACTCTTGACAAAGAAGTAATTTACACTATAATTCATCTCTGATAAGTAAGCAGATGAAGCAAAGCTGGAGAATCCCAGCTTTATAAGAATAACCACGAAACACTTCTTACCACCAACCTCCAGTATAGTTTTTGCAAGGTCTTTCCTGAAAGAACATAATGCAGCAAGTGGAAATAAGTAACTTTTATTGCAGGCAAGAAAGTGTTTAGCTACAGGATTTGGAGGGAAAACCACTTACGTGAGCGAGCACATCTCTTCAGACAGAGGAAATTTCTTTCTCTCCTCCCGTGGGACACTGTCAAGTATAGAGTTGAGAGTTCTTAAAGCCTTCCCTCCCACAGAAGAAGAGGCAGAAAAAAAAAAGAAAATAATTCAGTAACGTATTTTTCACACTTTCCCATCTAATTACACACACTTGTGTGTGCACACATCTGCATTTTGTTCTCCTAGTAGGAGCCTTACCTCCTGCCGCAGAGCGCAGCAAATATTTGCTTCTGTGACTAGATGCCCTAGTTCAGGTAAAAATAAATTCACCAACTCTCTCTTCCCTAAAAAAATTGTTCAAAAGGTTACAGCTAGAAATGAGCTAGTCTCTATATAAAAGATAGTTGAAGCAACACCAGTTTGTGGTGTTGAAGGAGTAAGAATTATCCAGTTGGGGATTAATTTTAAAACAAAGCTTTCAACCATTTAATCCTAGATAGAAAAGGAAACCGGTAACTTGCTCAGGGAAAAAAAAGGCTCCAGTTATTTTAACTGCTGACCTGGGTAACTATTTAAATAGGCACAAAAAAGAGAAGCTACATAGTAACTGCAACAGAAAAATCTGTAGTATACACCTTTTGACAGAATCAATGGAGCAAACCACCAGAATATTAACTAGAACACACTCGTGCTCATTCTGCTCCCATTAGAATAAGATGTAAGGATGAACAAGCTCAAGTTACCCAGCCCACAGTTCAATTCTTTGTTTTTACATGACTCGTGAGCCCAAACGTCTGGCCATAGAGATACCTGCTTTTTCTGAAAGCACCTGCTCCCCTGTCCTAATGAAAAAACAGATGCAGCCACAGAGAAAATCTTGCTGCTGAAATGAATGAGACCGACATCCCTCTGCCTACTTAGGATGGCCAAAAGGGCTACCGTGTCACTCTGTGGACGTGGTTGACTTCAGCAAGGGGTTAACACCTGAAGTCAGGAACAACAGATGTGCAAAAGCAGACTGCCCAGCCTCAAGTCCTTTCATAAGCACCACATCCTCTAAACAAGTGAAATATGTAATGCTGACTGTTTAAACAAGATATCACAGCTAGATTTTTTTTTTCAGTACATTAAAAATAAGCAAACAAAGAGTAAATATATCTGTGCTCCAATTGAAGTGTTAATGGACATTAACTGGCAGGAAATTAGCAGGGGAATTAAAGAAAAATTTGCAGAGAGGAGATAGCTGAGAGAGAGAGGTGAAGGGGAAAAGAGAAATGGGGTAGAGTTCAAGCACAATTAAGAAGTGTGCTTCTGAGACAAAAATACAGGGTATCATGAAATGGAAGGGAAAAAATACTGACCTTCATTACTGCACCTGCAAGTCAGCTGATTGAAAAAAGTAAAAGAAGCCTCGTTAATACATTACAAAAAAAGAACAGCAGAAGTCAAAATGCTGAGGTGGTTATGCCCTCACTGTCACACCTTTCAGGGCTAAAATAGCATAAAAATGACTGTACCCATATCACAAAAAGCAATGCCATCTCATACAGCTATGTCACATATGGTAATTGTGATCATACAGGTTGGCGTTATGCAGGAAGAGTAAAGGGAGCCAAGAACCCACTTTCCCGGGGGATTTGAGCAGCACTAGATAATACAGCGCCCTCAAGTTCCCTGGAAAACCCACATCGTGGTATCACTTTGTTACTTTTAGTATACATATAGGCCTAGGTAAAAACATGCTTTATGTTTATACATTATGGTAGTAGATATTGTAACATATGGTATCCAAGCACTGCTAAAGTCACTTGAGGAAAATTAAAATTAAAAAAAATCCCACAGTATGCCACAACACAAGGAAAACCACACTTCATCCTCCACAGTGAAAGCATATAGAAAAAATGGGCCAGGAAGAAAAATAAATCAAATTTTGACAAATAAATAATTTATAGAATATTTCATATAATGTTAATGTGGTTAGTATAGAAAGAAGAAAATTTTATTTTACTCAAATGCCTTTTACTGGCCCTCCTAAAAATCACAGAATGGTTTGAGTTGGCAGGGACCTTAAAGATCATCTAGTTCCAAACCCCCTGCCATGGGCAGGGATGATTTCCAGTAGATCAGGAAGGTGTCATAGGTATTGAAATAAATTCTGATGCACAAAGTGACAGCTTGGGAAAAGAAGCTAAAGGCATTCTTCCTACTGAAATTTTACATGACTAGGCTTCCAACATCTTTAAAGTTATGAATCTTTGAAATCAAAACCTAAATGAGACTTGTAAGCAGCTCAGATTATTCTTTAAAAGTAAATCAGCTGTTTCAAACACTATAGGAACAAGTTGTACAGACCACCTTGCCAAAAACAAGGTGTAGATCAGTGCAGGAAGTAAATTTTTTTTAACAGGCTTAAGCACAGAAGCTTTTGTTTACAAACTGCACCAGAACTTCTTACACATTTCCCTACAAAAACAAAGCGCTTAGCTTTGTATTAGAAAATGAGAAGATGCTGCAACTCTGTGCAGTCCCACAGTAGCTTCTCCCAGGTGTGAACCTCAGTCTAATGCCAGCCTATAGTAGGCTTTTGGGCACTGCCCGTCCCCATCACCAGAGCTACATCCCAGGCTCAGTCCTAGACCACAAAGCCTGCTTAACTATTAATTTTTTAACAGAAAGCTGTGAATAATGGCTTTCTTATCCAATAAAAGCAACCCTTCTGCCTTCTTAATGCACATACGTACCAATGCAGAGTCAAAGAAGTCTTCAAGAAGTGACATCAAAAGTTTATTCTCATTTGCGTCAATGAGGATCACAAAACCTCTTGTTCTTTCAAACCAAGATACCAGTTAAAAAAAAAAGGTAGAAGAACCAGTTAAAACCTGGGAGGAAGAGTTAATAATCCTTAAACTAGATACATCTGCAGGAAATCATCTGCATGTTTTAGCCCTTGAAGTTCAGAGTCATGTGCTATGTCAAAAGCTAAACATGAAAACTGCCATCCTCACACCCACTCAGCAGAACTTATGCCCCTTTGCCCAGTACTTCTTTTGTCTTTCTTTCTCAAGGCACCCACTCTTGGTGCTCAGAACCTCCTTGACACACAGTGCTAGTAGCATCATAACTTCCATAGAAAGTTATAGAGGATGTTAATTCACACTGAAATTATTTTAAAAATTCATCAAGCTTTTTTAAAGTCATTATTCTAATACTTTATGATATTAAACATACTACATAGCATCACACACCTATGACTAACTAGAGATCTATGCTTCACTGAGGTAGAGAACTCAGATTGGTGAAACTTTATTGATAATCTCTCCATGCAGGAATTTTGAGCAGCTGTATCCCTGCAAAGGATAATTACAAGGCAGGATTACACCACTTTGGACTGACGACTCCTCAATTTTGCTACTAAAATTACATTTTGCTGGAGCACTCAAAACACATTCAGAAATTCTACATCATTTCACAAGTGGGATGCATCAAAATTCACCCTCTTCTTGCATTCTCAGCTTAAAAACCCCATAAACACACTAAGTCAAGTAAGAAATGAAGCCATGGTGTTAACTACTGTACTGAAAACAAAGCAATGAAAGTAAACATTTTTCCCACTCAGCTCATACAAGATATCAAAAAAATATTTTGTTTCTGTGTGGCTGACCAACTATCTTCTAGTTCTCACTTTCTGGAGTTTTTTTCCTGAAGCAATCAATCTTAAATCACATTTGTAACTTTTATACAGCATTATACTCATCTTTTCTACCAGTCCTTGCTCAATAAACAAACTCGTTCCTTTGTGATGATCAGTTTTTAAGTAGAGCTGAATACATTTCAGCAGCAGGGAGGCATTCTGGAATTCACATTTGTCCAGCTCCTACAGAGACACAGAACGCTGTGCTTCATTACTTCGATACCCACAGAGTTAGGCACTAAGATAGCTAAGATTATTTATGGAACTTGCCTTTCTCAGTGCTTTGTCTAGCTGGTTGAAGAGAGACTCGCTGTATTTCTGGGGAGGCTCTATTTCTTTCTCTTGAAGCAGTTCACTTATTTTCTGAAATCCCTTCCCTTTAAAAGCATCAGAGAGAAGTAACTCAAGCTGCAGAGGAAGGAGAAGCAAAAAACTAAAATAAGCGGGCATTTGAATTGTTACAGCACTGATTAAAAGAAAAAACTTGCAAGTTAAAAATTGTAGATTTTGTTTACTTAATTTTACTTCATTTGTTTCTCTACTTTCATTTTGTTGTTACATCTGAAGGCAAAACATCACTCTTTCAAAAGAGACAGGGCCTTTTACACTTAAAAGAGTACTAAATAAGGAAACAAGCAACTCCTTTAACACACTCGGTTTGCAATTCTTACCATGTCTGCAACTATTACAATCATATCTTCTTGCTTACTAAGGAAAAGATTAAGGGGTTTGCTGCACTTTCCACATTCCATTAAATTGTTAAAAATTCTAGGTCATGCCATATCCACCTAGAATATGCACCTTTAAATACATACATAATTATCTGCAAGATAAAGCCAAGGATGCATTTCAAAGATATTTACATAGTCTTCTGTTCTGGTAGCCACATTATCATTCATCTCTTCAATCCGTTCTTCACTTTTTTCTTCCTTTAAAAGGAAAAGGGAAAAAAGAACACAGAATATAAACCCACTTTTTTTCTACCCAGAAGACAAAGACTATTTTCTCGCCTCATCTCTCCTAACGGGCTGCTTTTCCTTCCTTATTTCCCGAGGAAAGCTTCAAATTAACTCCACACCTCCAAAACAGAGGCTTATGGAAGCCGCGACCGCGAGAAGCCCTAGCGGAGCCCCGCGTCTGTCCCTCGGGGGGGCATCATGCGGTATGTCCATCCCTCCCTCCCTCCCGCCCCACCCCTCTGCCGGTCCCTACTGCAAGGAGCGGTGCTTACCTGGGCCATGGCACGGGAGGTGGGGGGAGAGGGTTGGGAGAAAAGAGTCCGGGATGCGGCTTGGGAACCGCAGGGGAGAGATGCTGGGGCTGCTTCAACCACAACCCTCGCAGGACGGCAGCCCAGTTCTATTAGATAAACCCGCGTTTGGGGTGAAGGGGAGACGCTGAGCACTGTTTCCTACGACTCCCACCCAGCGTTCTCTTTTCCTTAGGTAGCCTCCCTCTGTCCCCTAGCTCTAGTAGTGAGGGAAAAGAAGGAGTGGGGGAAAAACCGGTTTTCTCATCATCAGTAAAAAGCTGCACCTGCGCGGCTGGCAGGGAAAGGCCCCCTCCGCACCCAGGTGATGTCGTTTGGCTCCCCGTCCCGGCAGACGGGTAAGAAAGAGGAGCCCAAAAATCTTCGGGACTGCTCTCTATTGGAGGACATGGCTGATGGTTTTTTTTGCTGCAGGCTGGACTTTATTTTGTAAAACGGTGAAGTTCAGCAAATTTTTAGAGAGGACCAGAGGGGATGGAAACGAATGAGAGAATCCTTCAGAACAGGTTGAATTATAGCAGTACTAGGCGTTCCACGATTCCCTCTCTATGGTATTTTGTATACATCAGGGGTTTTTCTTTGTTTAGAACCGTAGAATGTACTGAGTTGGAAGGGACCCAAAAGGATCACTGAGTCCAGCTCCTATCCCTGCATAGGACAACCCCAACATTCCCACCTTGTGTCAGAGAGCATTGTCCAAATGCTTTTTGAATATTGCCAGGCTTAGCAAGTGAGCTAAAAGCAAACTTCCCGCTTCCCACGTCCCTGACCTCCCCCCACTCTACCCGTTATTTCTTCCCCAAAGAAGTTTACAAAAAAATGTTACCTGTAACTGTCTCATAAATTAAAATATGCTGATCAATAAGCTGGCACTACCTCTAGCTTTTTATTTTAACCTTTGTGTTGTAGAGCAGAGAGATCACGCTTAATAACAATTCATTTACATCTAAGTCTAAAGAACAGGTGTAGGCGTGCATTTAAGGAAAAGGAAGTTATTTGACTCCTTTCAGGGGCTTTTCAACCTGGGGGCAGCTCCGACCCCCTCGCAATTAAACGTTTAGGGGGACCCCTCCTGTCCTGTCTCCTCGGGAACGCAGGGCAGAGCTCTGCGGCTGCCGGATCAAACTTCCAGACCACACTCAGATTCGCAGATGTCACAGTCCACCCCCCATGCTAAGCAAGACCACCTCGGCTGCCCCCCTCTCCAGGTAAGGGCAGAGGAGCCCACTTAGGGGACAGAACCCTGCCCACTCAGGATGGGGGGGGGGGGGGGTGCTGCCCCGCCTGTGGGGATGGCTGGGAGCTCCCCCCACCCGGGGACGTCCCAACAGCATAAAAAAGCGGGAGTTGCCGCCCGCTGTTGCCCCCGATATGAAGCTCACCTGGGACATCAACGACCCCAAGCTGCCGCAGGTACCGGCCGGGGCGAGGGGCTGCTGGGGAGGGGCGGTGGGTGGGCATGTGCGGTAGAAGAACCCCTATCCGGCTGCAAAGCTGGGCTGACGGGGCAAAACCTTCCTTCTGAGCAAGGCTGGTTTACTTTTTCTACACCTTTTCAAATGTAATTACGTGGGTCTTGATGGGCTGCAGCAGTCCTCACAAAATGACTTGTAGTAAAAACACGGATTTGATACATAGCTTTGGTCAGCTGTGTGTGAACTCCTAAAACAATCTTCAACTCCACTGTTCAGCCAGTTTTCTTCTCCTTCATTTAAAGAAAAGTAAAAAATAAGCTTGGATTGAATACTTTCTGCTAAGATAATTAAAGCCATCTAACGATTTTGTCTGCTGATGTGACATTTTTTTTGTCAATGAGCATTTCACTTTTTTGTAGTTTTGAGCTTCCAATGCATGGTTAATTCACAGCTTTTTCATCTTAGAGTTTATTTAATTTTACAAATGTCCATGCAAATACAGAATGGCTTAATGCTGTAAATGCTGGTAATTTACTTGCTTTCAGATAAATTTCAGGGTTGCTTATAAATGAGTTTTGCATGAACTCTTTACTTGCACTGTAAATATGCAGACTTTAAAATCTTGGTAATTCTTAGGTTGTTCTGGTAACTGCATTTTGGTAAGGAACTCCAAAAAGCCAGTGACATCCCAATTTGAAACGTTCTTTCTCCAAACTACTACACATACATTGGAAGTATATCTGCAATGGCAATTTATTTTTATTTTTTGGTAGAAGCCTTACTCAACTTAAATTAGATGAACGTTAAGAAACCATTTGTTACTCAGAACTTCTAGTTTCTAGTCTATAGGTGCACAAGTTCACAATGAGGAGAACTTAATAGCAAATATGTCCAGAGTGGCTTCTGTCCTGTCTGGGCACATCATTAGTAGACCACCAAGTTCTGGTAACTAGGCTGACCTTTTATGGCTAAGTAACTGCAAAGAGGCATCTGTGACAGCAAATCATGTTATTATGGATCATGATGGAAAAGAGGAAAGGATCCTGACTTTTCAAACATGGAAGCTCAGACTGCCTTTCCCCTTTTATAGAGCATTTCTGAATAAGTTATTCTGTCAATAATTTTTTTCTTCTGCTGCTTGGGTGGTCACAGAAGAAACCCCTTTCTTCACATTATGTGTTTTGTAACAGAACAAAAACATCAGGTTGCAATACCCTGCTAATATTTTCTTGCTTTCTTCCTTGCTGTCCTGCTCTCTCAACCCCTCTTGCCCTGCTGCAGGAGCCCAAGCACTTTGATGCCTTCCAGGAATGGCCTGATGGCTACGTGCGGTTCATCTACTCCAGTGAGGAGAAAAACGCGCAGAGACATCTCAGTGGCTGGGCCATGCGCAACACCAACAACCACAACTGCCAGATCCTCAAGAAGTCCTGTCTGGGGGTGGTTGTGTGTGCCAGGAGCTGTGCCCTGCCCAGTGGAGCCAGGCTGCAACTCCGCCCCGCCATATGTGACAAGGCTCGGCAAAAGCAACAAAGTAAGAGGGACAAATTTCTTCCAGTTGGGTTTGATTTCTAAACTGGAATCATCCTTACCTTGCATGCAGACTAAGACATAATTGCAAAGGCATGATGAATATATTTAGTTCCGAATTTCATCAATGCCTGTCTGTAAATACCTCAGGGGAAATGGATCTACAGTCCTTTAACACAATTAACGTTTTTATCAAGTATGCAGCTTTACTCCACACCGTGTGGTTATGCTTGGTAGTCTACGTTGTGTTTCCTTGAACATCATATTTTAATCTGAATTTCAGTGAAGGCTGTTTATATGGTTCTTGAGCTCTGTTTATTCTCAGATGACACCCTTGCTTTTAAGTTTCTGCAATAGTTTCTGTATCTCTCTTCACAGAGAAAGCCTGTCCAAACTGTAACTCAGCCCTTGAGCTGATTCCTTGCCGAGGACACAGTGGCTATCCAGTCACTAACTTCTGGAGGCTTGATGGCAAAGCAATATTTTTCCAGGTAAAAAGGAGGCATACACATGTGTGCACATCTATACAAAAATTATATCTGTGTGAAAAAAGATATTTAGATGTATATATAGAGAGATTTCTTTCTTTCTTCCCCCTTTTTCCTTTTTTTGGTTGGTTTTTTGTTTTGGGTTATTTTGTGTAACACTGAGCATGGTGAGCCTGATGGAGCTCTGGTCCATGACTGAATTCCTCTATACTACAAACATGGCAAGAACAATTAAAACAATAACACTTGGTTCTCTTTTTTAAAAACATTACTTGAGGATTACCTATATTCAGTTATAGATGTCTGAAATTCTCCTGCTTACAGTACACAAATACGAACACAAATGTTGTTCTGTACACTGGTGTGTCTGACAACTGAACCTAGCAAAGCACTTAATATTAATTTATTTCCCATTAAAATAAATAAATGGAAAAAGGAAAGCCTTACTTAAATTGCAAAAGTTGAAACACAAAAATTCTACTTCATAACCTCTGAATTTTAAGATGGTTTAAAAACTCGCAAGAAAAGAAGAAATTTGGAAAGCTAAAATTTGAAATTTCTTGTTGATTTGTTCTTTCTTGCAACATTGGGACAAAAAAAAAATCACAAAAGTTTCTTTTCTGTGAGATTACAGTCTCTGCTGGATGATTTCTTTTTCCCTGACCCTCACTGTAGTGAATCCTGTTTACCAGTCAGTAAATGGAAGGAAACTGGCTGCATTCCAGCAGCCATGGTAGTGGTATCCAGATACTCTGTTACAGACATGCAAAACCTGAAGATTTTTACCACCAAAAGTCAATAAATCCTCACTTAGAAGTTAATTTCTACTTGAGAAAGGACAGCATTTTAAAAGCAATATTAAGATTCCTACTTTGTATTAGGGACTCTATTGAGGTTCCATTTAGAGAAATATAACGTGTAAGGACATGATGAACATATTGTTTTATCATATACCAGTATAGCTTTGGATACATACAACTGCATATCCACAGATGTTTCAATAGCAGAGCACCCTTGGATGGGTTTCTGGGGTATATTTTTCAGTTCTTTTCAAGAAATTGTTTAGTATTTTTAGAGTAGAGAATAATTGTCATCTGCCAGTGTGAAACTAAAACCTGCTGATTTTGTGATGGCTGTTATAAAGCAGAACTGAGATCCTGGACTGCAGAAAATCTACAAAATTAAACTTATATTTTTTCCCCTTGGTTCTAATCAGCTACTCCTGAATGTCACAAACATAGGTAGCACCTTTGCTCCTTCATCATCCAGCCTTCCAGCTCTATAGTCCTCACTGACTTCTCCCTCGCTCTTCTCCTTCTAGCCACCTGCAAATCATTATTTTATTTATTTTTAAATTTAATACTTTCTTGTTGTTTGGGTTCTCCTCTCCTTTTTCTTGTCCCAAACCACAGCCTATGCTGTGGCTACCTCTGATTCTACTACTGCATTTTCTCTTCTCTTATACCCTTCCAGTTCACATCTAATTCTTTGTAAAACCTAATTTAGGCGAAAGGAGTCCATGACCACCCAAGGCCAGAAAGCAAATTGGAAGCGGAGGCAAGACGAAGTGCAATTAAGAAGCAAATGTCATTTTCTCACCATTCCCAGAAAAAGAGACCTCTAAACTCAGAGGTAAGTCAAGATTCTTTTTTTTAGTCAATTAAAAAGGTGTCATAAGTTTGTACTAGGAATCCCAGGGCAAAACAAAGCTTTACATCATGCTATGTCTGTTCATTTGGGGCTGAAATGAGCAATAATGGGAGTGTTGAGACACAACTTTTGTAGGCAGTATCAATTTCCAAATCTCAAAGATCTACTTGTCCTTGTCAGGCAGGAAGGTACCACGACAGCAGCGGTTATGCCAATAGCCTACAGAACCTACCCTGCATGGATGGCCCAGAAAGGGTTGGTATCATCACGGACACCAATTTTTCAATTCCAGCCCAGTCTTATCCTCAGCTACAAAACGATGACCTATATAAAGCATCTTATGATTCAGCCAGCTTCCAAGAGGATCAGCTATTGCAATACCCAAAGTGCCCAAATCCAAGGATCTACATGCCCAAGCCATGCAGCTACGAGTTTGGAGTTCCAACCTTTATAAGTTCCAGCCCTTATCCAGCATTTTACAAAGATCTCACAAGTCCTGCCGTTGATGCTGACCCCCTTGGTATACATGGATCTCACTATAATGCTGTGGCTGCCCATGATATGAGCTTTGATAACCCCAGCAGACATTATGGACTGAAACCAGCTTGGGGGAAAACTGGCAGTGGAGACCAGAGTGACTATGGACAGATGCAAATGAGCATGACCCACCCTTACTACAGCGGGGACTACCCCTGCAGGTACGGTCCCGGCCCCTCTCCAATAGCCTCGCCATTGCAAACAGTCATCACAACCACGACCAAGGTGTCCTACCAGGCCTATAAGCCATCCACACTGAAATACAGTGACAACCTCTGCAATATGAAAAATCTTCAGAGCTATACCCATGTGGCAGAAAATGTCTCGGGCACTATCTATTCAGGGATGAAGTTTCAAGAGGACTTTGGGATGAAGTCAGCATTGCTCTACCAGCCTGACCCGGTCCCCACAAAGTCTGAACCAACTGAGAGCATGGAGACCTATTGGTATGGGCCACCACTGGGGAACAGCTATGCTGAGTATGAAGATGAGAGACTAAGGTTTGAGAGTGCTGAATATTGACTAGAAATTGCCTAACTGGCACATACGTACAAATGGGAAAATACATTCTTGTGCTGACTGTGTGTGTGCTAAGCCCAGTGGTTTGTGATTTGAGGAGAAGTGAGGAAGCAGTATGTTACAATACCTTATCCCCCCAAAAGTGCCTTTCTGGGTTTATGCTGAGTGAAGCTTTTTTCACAGAAATTTCCAAACCAACCTCTTGTCTCTAAAATGATACAAGGACCTGAGCTCCAGACATGCCTGGGAGAAGGCAGTGTGCAGGCATGGCACCTCTGGAAGTCAACAGCCTTCTCTGATAAGGGTGTGATCCAATCCCCTTGCAACACTCGACCTGGAGGCAAGAAGGTTCAGGAGATCCCCACCAAGCACACCTGATATCACATGGGTGTCAGGGTTGCATACATGGAATGATTTGCAGAGAAACTGCATTTTGTCTGAAGGGGTCCATCAAGAATCATCAGACAACTACTGCACAGGTGTCACTGCAGAAGCTTGCTTTGCCCACGAAAACATTCCATCCTGTCTAAAAATGCAACATCCTAGCTGCTTAGCAGTACAGGTGAGTGTTGAATGCACTTTCCCAGTTTGCCTTTCCACACAGCATCTCCATTAGATCGCTCTCCTTCCTCATGGTTATTTTTTCTCTCTGCAATTGTAACTCCCCATGTCAGCAACTGTTCTCCTGGAAAGGAAGCAAACAACAAACTGAGAGGTCATGAAGCAAAATTTCTAGGCACCCTGAGCTAAACAAAAAAAATTTAAGGACTTGCATCTCCAAATTCTTAGCCAATTGAACTAGTTTACCAGTAGGCCAGGAAGAAGAAGAAAAGGAGGTGTTTTAAAAAAAATTGGTGTTTTAAAACTTAGATATTTTGAAAGCTGACCAGTACTGGGGAACAGAACCTATACTCAAGCTATGTGTGCTGAGCAAGGGAGATACACAGACGCAGGGGACCGAGAGGGTTGACAGAGTTCATTATCATCAGCATTATTAATTAGCAAGTATCTTTAACTTTTTGGATACTCAAGTGAAAAATCTGGTTTATGTATATTTTTGCTATGTTTTAAGTAACAGCATTCTACTGTGCCCTTTCAATAAAATGAGATCAGGGTTAAAAACAAAGCATCATGTAAACTAACATGAGTAGCTGGCTCGTTGGCTTCAACACACAAAACCTAGTAATGCTGTCATCAAACCACTAAAGAAATCTTACTTGAAAAGCATGGTATACAAATATCAGAGTTTCAAAAATCATTACTTCTTGCATTTTTAGGAAAACAATGTGCACAACATAAGTGAACCTGAACCTCAGAAGAATTTAGCTAATAGTATCCTGTCTCAGTAGTGGATTGTTCAGTATTTTTAAAATTCAAGCCATGAGAAGCTAGAATTTACAAAAAGACTAAATAAATTAATTTGGCAGCAAGCTTACCCTGTCTTTTAGGATACCTCCTGTATACCTGACTTGGCTCTTTTTAAACTCACAGGGCAATTCTACCAGGTGTTTTTAATTACTGACAAGAACTGATCCAGGTGAGCAACATCAGTTTGATAATTGGCCCATATACTAACATTAAAAAAAACCCCAAAACCTCAAATCCCAAGATGGCATCCAGAAAGACTGATGAAAAGTTTTAGAGTTTAGGAATATATAGCACTATGACTGTTTACAGAACTGAGATTTATCCGTACTCCAAATCATGTTGATGCATTTGGTGTGTAGAATAAAAATTAAGATTTACAGTCTTCAAAGTTTAAAAGAAATATACAGGAGGAGAACAAGGCCAAACAACAAGTCTAGGAAAGATTCACAGCAGATGTGAAAGCCAAGGAAAATTTTAAAGTTGTAAGTTGCTCCATTTTATACTGATTTTAGAGAAGCTAGATAACCACAATTCAAGCTTCATGTATCAAAACTTTAAGACAAGCTGTGGGGAGTTTGGGCTTCTAATATTACTGGTATTAAAGTTGTCATTGTAGCTGTATGTTTAAATCATTATGCTATGCTATTAAACACAGCCTTTTAAGCAGAACTTTGTACATTAATTAAGAAAAGGCAGCCAATTGTGTTAAGATGCTGCTTTTTGGGTGTGGACTTATTTGTAATAAATATCACAGCTGTTTAAGCACAGCAAAAAGCTATGTAGCAATTACCTCACCACATCATCTGTAGCACTAGAACAAATAAAACCACTCCACAGGATATTGCAGTCTCTCTTTACTTTGCTTCCTTTCACACACAAGTGTCTTGGACAAGGTATCTGTATATTACCTTTTCTAGATAAAAGATCAGTTGGATTAAGTTTAGTGCTGTACATAGTATTCTTTTCAAAATATATAAATGTAAAGGCAATGTGTGCTTCTGTAACAAAGGCTGAAATCAAAAGCCTCCTTGTTCGTTTATATAGCTGCAGGATTGACTTTAAAAGTGTGTTTCTCAAGCAAAGCCACATCCTGAAGAAAGATGTGCTCCCTTCAGTCCCTAGTAAGCAGCTTCTCTTCCATTAATCAGCCCTTCAAGCACAGTTTCTGGTCCTGCTTCGAGCACATGAGAGCATTCCCTCACCAGCCTGCATCCTGCACTGTAGCAGGCATCTTCATCGAACAAATTCCAGTTGTTATGGCAAAGCCACAGAGGAAGGAGGAAAAGGTGCTTTCAAACCTTGGCCACCTGTGGCTCTGGCTTCATATGGACTACAAGGGCCCTACTGAGGTAAAGTACCACCTGTCCTCATGCTGAGGCTGCTCTTTGTATCAAATAGCAGCCTTTCAATGGCAAAGTTTAAAAGTCCAGGTGTTGAATGGATGCTTCCTAGCGACAAGAGGCTGCTTAACAATGTTTTTCAACCACGCACATGTCAGACGCAGCTGTATGTTGTGCATCTGACGGGTGCACCTATAGGTGGGCATCGTTTTGTGGACCCATCTTGTCCCGCAGAGAGGACAAAGCCTGGCATGCTGGTCCATGCTGTAGCCACTTGTGTCCACCCCATTCTGTCAGAGTAAGAGTCTGACCAATTCGTTTAATGCTTGTTCCTCTTCCAAAAGCAGGTTACCCTTGGGCTTTTCAAATACGCTAAATGCTACATATAAGGCATGAAGAAACTTGACTGCTTTGCACCTATTGAATTGAAGTAGTTGATATCCTCATTTGGGGTACAGACTACTATCTTTAAAGGCAGAGACAAGCTTTATTCCAAGCTCTATGGGTAGAAACCAGAGATACTCTACAGGTACTGATGATGTCACAGGGCAGAATATGATTTTTAAGCCTGGGTTGTCTTTTTTTCCTGAGGGTTTTCTGTTTGTTTTTTTTTCTGGATTTCTATAGGTTTTCTTTGTGTCTTTTTGGGAAAAGCTATCTAATACAACCAAGCTACTTCCATTTGCAAAAGTCAATGGCACTTCTTGGAAGAAACCACTTACCAGGATGCATAATGCATTTCTAGAGATGGAAGGCCTTCTGAAGAGATGGATTAGACACTTTTGAAAATTCATGTCATCCCTACCCTTATCAATAGAAGTCATGTGCAGATAAAAAAGGGAATAACTGGGACCTTTGATGTTGTAACAGTTTCTCTGTGCACACAGGCCTGTTAAAACCCCACTGCTTGAGAAGTAATCAAACTGGTGTACAGTGGTGTTCTATGTCTGGATAACTGTCTTAGGTGTTCTAGCTGTGCGAAGTAAATATCTGCCTGTCACTCACAAGCAAAGGGAGGGTTAATCTATAACTGTTTAAGTAGCACTACAGTTGGGATTGCGCAAAATGGAGAGCACATTTCACCACAACACCTCCATGGACTTGCAAGAGTCCATACACAAGAGCATCAGTAGGATGATACAGGTGCACAAAAATATCACACAGAAATATTGCTCGTTTGGCTCAAACTCATTCCAACAAGCAGAAACCAAATGAAGTTTACACAGCCCCTATTAGCTTCAGCATGCACGCTGGCACTTGTGATGGTGTTTAGGAGAAACCAGTTGTGGGTACTTAAGCTGGTGTTTTGAGTAAAGCACCAAGACCTTTAAGGACCACAGTCAAATAGAGTTCTTTCAACAGAAAATTAGCAGCAGGTCTGCTCAAGTTGTTGTGTAAAATGAGTAGGAAAGCAGGTGCATGAGGGTATTGGAGGTCCTTTCACAAGGCTCACAAATATCACTGCAGCTCCTGGGCCTCTTTGTTCCAGCCTGTTGCCTTTCTTTTGGTTTCCTGGTTCATAGCAAGAGCAAGCACAGCATCTCTCCTGTCTTTATGACAAAATGAAGTGTTAAGTGACTGGATTGCAATGCTCGTCCTGCTTCTCCACACCATACTGCAGTTTGACTTAAGCACTGGCAAGTTCTGTCTACAGTCTTTCAGTCTTCATGGGCGTGAAATGTCAGGGAGCATTATAGAAAGTACCAACAATTGACAGACACCAAGTTCTGGTAACAGAATCCAGACTTAAGTGCTGCACCTCTGCAAAAATGATAAATCATAGACACAATAAGGTTGGAAAAGACCTCTATGATCACCCAGTCCAGCTCCTAGCCCAACACCACTGTGCCTACTAAACCATGCCCCAAAGTGCCATATCTAAACATCTTTTGAACGCCTTCAGGGAAGGAGACTCCAGACTCCAACACTTTTCTGGGCAGCCTGTTCCAATGCTTCACCACTTTTTTAGTAAAAAGATTTTTTCTAATAGCCAATCTAAACCTTCCCTGGTGTAACTTGATGCCATTTCCTCTCATCCTATCACTTGTTACTTGGGAGAAGAGACCAGCACCCACCTCGCTACAAACTCATTTCAGGTAGTTGTAGAGAGCAATTAGGCCTCCTCTCAGCCTCCTCTTTTCCACTCTAGACAGTCCCGAGTTCCCTCAACTACTCCTCATAAGACTTGTGCTCCAGACCCATCACCAGGTTTGTTGCCCTCCTCTGGACCTGCTCTTATCTTCCTGTATTGAGGGATCCAAAACTGAACACACTGTTTAAGATGCAGCCTCACCAACGCCAAGTACAGGCACATGATCACTTCCCCGCTCCTGCTGGCCACATCATTTCTGATACAAGCCAGGATGCTGTTGGCTTTCTTGGCCACCTGGGTACACTGCTGGCTCATGTTCAGCCGGCTGTTGACCAGCAATATCAAAATTATTGAAATGTCAGACCCTTTGCTTGTGGCAGATCTCTTAAAAGTGATTGCAATTAGACTGGAAATGCTCCAGAAGCAACTAAAAACATTGTTCTAGGAACTTTACAAAAAAAGAACATTCAAGAAGCTGCAGCTTCCTTCCCTCCGCAGTCTAATCTTTTTGGAGAAGGAATTAGTTTCACAAACAAATCTTACAGGCCACGTAACAAACGGGCATAACAAGATCCCAGGAAGCCTGATGTTAGCCCACAGCCCTGCAAGAGCTGGAGGGATACCTGTGGAAACTGAGTGACAGCTCCAGAGGAGGAGGAGGGAGCCCATCACTGGGAAGGAAGGGTAGCTGTGGGACAACGCTAAGCTGAAAAGACAGAGAGGAAAAGGCATGCCACTGACGGTGGAAAAGTACTTCCATGGAGGTAATGTATATGTGTTAAGAGTGTTCAAACACACCCTTACAGGTGAAGCCATGGTTAAATACTTTGCTATGTATGGTCAGCTCCTGTTGAATCTCTACTTGAATTCTGTCCCTATGGGTGACGGTACCTTCTCACCTTTGAACTTCATTTTACACAGGAGACACCTCTGATGTTTTATTTCAATAAAGGAAATGGTCAGATTCTGTTTCATAAAATAAAACTATGTTTTCTGGTAGTTTCATTTCAGCACACTGTGCATGAGTGATCAAATCTTTTGGATTCCAGAAAACCAATTCCCATAGCCCCACATTCCACACAGTTGACTTGAGGTAGAAGCAATTAATCTGTCAACAGTGCTTAAACCATCATAAATTTACCACACCAAGTAATGAGGAACGGGGTGGGAGGTATAATTAAGAAAACTTCCTGTTTTCACTAAGCAAGCCTGAGCAGCCAGCTCGGTGAAGCAGATATGAATCCGAATTTCTAGAACTATTTTCTGCCTTTCCCTCCATGGTGTCACTATTACTTACCAGGTTGAAAAGATCTCCTTTTCTTGCGTCTTGCTCCTAAAAACATTAAAAAAAAGGAAGTTCAAACTAATGTTGAGAATTCACCTTATAATGAGACTTCACTGTCAAAATTACTCCCCGACTCAGACACTAAATATGCAAAATCTATTAACCATGCCTTCAGTACACATTGGAGAACTGCAGCTTACAAAGGACCAAGAAGAAACTTCGTTATTATTTTTATAATAGAAACATATATATTTTAGAATAGAGTCCAGAATTTCCCCCTTGTGTAAATACTAGCAACGTGTCTTTTAAGAAATTCTTTACAATAAATAATAAAAGAAAAATTTGACAGAAAAAAAACCCTTCCAACTTCATTGCAGCTATGAATATAACAGGTAGGATCTTCTGTACAAATCTTAAGTATGTGGTGGTTTTATTTAATATGTAATTACCATTATCATTAACGATGACAGCAAAGGCACGCTCAAGACGATCTCGTGTATCATGGTGCCACCTTCAGGAAACGTGTGACATGGCTCTGGTTTACATAGAGCCTGTTGTACAGCACACGTTTTCTCACAGCGTTTGGCTTCTCACTGATTTCCATGTCGGTATTTACTCAACGCCTGCCATCTTCTGTCCTGCTCTGGTCTGAAAACCCACGTGAACAACACCTGCATCCCGAGAAGTGTCTGTGTTGTCTATGTGTCCACAGGTGTGCACACGCACACCCCTGCACCCACAGGTGTGTGCAAACACCCCTGTCCCCATGCATGCCCACCCCTGTTCACATGCACACGCCTGCATCCATGCAGGCATACCTGTGCACGCAAACACCCCCCATGTCCTGTGCACACCTGTGCACACCTCTATACAGAAGCACCCCTGTGCCCATGCACACCTGTGCAGCCAAACACTCCTGTGCCCCTGCCTACATCCACCTCTGTACCATGTGCATTCCTGCACCCACACATGCACCCCTGTGCACGAAAAAAACCTGTGCCAACGCATGGCCCCGCACCCATGCATACACACCTGTGCAGGCAAACAGCCCTGTGCCCACACATGCCCACCCCGTGTACACAAATGCCCCCGTGCCCACACACACCCCTGCACCTACGCATGCCCACCTGTGCTGGTATATATGTCTATGCCCACACATGCCCAACCCTGTGCCCACACACGCTGCTGCACTCATGCACGCACACTTGTGCAAGCAAACATCCCTGTGCCTACACACCTCCCTGCACCCACACATGCCCACCTGTGCATGCAAACAGCCCTGTGCCCACCACACCTACTCCTGTATGCACAGCACTAGGCAAACACCCCTGCACCCATGCATGCACAGCTGTGCACACAAGCACCCCCGTGCCCACGCGCATCCCTGCACCCATGCACACCTGGGCACTCAGGCAGCCCTGTGCCCACACAAGCCCGTGTGCCAACGCGCTTCCCTGCACCCATGCATGCCCTCCCTTACATGCAAACGCCCCTGTGCCCACGTAAACCCACGCATGCACACCCGTATATACAAACACCCCTATGCCCACCCCTGCGCTCACCCCTCGCTTTCCCACGCCCACGGCCGCTTCGCCCACCCCCACCCCCCGCGAGCCGGGCGAGTGGGGCGTGCCCAGCCCAGGCCCCGCCCCGCGGCGTCGTCCCGGCGACCGCGCGGGGCGGCCCGGCGGCCTTTGGCGGCGGAGGCAGCGGGCGGGCTGGGGGCTCGGGGCGGCCGGCTGGCGCCGCCCGCAGCGAGCGAGCGAGTGAGTGAGTGAGTGAGCGAGCGGGGAGGCTGAGGGCTGGATCGCGGGGGGGGGGGGGGGCGTCCGCGTGTCCCGATGTCTCGTTGTCCGTTAGTCCCGGGGTCCCTGTGTCCATGTTCATGCCCCGCCTGCCCAGGGCCATTCGAAGACGGGGCGCCCCCCGGGGTACCGTGAGGTCGAAGGAGCTGTTGGGGGTCACCTGTTCCTGAGTCCCGGTCACCTAACCCGGGTCGTTCTCGTCCCGCGGGACCTTCTTGATGAAGGTTGAGGGAGAGGTTGTGGCAGATGGAGTTCTGCCAGCCCACCTTGCTTTACGTGTAGAAAGGGTGGTCTCTGCCAGCCCCGAGGGTGATTTGTGATGGGCATGGTCCTTCCTCACGTGTGTGAGGAACTCCCCCACTTTTTTTAGTGCTGGGCTCAGGAGTGAGAGCTCATTTTAGATTAGAGCGTGCGTGTGGAACTGTTGGAATGGATCCAGAGGAGGGCCCCGTAGATGGTCGGAGGGCTGGAGAACCTGTTCTGTGAGGACAGGCTGAGAGAGTTGGGATTGTTCAGCCTGGAGAAGGGAAAGCTCTGGGGAGAAATCATAGCAGCCTTGCAGTACCTGAAAGGGCCACAGGAAAGCTGTGGAGGAACTTTCTACAAGAGCAAGTAGTGATAAGCCGGGGGAGAATGGCTTTAAATTGGAAAGGGGAAGATTTAGATTAGACATTAGGAAGAAATTCTTAATGATGAGGGCAGTTAAGGCACTGGCACAGGTTGCCCAGGAAAGCTGTGGATGCCCCCTCCCTGGAAATATTCAAGGCCAAGTTGGACGGGCCCTTGAGCAACCTGACCTAGTGGAAGGATTATCTTTAAGGTCCCTTCCAACTCAAACCCTTCTGTGATTCTACAAATCATATGGGGATGGGGATCCTGCTGCCTTGGCTCCAGTGAGGCAGGTCCAGGGCTTGGCAGCCTGACATGTTCAGGGTTAATGTGAGGAGACGAATCTTTATTCATGAGAATCAGGGTGAAACTTCCAGGAGAGGCGGTCTTGAATTTCATAGCCTGAGTGAGAGGAGACTTGTTGCTCCCCTTTCCACCACGAGCATTATTAAGGGAGGTAACTGTGTGCACTTGGGAGATAACTTGGCTCTTTATCAAGGAATGAAGTGATAGAATGAGGGATAATGGTTTTAAACTGAAACAGGAGAGATTTAGATTAGATATTAGGAAGAAATTTTTTACTGTGAGGGTGGTGAGACACTGGAACAGGTTGCCCAGAGAAGTCACGGATGCCCCATCCCTGGAGGTGTTCAAGGCCGGGTTGGATGGAGCTTCGAGCAACCTGACCTAGTGGGAGGTGTCCTTGCCCATGGCAGGGGGGTTGGAACTAGGTGGTCTTTAAGGTCCCTTCCAACCCAAACCATTCTATAGTTCTATGATAGTTGAATGTTATCGCATGAAACTAAAACTGGCCTGGAAACAGGCATTTATTGAAATTTACAGTGGTGTGGCGATGTTGAAGATATGTAGTCTGTGTTCGCTCTGGACACAGTCCAGGGCTGGAGACTTGGAAGTCCAGCAGCAGGTCTCACTGAAACCTTTGCTGTCCTGAAACTCGCTCTGCTGCTCATTGCATCTCGGGAAGAGGTTTCACAGGGCTGGGAAGGGGTAACATGGCTGGCATCAGGCAGCAGCAGCGTAGCAGGTCACTGTTGAGACATCCTGAAAAAGTTTGTGTGGATCATTTTGGTTTGAAAGCAAGGCTGATTTGGAACAAAATGATGGAAAGTTTTTTCAGCAAACTGGAGCTTTTACTTTTTGATATGCCCCATTCTGAATGCCATATACAAATAAGTGAAAAAACTTATTAGACCTTTGTAGGGGTTTATTAAAAAAAATATTTGAGGCAATATATTTAAAAGTACAAATATTTCCTATCAATGTTATTAACTTCTTGCTTGCAGCTGAGTGGTCATGCTTTTAAATAACTGCTGGTCTTTGATTAGAGTAATGGATTTGTAGTTAATCTCCAGAACTGGATCCACCTGTCATGTGACCTGATTACAGTCAGCTTTAGTAATATGCAGTCACGACAAAGGAGGTTCTTGTAGCAACAATTTGTCTATTAGTTTGTGCTTGTATTTTACCTTTGAAAATATGTATCAGCATATGTTCTGTACAGTGCAATGTTGCCAGTTTTGATTGTTGTGTGCAGTGCCGTGGTGTGTGAACAGTTTGGGGGATTTCAGCAGTTACTGTAACCAGGTTGGTGAAATTGTGTTGTGTTTTGCTTTATCTGCTTTAAATTGGAAAGCGGAAGATTTGGATTAGATATTAGGAAGAAATTATCAGGTTATCTGTTCTCATATTTTAATTTGAGAGTAGCCTGTTTAGCATGCAAATTTAAAATTTTTGGTAATGCGTAATACTTGTACAGCAGAAATGCAGACGATTTGCTGTTACTCATTACATTTTGAGATGTAATTCAGATATCTAATATAATTTAAGGTTGTTGCTAGTGCTTAAAATAAAACACGAGTAATATAGTAAAAGTGAAAATTTGCTTAAATTATGTAATGCTTCTTCAGATTCTCTAAACTTATGCAAATTACTAGTTTTTTTCAAGCTGTTGTATTTTGTCCTCTATTTGTCCCCTGCTTTAATCCTTTTATTCTGTGTGAAGAGATTATGGGCAGTATGTCATTAAGCATACAAAGCAAGCTGTTGTTTACAGTAAGATTTCTCCTTTCATTTTGGTAACTGACTGTTATAATTTTGCATTTTAGAGCTTCATGTAACTGAGGAAAAAAATTATTTATGCTTCCTGATGGGAAGGGCCACTTAAGAGGCTTACGTTAACCAGAAAAGCTAGATTGAGTCCTTGATTTTCCCCAAGTTAGTGCACAAGAGAAAACAACTGCAAATTTGAAAAAATAGAGACCACAAAGAAAAAAAATTGCACACCTGAGCTGGGTACTTGTGATGCAAAGTATGACACGTGCAAATGTCTGTTGTGGTAAAACATGACTCTGTAGAGTATTTATATTCTAACTCATCATGCTGTGTAATTCCAGTAAGAACAAAAGAAGCCCCTGACGTCACACCAAGCTGATAAATGCAAGGACTTGGCAGCCTCGTTTAATCTAGTATGGGTGGATGGTAGTGGTTAGAATCTTGCAGGATCTAGTGCTGTACTTCTTGGTCAGCAAACGCTGTCATCCTTCAGCGTTTCTTACCAAGTACTGCATGCCATAGAGTTGCTGTAAAATGACTGTTCAGTTGTCCACAGAATACTATCAGGCTTTTTTACATCTATATGAAGGTTAATCCTAAAAAGTCTCTAAAAAGCTGGAGAAGAGCTTAGAGTCAAGCATGGTAAGTGCAGTCCTTTGTTTCTCTGCACTTGGTTAGTTTGTGGTTGATGTCTCACTGTAAGAGTTCTCTTTTTTGCCTGTTTTTGTTAACTTTGATGTTGACCAAGACACCGCTTTTTCAGGAGAGTCATTAGTGGAACAGCCTGACATGCATCAGTGTGGAGGTGAATGTGTGTGGCATGTGTAGTGGTACGTAAGTATTGTTGTCAGGGTACATAGTTTTCACATCTGGCTCTATGCATTTCCATTGAGCAATTTTGACACTTCTGTTTGACTGTTGGAGGAATGTACTGACATTTCTGTACTTTATTTGATTGTTTTCATACCCTAAGAAATACAATGTACAGCAGAAGAGGAATGAGGCAGTACAATATGTTACAGAATGACAAAATGCACAATTACATCTGTGATGTGTTACATTACATAGGAGTTCTGGAGGAAAGAAATGCTTTTTGATGCCGTTTGAGCTGTAAAAGCATGCAATTAATTTATACTCCAAAAATTACTTGGAAAGCTAAAAGGACCTAGACACCAAAATTAGAGGACTTAAAGTCAAAACTTGAGATTTGTGTGTAGATCTGGGTCGGTTTACTGTAAACACAGAGGTTTTTATCTTGATATTTTAGTTTACTTCATTAGAGAGAAAACGTAGGGCATGAAATGCATGCAAATTCTCCAGCTCTTTAATGTATGTAACTCCAAGAGGCCAGGCTAGGGCCATCTTTGGCACATATTGCTGAATGCTTCCTAAAAACACCTCTTAAACAGTGTGCAATGATATTTGTTGAAACAGAGAAACGCAGGTACCCAAATCCTGTTACATTTAACTTCATGTTACATGTCTATGTATGCCTATACAAAAAATGCGTACACGGTTTATCATTGCTGATGCCTTAGATGCAGATGCTATGTTTTAAAATGTGTATTGGAATACTTTCAGAAAGTTTTTGGTTCATTTTTTAAATAAAAAGATACTTATGTAAAACTATTGATAACTTGTAAGACGTGAGTGGTTAATATGTGTCCTTACTTGGTGTACACACTTGATCATATTCAACACAGTCTTGTTGAAGAAATAGCATTATTTAAGGTATTAAATACTAGAAAGCATGCAAGCACTTTGGGAATAAGATAAACTGAATTCTGAGGGGAGAAAAAAGGCTTAAATATGTGGAAAGTCCCATTTAAAACCTAAAATTAATTTGAATTGTCTACTTTTTTTTAAAAAACTGATTCTTAGCTTTGATATAGCTTTCCTATTAATCAGTAGTCTTATTTTACTGTAGCAATGGCTTTTTGGAGGGATGGATAAAAACTTATTTATATTTTTTGCTGCTAAGCTGATGGTTGTTAGGTATAAAGATTATAAATTGAGATGTCCACTCTGTCACTTGTTGCTGACAACTTGACAACTGATGCAACATTCCTCCCTGGTAACAGAAGCAACTGTGAGTAACAAGGTGCATGTTATGCCTGCTACAAGGAAGCAGCTCAAGTAATAAAACCTTAAATACATTGGTGTATTGTCCAGGCAGATGCTTTTGTCACACAACAGGCTGGCATGCTTGAGAATGCTGCTTTCATGCTCATAAGAGGCCAATTTTATTGTTGAATTTTGCCAGCTGCTTTTCCGAATGGCAGTTCAGGTGTAGTTTCCCATACCAATGCAGGTGAACTCTGTATTTCTCTGTGCAGGCTTTGTAAAGCTGAAGAAAAAGCTTAACTCTTTGGCCCTTACTGTGCCTAATCCTGTGGTTACAGACTAAGAATTCTGTGAGTGTCAGACTAAGATATCCAAGTACATTCATAAGAACTCAATTTACCTTGGCGAATGCAGGGTTTATCTCACTTCTTCACCTCCCTTCCTTGCTAACTTTAAGCACAACCAGCCTGCTTGTGCTGCCAGTCCACAACATTCAGATCATAGGTTTACCATAGCACCCTCTGCAAAGTTTAGGTTCTTCTGTCTGGTTTAGCAGACTTCAGCCCTGCGTTTTTTACAGATTAGGAACGTGCTGCTGGCTGCAAATTTAGAATAAGGACTTACATCAGGGGGCACCATCCATAATAACACTTCTTGGGTTCTATGGAATTATGACTGTAATCTCGACTTTCCAGTCTGTGCTTCCTCTAACCCTAATCCTAGACTAGGCACCTTCTGTGGTTTGAAGTATTTAAAGGAACCAGTTATATTGAAGTGCTCTATTTAAAGAACACATACAGATCTAGGGGGTTGTTATTGTTAGATATGAATAAAATACTGTAAAATTACATGTCTCCTTTCTTTTTTTTTTCCTAAGGATCTGAGAATGGCCATATTTTTCCATCTCTTAAACTTTGTATCTGGATCCCAAAGTAGCTGTAATTTGGAGGAGACCAGTGAATATCCTGCTCAGTTATGAGAAGACATTCACCGACATAAAACAGTTTGAAAGAAGATTTCTCTAGGAAAGTAAAAAAGCATAGAATCCTTTAACAAAACAGAAACTATTTAGAATTTTGTGAACTTTTAGCTGAGTCTTAAAAAAAATGAACCGTTACACAATAATGAAACAACTAGGTGATGGAACCTATGGCAGCGTGTTGATGGGGAAGAGCAACGAGTCAGGAGAACTCGTGGCTATCAAAAGGTAATCAACATCTACATTCGGGAAAGGTACTTGCAAAAGCTTCAAGATTTTCACTTTTAACTTTATTTTGTGCCTGTCACATGTGCAGAATAGGGGAAAAAAAAGGTGCATTTTTTAAAGGAAATTAATGTAACACAATTAATGTTTTTTAATTAAAATGCTTAACAGGATGATTGTGGATCTGACTTCTGCTAACAGATAAATAGTAGATGTTTCAGTTTGTATGAGTTACTGATTCCTCTTGGCTTATAAAATTGCATGCTGCTTTTGTTCAATTCAAACATGCTTCTTCTGAAAATGTTGTTTGGCTAACACCTAATGAAAAGCAAAGCTGAATGTACAGTTGATTAATTAGAGAGTTTATTTAGATGATTTGCAAGAATACCCATCTTAATGTATAGATTTGAAATAACTTCCAAACCCCGCAAATCTTTTTAGGTACCTCATTAAGGTTCAGATTTTGATGTAATGATAAATACCAGGCAACAATCTGGTCAGGTAAATAAAAGACTGTCTCCTTGGATCTAATAGAGTTGTGCATAATCATCAGTGTTGTCATATTTGCCTTAAATTGTTACAAAACAACAAAAATTGTACTAGAGGAGTGGGAAAGTTCTACTTATATTCCTACACAATTGTTAGCGGGATATAAAGTGTTAAGTTGAAACACCAGAAATTGTATGTTGCTGAGATTTTTTTTATCCATTTATGGATTTACTGCAGAAAGTTAATTGTAACATAATTGACTTTTGTTTTAAGAATTTCTGAGAATTTCAGGTTTCTCCATATGCAGTTAGTACTGTTACCTCTATTAATATTATTAATCTAAGCTAAAAAAAATAAGGAATTGATTATTTTCATTATTTTTAGGCAAAAGGAACACTATTTTGTGGGAAGTGTGTTTCATTCTCATGATTTCAGAATTTGGAGTTTTTTCCGTGATTTTTAAGTTTGAGATTTGAGGGAGGCAGTTTTTGTTGCAGATACATTTGTTGTAAATTAAAATCTTAGGTTTAAATTGCCTCATTCTAAGTGCTAGAACTTTACAGAAATGCAGCAAAAAACACGACACTCACAACCCTGTCCCAAGATCTGAGCAACACCGAATGTCCATGTTTGTATCCATGCAAGACTTACAAATAAAGGCTATTGTATATAAATGAATATTGCCTGAAAAAGTGGAACCATTTTTGTTCACTGTTTAATATCTTGGAACAGACTTGTGAAAATGACTGATCAAATCAGATGATTAATTATAATTTTAAGCAGTTAAGATACTTTGCGGGTTCCAAAAAGATAGGTTTTTTTTGTTTTCCTAGAATGTCCAACTTGGGCACAAAGAGGTGTTTTCTCTGATTTTAAATATCCATGTTTGATGTGCAGTGCTGCTTTAAAGGCACAGTTTAGATTATAAACAGGATTTTACGTCCCTGCTGTTTTTAGAAATACCTTCTATCATCATGGCTCTTTGTCTAACTACTCCTCAAAAAATGTATTTGCTGTGATTAGTCATCAAACATTTACATTTCTAGCAAATGTTAGAGCTGAGATTGGTTTTAATTATGTTGCTAGAATGTTTTAAATGTAGTTCAAAATACAACTAATGCTACGCTTGGAAACAACAAGTTTAGACACTTTTTTTTTCTAAAAGAAATCTCTACTGTTCACTGAAAATACTTTATCTTGGACTTCTCTTTCAGAATGAAAAGGAAGTTCTATTCATGGGATGAATGTATGAATTTGAGAGAAGTCAAGGTAAAGTTGTGAATGCACCACACTTAAAATGGAGCATCTAGTTAGGTTTGCATGAAGGAAAACTGCATCTACAATGTTTAAACATAAGGCCAGACTCTGTGAATTCTTTATATGGGGTGACTGGTTGCACAAAACCATGGCTGCTGATACCCCTAGGGCTGCTTCTGCTTTATGGAATATCCCACTGTTCTCAATCAGTGGCTGTACCTCACAGCCAAGCTTCACACCTTTAAGAGAAGATAAAGGAATTGATTTTGTGTCTGTATCTGTGTGTTTCTGTGTTTTACTGGCAAGGCCCTTCGTTTTTCTGGCAGATTTCTAGGTGTATATCCAGTCCTCACATTTTGTATTTGAGGCATTTATAGAAAGCACTAGGAGTTTTGGAGAGCCAAATGATAGAATAACACTTGAAAGCCTGGGCTTAAATTGTAAGTCATCCCATGTTTCAGGCATCTGATATTCTGTATATGCAAAAGTCTCTAGCAAAGGAGTTAGGTATCCATAATTTAGGTTTAACTTACTGATTATGTGCAACCTCCAGTTGAAAATTTCATAACTAAGAAGTGCTGTGCTTTCTTATTCAGTTGTGTAGGCAAGAACTGTTTACTGCTTCAGGACTGTCATTCATTGTAGGGAATTAGGTTTTTGTGTTAATCTTCACCCAGCTATGATGTAATCCCTAGAAAAAGAGGTTTTAAACTGCTATTAATAGCTTTGCTGGTTTTATTTTTAAATTAATTTAAAATACTTTGTTATTCTTTGAAACAGATTACAAGATAAATAGGGATGAGCAGATGGACATGTTTTTTTAATTCTATGCCAGAAACTTTTACATGTTAAAAATTTTGCTCTGGTAAATAATTAAGTTCACTGTTGAGTTTGGTGAAGCCATATTTTGCTCTGTTACAGTCTCTGAAGAAGCTAAACCATGCCAATGTAATAAAATTGAAAGAAGTCATACGAGAAAATGACCACCTTTACTTTGTATTTGAATACATGAAGGAAAATCTCTATCAGTTAATGAAGGACAGGTATGTCTTTCACTGAAGAAATAGTGTACTAAAGTGCTTTATTTAATGATTCTTATGGTATCTTGAAGAACGCATTGGAATTTCTGGTTTTGGGTCCTCTTGCAGTGCCACTGATGTGAACAAGAGTGACTGCACCTGCTTTTCTGAGGGTAGAATTCTGCTTTGTTCTTCATTACTATATTGCATATTGTAATGCTTTTGGAAATAACAAATTGTTTAGTTGTTAACACCATAGTTTCCATGTCTGATGCGTAAAGCCATGAGAGAAATTCCAAATATTTATTTTTATTGGCATTTAATATCTGAAGGATAGGATAAACACTGTTCATTCTGCTTTTGCTCATGAATGTGGCTTAAGGTGGGGATGGTCATCTGCCTGTACATGTACGCTCATAAGTAAGACCTATATGGACTAACTGTGTGATGTTGCAATCTTGGACAAACAATACATAGCCAGGCATGCACGGTGGACTTTGGAATAGGACTTGCCTTTTTAATATCACTTTTCTTTGCTGAATTCTTTTACCTTTGATGTGTACTTCCTTCAGACATTGTCATGCACCTTTATTTCCTAATGTGCAGAGCTTTTAGGTTTGTATCCCGAGATGGCCACTAGCGATATTAGCACAATGTTACCCTACAGCTGAGAAGTGTTTCTGTCAATGAGGGTTCCCTTGGGAGTGTCACGGGGTGACACTCCTCAGCACTACACCGTGTGATGTCTTCCTTGTTACATTACTGTGCATTCCATGTCCATCTGGTAAAGCATGCTACTGGGCAGCCAGCTTTGATAGAGAGAGAGGATTGTGAACCTCTGCAGAGGAGTCTCTGTCACGCTTAGTGAGTGAAAATAAGGCCTGACAACAAGCGGGTTTTGAAATGAAAGCCAGTTGCATCTCACTTTGTGCACAAGACTTGATGCATCTGTTTTCATGTGTTTGTGATGTGTGTTGTGGAAGTATTTTACTGTCTTAGTTATGTGAAGTTGTTAATCTGTTTCTTCACAGAAACAAGTTGTTCCCTGAGTCAGTCATCAGAAACATGATGTATCAGATATTACAAGGGCTAGCTTTTATCCATAAACACGGTGGGTTTCGTATTAGAGTTTAATTGTGTAGTACTTTTTAGAAAATAAGATAATGCACAATATTAACATGAATAAAAATATCTAGAAAAGGCTATTAATTATCTGTAGTGAAAATTATGCTGATCTTCTTCAAGTATGGTGCATTTTGAAACCCCATCTGAAGTTACACCTTATTGTTCTATAATCAGATATTCCTCTTTCTTTTTGAAAGCATTGGATGTTTTTCATACTCTGTTCCGTACTTTTTTCCACCTTACTTACCAGATGAATAAACAAAGTAAAGAAACTTGTCTGCTGTGCTATACTATTCATTTCTGTTTCCTAAAAAAGAACTATTTAAGGAACACTGATACTTTACAGATGGCAGCTCCTGTTGTCTTGGGATACTATAATTAATATGATACCCTACATCTAAAAAAAGTGTTAAAATAATTTGTTCACGAAGAAATTCAATCAGTCTTCTTATCAAATACAACCCGGATTTAAATACTTTGAGTTGAGACTTTTCTAGTAATTACAAGCACAGTCTAAATAAGAGGTACTCTGTGTTCACAGGAACAACAAAAGGTTTCACAGCATTTACAAAATTTTTAATTCTCATGCTTAATATCTGTCTGCAAACTTCAGTTTACTCTCTTGCTCATCTCTCTGATTTTATACTTGTCAATCACATCACATTGATGTCCCTAAAACTTTACAAAGGCAAGAAAATATTAGCTGACATGAAAATGAAATAAGCAATGTTCCCAAGTAATCTCTGGCTTTCATGTACCCTGGCAAGACTGATGAATTCAAATAAATAAATTGTTCTATTCAGTATTATCAAATACCCAGAAATGGCCATTTTAAGTCTTTCTGATCAAGAGCATATACTGGTCTCTGTTTATTAGCATCCAGTTTTCCTCCCTCATTTCTACATGAAATAAACCAGAAAATTAGCATTTAAGAAAATCTGCCATTTATAAGTTACAATATTAATACTTCGGTTTGACCGTGAGTGTTGGAGAATGAGCGGTTCAGTAAGTTTGAGCATTTATGTTTCATGAATAATTTCAACCAATTTCTTACAGTGGCTGTCAGTTTCTGCATGCAGAAATTGCTTTGTTAGAGCAAGTGAATTTCAATCAAATTGATTTATATTATAACAAATTGCATATACCAGTTAAACAGCAGAATTTTTGCACTTAGCAACTTAACCGCTACATAGGTCCTCAAGCCAGCAGTAAGCATTGAAGAAACTTTCTGTTTCTGTATTAGTAATATTGGCATTCCCGAGCGGAATTTTGGTATCTTTTATATGTCTGTGTCTGCAAGTTGTTGTCACAATGATAAATAAACTAGTTAAAAATTGTTCAAGGAATTTTATAAAACAAATGTGTCAGATGCTCAATTTTCCATTATCCAAAACTAACACAGCAGTTGTAGTTTTTGCAAATATTTCATTCTGAAATTGGTTTGTTATTTGATTTTGCTGCAACAGTCAATTCATTTCCCTTAGTGTGTTAATGACAGTTTATGTTTGTTAATTTAAGAACATGATGTAATAATTACTAAAGGGAAAATGTGTGTGCTTGTTGGGGGAGGGTTGCCATTTGTTTCTTTTGATTTTATTTTCTTTTTAAAAGAAATCTATATTCTTCCAAAACATCCCAAAGTAAATTTTGAATTACTCTATTAGAGGCTGCTGTTTAAGAAGTGATGACACAATAATTCACTGTTCTTTTCTGTCTGGTCTTTTGTAGGATTTTTTCATAGAGATATGAAGCCTGAAAACCTTCTCTGTATTGGACCAGAACTTGTGAAAATAGCTGATTTTGGTTTGGCTAGAGAACTAAGATCTCAGCCACCTTATACAGATTATGTTTCTACCAGGTGGTAAGTATACTAAGAAGTTAATACATTATCAGAACTAATTACCTTTCTCTTGCCAGCTTAATTTATCTGTTATTTCTTTCTGTTCTTACAGGTACCGAGCTCCTGAAGTTTTGCTAAGGTCATCTGTTTATAGCTCACCTATTGATATGTGGGCAGTTGGCAGCATAATGGCTGAGTTATACACACTAAGGCCTCTTTTCCCAGGCACAAGTGAAGTAGATGAGATCTTCAAAATTTGCCAAGTATTAGGGACTCCGAAGAAGGTAAGACTTTTCTAGAAGAAAATCACACAGTAGCATTTAAAAAAAAAAAGTTACGTAAGATCATTATAAAATATTGAACGTTGTCTTCCTTTTGGAATATATGTATATGTGAGTGTTTTAATAAGTTTCCTGCAGACAAAGTTTTCTCAACTGTATTTCTTTTAAGCTTCCGTTAAGGTTTGTAATGGTACTCTTCTGCTGTATATTGGCATCTGTTGTGTATCATACTGTTATGAGTAGTCTTGCTGTCATCTGATGAAAACCAGATAAAATTATTTACTTTAGTAATTTAAAGCTGTTCATACTGGAAAATCAGTAGTCACTTTAGGATTTCATTTTGTGACAGCCAATTTGCTTTCCTTTGCTGAAATGTAATTATTTGAGGCTAGTACCCAGAATTTCGAGCTTATCGAAAGTATCATGAGTAAGAAAAATTATACTTTTCTTATTTTTAAAATGTAAAGGAAATCATAGAATCATAGAATCATAGCATTATCTGGGTTGGAAGAGACCTCCAAGATCACCAAGTCCAATCCTTAATCCAACACTATCATGATTACTAGATCATGGCACTAAGTGCCACATCCAGTCTTATTTTAAAAACCTCCAGAGATGGTGAATTCACCACCTCTTTTGGACAGGCCATTCGAATGCCTGATTACTCGCTCTGTGAAGAACTTTTTTCTGATATCCAGCCTAAACCTTCCCTGTCAGAGTCTAAGCTCGTGCCCTCTTGTTCTGTTGCTGGTTGCCTGGGAGAAGAGTCCGACCCCCACCTGTCTACAACCTCCTTTCAGATAGTTGTAGAGAGCAATGAGGTCACTCCTGAGCCTCCTCTTCTCCAGGCTTAACAACCCCAGCTCCCTCAGCCTCTCTTCATAGGACTTGTGCTCAAGTCCCTTCACCAGTTTTGTTGCTCTTCTCTGGACCCTCTCCAGCACCTCAATATCTTTCTTGAACTGAGGGGCCCAGAACTGAACACAATACTCAAGGTGTGGCCTCACCAACGCCGAGTACAGGGGAAGGATCACTTCCCTCGTCCTGCTGGCCACACTATTCCTGATGTAGGCCAGGATGCCATTGGCCTTCTTGGCCACCTGGGCACACTGCTGGCTCATGTTTAGCCTCCTGTCAATCAGCACCCCCAGGTCCCTTTCCACCTGACTGCTCTCCAGCCACTCTGTCCCCAGCCTGTAGCGCTGCATGGGGTTGTTGTGGCCAAAGTGCAGGACCCGGCACTTGGCCTTGTTGAACTTCATCCCGTTGGACTCAGCCCATCTCTCCAGCCTATCGAGGTCCCTCTGCAGAGCCCTCCTGCCTTCTGGCAGGTCGACACTCCCTCCCAACTTGGGGTCATCCGCAAATTTACTTATGATGGACTCAATCCCCTCATCTAAATCATCGATGAAGATGTTAAAGAGAACTGGACCCAACTCTGATCCCTGAGGGACACCATTGGTGACTGACTTCCAGCTGGATGCAGCCCCATTCACCAGCACTCTCTGGGCCTGGCCATCCAGCCAGTTCTTAACCCAGCTGAGAGTGCACCTGTCCAAGCCATGGGCTACCAGTTTATCCAGGAGTATGCCGTGGGAGACAGCGTCAAAGGCTTTGCTCAAGTCTAGATAGACTACATCCACAGGCTTCCCTTCATCCACCAGGCAGGTTACCTGATCATAAAAGGAGATCAGGTTGGTCAGACAGGACCTGCCCCTCACAAAGCCATGCTGGCTGGGTCGGATCCCATGTCGATCCTGAAGGTGCTGTGTGATTGCACTCAGGATGATCTGTTCCATAACCTTGCCAGGCACTGAGGTCAGGCTGACAGGCCTAGAGTTGCCCGGGTCCTCCTTGCAGCCCTTTTTGTGGATTAGCATGACATTTGCCAACTTCCAATCATCTGGAACCTCCTCAGAGAGCCAGGACTGTTGGTAGATGGTGGAGAGTGGCTTGGCAATCTCTTCCGCCAACTCCCTCATCACCCTAGGGTGGAATCCATCAGGTCCCATTGATTTGTGTGGAAAATACTTTATCTCAAACCCAGATCTTATGAAATATTATTAGCAATAATAAGTAATGGAATAAAAATGTGCAGTATTTTAAAGAGAAAACTATTATTTTCAATTATTTTCTGGCAGGGGTAAATATTATTTAAAATTACAAGGTTTCTTTAGTGTATACAAAAATGTATGCAATTATATTTACTTCAGTTAAGAAATTGCTTTCACAAATGGATACATGAACATGCAAGACAAGAATAAGTTTACCTTCAAAATTTTGAATAAACTCAAAGAACAAATATTTTTTTGAGAATAAGAGATGGCAGATGTATATCAGTACTTTATGGGTCGAAACAGAGCTTTGTGAAATAACTGGCTGAACGCAGAATTTCTAGATCTGGAAAACCTAACAGTAGGAGAGAAAAACATCAATTTCATTAGCATTTTATTAATATAAAATAAAGCAGAAGCTGTTATCAATAGAAGAGCAAGGAGCAGAAAACTTAAAAAACAGAAATAGATTAACCTTAGCTAGGAATATGTGGAGCTTGAAGGGATGGGAAAACATCCAAAAGAAGGTACTGAGAAACAGGTGCAAACTCATGACAGAGCAGAGAGGAAAAGGTCAGAGGTGGGAAGTTACAGCTGATATGTTGTGGAAGTGAAAATTGACTCTAGAGGACCAAGTGAAAATTGCTATGATATGTGAAGCACTGCTTGCTATGACAGTTGTGCATCAGAAATAATGTGTAGAAGTAAGCAGTATTTTAAGACTTGAGTTTTCAAACACAGATGCTAAGCTACTTAAGCAGCTCGTAAGTCTAAGGTAGTAAGAAGAACATTTTGATGTATGTTAAGTATATCAGTGAAAGAGAGCCACATACTAACTTCTGGAACATTTTCAGTGCATAGAATAACAAGTTCTGGAAGTGCAGCAACATTGGAGAGACTGTTGCTGTGTGTAGTACCAGAGCAGTGCTAAGCTCACTGCTGTGTTTTTTCTCTAACTTTGTAGGTAATTGAACCAAAGGAAATCATGACTCTCTACACTGTGTCATTCCCTGACTAGCGAGCTGTTTGCTTGGGAGAGCAGGGAGCGTTACCAGCTGAGTATTTCAGAGGGAATTGTAAGCCTCTTCTAAAGACCATCAGGTCTAGAGACACTGTAAATCAGTCCTCTGCTCTGGGAGCTCTAATTAGTTCCTTTGTGCCTCTGTCACCTGCTGGGCAGACTTGGCAATTTTAACTCTTTATGAAAATGCTAAGACATTCTGCAGGGAGATCACCATGTAAGAAGTGAAATTAAATATTATGATAGGAGTTATCATTTATGATATAGGAATGATGCATTTGTTACAAGTGAAGTACTGTTCTGCATTCTAAAAAACAATTATTTTGATAGTGTGGCTTTGCAGATAGTTTTACAAATAATATTTTTTCAAATATAAATTTTCATTTATTCCATTATTCTGCAATAAGAAATAACAGGAATTACACCCAGAAGCTATTTTCATGCAAATTTGCCTTCCTTTGTTTAAGTCCCTAATACCATACTAATGACTTCTGTGAGTTTGGGTTTTTTAAATAGTGACAGGCAGCTATTTTTGCTTTATTTTATAAATAAAATTGCTTCTAAAATTTTATAAATGTGTCGCACAATTCAAGTACTGGCATGATGGTACACTGGGAGTATGCCAATTTAATGAAGAGCTGATGGGGATGTGAAGAGGAGAGGTTAATGAAATGCATTTTCATTAGTTGAAGCTTGGCAATGGATTTTATATGGTTTCAAATTCATTTTTTCATAAATTGATGGGTTTTTTAGTTTTTTGCACTAGATCTTTTTTTACTCTGTCCCTGTATTTCACCTGTTCAGCCCTCAACCCTTGCTACTTTATTCTAAATTGTTCTGTTGCCACTACCTCTGCCAGACAGGATGTCACCAACCCAGTGGAGGAGGAAAGAGTGTGCCTCCATGAATTTAAATGAACAAATTAATCTCTGAAGTGGAATAGGAAGTCCCTTGAATTCTTGAGACTTATTTTAACTAGACTTGGTTTATAATTATATGAGTTATTTGATTACCATAGACTGTGTTAACAGAGCAAAAACTATAAGTTATTGATGTGCATAAAAAGATGAGGAATAGCCTCTTAAGGCCAAATTCTGTCAAGTCAATGCAGTTTACTCCTGTAGCAGTGTAACAAGATTTGTGGATAGAGGAGAAGCACTAATCATACATTGACTTCTGATGCTGTCCCTTATACAATTCTTATCAGCATAACTGGATAAATAACCTGCATAGAAAATGCATACCTGATTGGAAAGCCTTATTTAGAGAGTAAGTTTTACTGGTTCTCATTCAAAATACGAGATAGATAATATTAAAGGCTTTCTGATGGAATAGATTTTACTTCTGAGTTGGTAGGTAGGAGGCTGGGAAGGACTGAGTATGTTAGAAAACAAGATTAGAATTCCAAAATTTTATAAAATTAGAGATGTAGCTTTAAAAAAACTTCTTTTAGTGGAGTGCTGTACTTAGGCAGGAATAATCAGATGCATAAATATCCGGGGAGCACTACCCAGCTAACACATCCATAGAAGAGGATGTATCAGCTATATAGTGCATTGTATGTCAACAGTATTTTGCTGCAACAGCCAAATACCAAAGGGGTGTTGTCCATTGATGTATGAACTAATTTTTGTTCTATTTGCTATATTATATCCAGTTATAAGTCTTACCTTTCAAGAGAGAAAAATCAGAGTCCAGTGAATAAGAAACTTAAAAAGCCTAGATCCAGGAAATCAATTGTTTGGGTTTCTTTGGCCTGTATAAAGGAAGATTGGAAGAAGGGTGAAGATATGCACCTTCTAAAGTATAAAAAGGCTATTCTAGAGAGAAGAAAGAAATAATCCATAATTCTTCTTGGTATCCGTGGATTATAGCACACCTACATTTTTCTAATCTTGAGAAGAATTAAGACTGTTTAGAGTAGTGTTAGAGTGCTGGAAACTGGAAGCTTTTAGAGACTAATACCTGTTAGGAACAGACAAGGACGTGGATTAGATGGTCTCTTGAGACCTTTGATAATCCTGTGATTCTGTATTCAAACAACACCATTAGGAAGCATCTAAGGACTCAATCTAACTAAGGAAGCAGTCTCTTCTCCTTCAGGTAGAGTATGTCTAAGTGTGGCATCCACAGTGATGGTTCCACCTTTATCTAGAGGAGTGCTTGAGAAGGACTGCCACTGGGGACTAATGCGGTGTTCACTGGTGTTGTAGTAATTGTAATGGAAAATAGGAATGTGCATTTTACACTATATAGGAAGGAGCTAGGCAGACCAAGCATGATCTAATACCTCAAAGGTATATAGTCTTTGTTCTTTTTTTTTTAATTCATTTTTCTTTCCTTTGGAACAGAGTGACTGGCCAGAAGGATACCATCTTGCTTCTGCCATGAATTTCCGTTTCCCACAATGTGTCCCTATAAGCCTAAAAGCTCTCATCCCAAATGCAAGCAATGAAGCAATACAGCTTATGAGTGATACGCTGAACTGGAATCCAAAGAAGAGACCTACAGCAAGTCAGGTTTGAGCACCTGAATTATTAAGTATTAGACTGAATTTTCTTGCACTGTTAAAAAGTTGTAGATACAGAAACCAATTCATTTGTCCAGTTTCAATTGTCATAATACTGATGGCTAGAGAATAGTCTCCTCATTTTGAACATTTACTGGGGAATGGACAGGGTAGTGAGGAGAGAAAGTTCTAAACTTGGCTCAGCAGACATCATAAATGCTTTAGTTCTGCAATATTGTCTTCTGTGTTGGCATATTCTAGAACTTTCTCTGTATAGGACAGAGAAAAATCTGAGCTGCAAGTTTCCTGAATTATTACTGTAAGCCACTTCTGCCAATGCCCTTTTCCTCCCTTGTCTGTATGAAGGGGGGTATTGAAAATTCAGCTTTCCTTTTGGTGAAGCTGCCGATGAAATGCAGTATGGAAGAGATAAGGATTATTTTTCACATGGAGGTGGACTTAAACTGTATAAGTGATAAGGAGAGAACTTTGCGAAGAACATACCAATAGGTCATAAAGGTCTGTTTTTCTCCAAGTTTACTTTAAAAAAATATTTCAAGTACCAAAGATGGTTACATTCAACTGATTTTTTCTTTGAGTAGTAATACCTAATGCAATCCTTTTTAGCAGGTAGAATCGGGGAATACAATTGGGAAGGAAAAAAAGACATGCTGCAGGTTAGCCTAGGTGGATGTAATGTACGTGATTCAGAAGTGGTTAAGCAGATGGTACCAAGCAGAAGAACCATTTCTCTCCACTTTATAAAGCATTTCTATTGTTATAGTCACTGAGACCTAACTGTAGTCCAGTGCTATAAATCTCTATGCAGAATGGTGCTTTCTGAAAGCAAATAACTGGCTTTTGCCCAAGACAGTTTTCAAGAAAGCAGCTGCAGCACTTGTGTAATTCACAGGCAGAAGGGAGAGTTTAATGCACATTCATGGAAATGTGCACAAAGGCAGTGATTCTCAAGGGCAGCTGAGGCAAAACGTGTCCTTGAAAACTAACAAAGAGTAGGATCCCACACAGAAGGAGTAGCAGTGTATTGTTTGGACACAAGAAGGAGCTGTGTTAGAAAGATATGTCCGTGCTGTGTATCCAGCAGTAAACTTAAAAAGGTCAGAGAAAGAATTAAGTATTTTAAATTAAAATAAAAGCTGTTCATCATGTTGTTGAAACATAGTTAGCAGTGGAAACATGTAATAAAGCATTTTGGTAGGGGTAGGGGAGACTACGTGTTTTCAAATTGAAATTTGTTATTGCATTAATATAGAATGGTGTTGAATGTAAAATGCACCTCAAAATTTAGATTCTGTAAAACCTAGAATTAAGGTGGAAAAGAGAGGACATCACTGCTGTAACACGTACAAGTGGTTCCATCTTCCCAAACTGTATGAGAAGAGTTCAAAATACAGACCTGACTCTTATCAATGAACTGTTTACTTATGATCTCATTATGCATTTGTGTTGTAGAGCTTGCTCAAATGATTCTGAAACCTGTTTAGATCCTTGATGAGATTAACAAAGTCAACTTTTTGGAGTAAAATTAGTATGTTATATGTTCTTCTCCAGGCTTTGAAGTACCCTTATTTTCAAGTTGGCCAAGTTTTAGGACCTCCTGCACAGTATCTGGAGAAGCAGACTCCTATTAAACCAGTTCAGCCAACAGAGCCAAAGCCAGTTTTACCTAAACTGGAAGCTATATCCAAGCCAGAATCTCTGTCTTCACCTGATGTACCAGAAAAAACACAGCCACAGCCCCTGTCAAAGGTTAACCACCAGCCTCTTCAGCAAATTCAGTTACCTCAGAATGCAGCTAACCAGCAAGTACCAAAACAGCAGCAGCCACAGGCACAACCATTTTTTCCTGCTATCAATAAAAACACATCACCAGTAAGTTCTCTTCAATAAATACTTAGGTGGTTTTATTAAAAGTTCTTACAGTGTTCAGCCAGGTGATCCCTTGAAAGTTGTCATGCTTTTTATTAGAGGAAAAATAGATAATTAGGGACTAAGTAAGTATATAACTGGCCACTTATTGAAATTTTACAGCAAATCAGAAGAATAGATTTTTTGTGACAACAATATATGTTCATTTATAATAGCCTTTACTGGCATGTTTATGCAGTAATGTAGTTATGACAACTATCATTTACTGACCTTTGAGAAACAATTCAAAATAGTATTGGTAGTATGCAATAGAGAAGTGGAAAGGAAGGGAGACCTTCACTTGCCTCAAGCTGGAAAATAACCTCAGAAAGCTCAGTCTTGTTTATGACAGTAGTTCTTTGACTGGCCACCTGTTGGCTACTAGTTATAGTATATAGGCTACTAGATAGCTGCTAAGTGAGCAATGCTTGTAAGGCAATGGAACTCAACACTTCATCCAATTTCTAAGCTTGTAAGATTTTTGGCAAGGTGAATATTAAACTTTGGGTTACAGTTTTCTTTTTGCTTTCCACTTACACCCACTGAACTACAATAAAAAGTATGTTAACAGGTATTCAGAAAATACTGGAAAGCACACTACAGTTAGATAAAAAGACGGCTTTAAAATCTAACAATTTCTTTGGAAGATAATGTTAAGGGAAGTCCTGACTCACTTCTGTCATTTGCTGTATTTACTTTGGGGCCACAGCAATTGGCACTCAAACCCTGAGCATCATTGCCTTGAAGGTTCTGCACCACTGCGCCATACTTCTTGATAGCTCATCTGCCACTGTTGAGAGCATGAGTTCAGCAGAGGCTGAGCACTGAACTGGGTCTGCAAATAGGATGTTGACTTCACTACTTCAGATAGAGTTGAGCAATTTAAGGATGACAGTTCAAAAAAGCTACACTCAAAATACCTGCCAGCACTATTGTTATGTTTTGTCATTAAAATCACTCTAAGACTATGAACAAAATAGGCACAACACAATGTGAAAAATTATCTCAAAGTTCTTAAGTGGTAGTTAGGAAGTCAGCTAGCTACAAATTTTAGAATTTAATTGAATCTTTCTTTCCCCATTTAAAATAGAAACAAGCAGCTAGTGGTCCTCAGAATGGTGCAGTAGGTCCTAAAAGCTGCAGAAGACGGTGGGGTCAGACTTTGGTAAAGGCTGTGGATAGCTGGGATGACTTGGATGACACTGAATTTGGATTGTCATGTTCGAAGAAACCTAGTATTACACTGTTAAAAGAAAAGAAAAACAAGGAATGTCTTTTTAGGTAAGTCCTATAATTATAAAATAACAGTTTTAAGGAAACAGTTTCCAGTAGATTTTTAGATTTATTAAGACAACTCTGCTAAAATTCAAATCACCAAAAGTCTGCAAGAATGCGAAGAACTGTATGAGCAGGCCAGCTTTGGGTGTCATGTTGATACAGCTCCAGTAATAGACAAAATGAATCAAATTTGTTTTCAGACACTATATGATTTGGATGTTTGTCACTTTACTAAGAAAGTCTGTGCTTACTAAAACCGCATATACTAACTTTGTTTCCTTTGTCAGTTAAATTAGAGAAAGTTCTGCTACAGTTAACCACATTTGCTTTTATTCAGTAGCGTTGGATATGCTTTTTTTTCTTTGAAGTCCCAGATCAAACTCTCATGAGGTGTGAGATTTGGCTGTTACTTTCTGTGGGAATAAATTCTACTGTTGAAGGCAGGATAAGAGAAGAGTACTGTACTCCTTAGGCTAGGATCAGCTTGTGATATTCTGAGCTAGACTTACTGGTCACATTGATTGAACGTTTTGATTTTTCAGTATGCCAGAACCAAAAGCTTCATGCTGTATCCAGCCAGGAGGGGAAAATAAGGTTCTGATGAGAAATGATTCTGGAAGATCAAATACATCAGCAAAACAGTACTATTTAAGACAATCAAGATATCTACCTGGTAAGGATAAAATATGGAAAATACAAGCCGTGAACAATCTATATACAATACATTTAAACTTGAGATTTTGCACTGGATAATTTCACTTTTCATAACCAGGCTAGATTCTCAAGTTTCGGACTAAATGCCTTTCCCAGAACATATCTCATCACAATTGATGCAGAAGGTCCTGGCTATGTAAACATGGAAGGGAGCTCAACACTGCTTGTAGACTGTAAAAGTTCACAGGCTCTCTTATGACCAGTAACTTATTAAACCCTCAGTAATATGCATCCAAAATCCCTTGCATTCCTAGGAATATGCCCTGATTGACCACAAGCAAGTGCATTCGAGGACTAAAGAAGCTACCCATATATAAATATATAGCGTATAGTTCTCAGGTTTGCAGTATCAAGAGGTTTGGGTTTTTTTGAACTTAAACTTATAAGTGTAATTACCATTCTTGTTAGGAAGTGTTTAGAAGTACCAGCCCCTTGCACTGGTAGGAATTCACCCACTCACTTCCCAAGGCAGTCATCCTTCTTAAAAATAAATAGATAGCTTAGTCTTAATAACATGAAAAGATATAATTGCTAGGAATAAGAATGGGAAGGAGAAGAAAGAAAAGGGAATGTTTCCTTCAGTTAGTATTCTGAATGTATTCTGTAATCAAATTATTGCCTTGGTGTCTCATTTAGTATCTTTTCTTTATTGCCATGATTGTTTGCACAATTACAGTGTGTGTATCATGACTTTTACTGTAATCCACATATGAGAACTTAGGTGGCTCATAGAGGAATTCCTGATTGTCAGGCCAAGCAAGTTGTTTTGTTTCAGTGTATCACTAATTTATTAGGAATTCATTAGGCTAGTGATGTCTTCTGAATATGAAATCACTTCTTTAGTGTTAAATAGGATGCTCAGAGACTCAAGAATACAAGTTTAAAAGAAAAAAAGAAATGGGGGGGAAGCTTCCCTATCTAAAGGTAATACAAATTAAAGTTCATCTTTATGGTTTTAATTTTTTTTCTAATATTTCTTGGGTTTTAGTGGTGTTTTCAATGAGAAAGTCATAGATATAAAAATAACTAATATCAGCTCTTAAGAGGATAGTAGTTCTAAGAATCTAATTTGTTATTTATCTATATTGCTTTAGTTATCTTAGAACTGGATCTGGGAGCTGCTTTCATGCTATGTAATCCCATTAACTCTTGTAATGCTTATAACATGCTGAGGGTAACAAGAACCTCTTTGTCCTACTTTTTTTCAATTTATCCCTTGAAAAAATAGTTCATTTTTAGCCTTGAGAACCCTAGCTTTTGATAGGTAATTTTAATTTGTGTTAAATGTTTGAGAGTCAAAAATATCAATAACGAGATTATAGAAGCCAAGTAACTGTACTAAACAGGCTTTTAAAAGTTATCTTGAAAGCATGAAGAGAGTTGTTCTTAAATCAGTGTCTCTAGTTTTCATGGTTTGGCTGAAAAAAATCTAACCTAATCAATGGATGTTCTCTTACATTAATGTTTTTTCATGTTATACCACAAATAAATCACTGTTGTTTTAATGTTCTGGAAGTGTCCAGTTTTCATCAGTTGAATTAAGTTTGAAAATTGATATTTATAACATTTTCTGTCATTTGGTTTCTAAGGTGTGAACCCTAAGACTGTCTCTTTAGTAGCAGTCAATAAAGAAGGGTCACATGGAACCTGGAACAACCAGTTGTTTTCTAAGCCGCTGGCACGTACGGGAGGAGGAACGACTTTCAATAGGAATATTACAGGTAAAAGTGTGATTAAAAGTGGTCACGTTATATCTCATCATACTTTATTTAATTAGTTTAGTTAGGATCATCTGGTTTAACTTCTGTTGTCCGGCTTAGCTTCTAGGCTTACATTTTTGTTTCTTCTTTTAATGACAGACTCTTAAAATAACAGCTTCTTCATCTGTAAACAATGTATTTTGCTTTCAGGGCATAAAGGAAGTATCAACCATTGTAAAGTTCTGACAAGATAGATTTTGTCCGTAGTCCTCTCAGACCATTATTTTACTGTGTTAATTTAAGCAAATGGTTTGACCTCGTTACTGCCTGGTCAGGGTACATTGGAACACTATAAAACTGCAGTCTCTCCATGTTTTGTGAAGAGCACTACTATCAGCATTTTATTGAGTGAAGACTGAGACTAGTGCAATGGCTTATCTAAGATTTCACTGAGGAAAGCATCAGACTGAAGACTAAAATCTATCTTCTAACCGCCAAGCCCTACACTTTAAGTACACAATTCTATCATCCTGTTACGGGAGGTTATCTTCTTAATGACTTTGCAGCCATTGTCCAGCTGGCATGAGTCACTTCCAAATACTGTAATGCAAATAAACCACCTAGCCTTATGTGCTTGTACAGAAAGAACTTCAGAAGGTTTGTTTACATGCAGATGCTGCACCCCTTCTGTTTAAATAACTGTTTAGTTTAAGGGCTTTTTTCTTTTCCTCATCCACAACATTGCTCTAAGGTGAAATAAGGTAAGAGCAAATAGTTACAAACTCTTTGCTTATGAAGAATTATGAGTCAGCTTTGCAGATACGCCTGAGTGCTTAAACTTGAGATTTATGTATTTGTGTGACTGGGATGTGATTGCATTGTTTGTAAACTGGATTTTATCCCATTATTAGAGAGGATCTTTTGAAGTAATTCATTACAGTAGTATTTCCTGCTTGAGAAAACGTAGGAATGAGACATTATAATTACAAAAAATGTCAGATATTTATTCTTTTTTGCTTTGTTTTCCCTCATTTCCTTTACATCACCTAGCCATGTTCTTCATGCACTTTTTCTAAAGTTCTGTCTTTCCGTCTTTTTCTTCCTTTCATTTTCCCTGTCTATAGATGAGAACTTAATTATACCTATTGAAAAACTATCATGCAAGGAAAGGTTGACTGAAAGATTAGAGGATCCAGAAGGTAATTTATAGCGATTATAGCTTGGTTCTTTGCATATTTCGTGGGTTTGTTTTACTTTTTCTTGTAAAAGTTGCACTAATAATACAGATTGGAGATGATCATATACTTAATTTTCAGTTATAATCGGTTTTGTCAAACCTAGCTCTCTTCATTGTGGCTTCTTCTGGACTCTTGGCACTTACTGTGCTTTAAAAGACAGAGAATATTTTTTTACTCTAATTATAATTCACAGCATGTCGCTGTACTGTTGGTGGATAATGGTGAAGAAGCAATCCTAAAGAAGCAGCTTATGCATCTCTCCTGTATGACTGCTTGTTCATAACAGCACTTGAAACTTGCACCATTGACAGCATTCTTACTCTGTTAGCACTGTTCTGCAGCGCTGTGATTGCTTAGATTTCGGTGGAGTTACCTTAGTGTAAGAGGGTGGAAACCCAGGTTTCCAGGCAGCCTGCTTTGTGTCTAAATACACTGTTCTCTGTGAGCATTGTAAAGCTGCTGGCATGTATCGACTCTGCCCCAGTTTCTGGCTACTCTGGTGTGTACTGCCTGTGTGATGTGCCTCATTGCGAATATTCATAGGGGCTTTTGAACTCAATACCCAGCTCAAACAATTCAGTGACTTTATCCTTTATGAAGGATCAAGTATATATTGTTTGGGGTAGGGGACACGGTCTGGGCCACACTGACATTTGCTGACATCATGGCCATGAGTGCTTGCCTAGACACCTGCTGCCAGACCTCCTGGATGCCTGGTGGATGAATACTTCTGTAGCAAGAACACCTTCTTTTGCACAGCAGTAGTCAGAGGTAAGAAACTGCATTTTTCAATGGGATTTTTTTCATATTTGTAGTTATTCTGTTATTTTATATTGAACTACTTTTTTTTTCTCCTTCCCTTGTTCTCATCCAATGAAAGATCACCCCTCCAGTCCTTTCTGTTTCACCCCAGACTGTTTCTGCTGGCTGCACTCTTCCATCTCCTGCAGAAGAGTTCATAAAGTACATTGAAGATTGAGAGGTAAGGAGAACCAAAAAATAGTTGAGCAGTTTTGACAGAGAGGCAGCTTTGCTCAGCTGTAGATAAGGAGGAGACAGAAGTAGTCTTTTTGAGGTTATATTAATTGTGGCCTGTCATGTTCTTATTTGCAGACCTCACAATTTTAAGGAATGCTACTGAGTTGTGAGAGCTATGAATCACTCCCAGTGAAATAATTAGGAACTGGGGGAACAAGAGGAAGTGTGTGTGTGCACAGGCAGGTGAATAAACCACTAAAAGCATGTTGCTTTTGTTTTTCAGACAAATTCCTGGAAAGGAAGAACAACTTAAAGGATACAAGAAAGTTAAATTTTATTGGAATACTTCATTAAAGTTGTATTTTTCATCAGGACTTTTGAGTCATTCTTTGCTATGCTGGAGACTTTCTTCAGCTGGACACAGGGAAGCCACATAGAGACCAAACTATTTGCAGGACTTACAGAAGTGACAGGTTGGGGTGACTGGCAAAACCAAGTTAGCTGAATACTTCTGTTAATGCTTCTGAGCAGGGAGGTATACAATGACCCAACACAGCTGTAATTAGCTGAGTATACCTTTTTGGGTTTGTAGATTTACCACTTTTCCCGCTTATAGAGCCAGTGCTCTGACCTCTGAAATTCTGATGGAGAACTGGGAATGTTTGTGTGAATAGAAACATTTTGGTATTGCACTGAGGCCAGTGATTTAGGAAACAGAAAACCTATCAAAGCAGATATTGCATGTTTTACTGCAACTACAGTTGAAACCATGCTGAGTATTAATATGGAAAAATGCTCACACTTGATAAAGATCAGATTAAAACTACTGTGTATGGCCTCGTAGTTCACAAATTTAATATTACTGAATACAGAACCACACCACTAGGGAAAATCATTTCTCTCTGGATGTTGTGCCAGCAGTCTTAACACTGTCCCAAGTGATAAGAGACATGGAGAAGGTAAGAAATTTTCTTGGAGCAAGGAGATCCCTCTGCTATTGGACAATAATTTGCATACTAATTTTGTGTGTAAATGCACAGTGTTTCTTAGCTTCCAAAAGAGAATGGTTATGTTAGCTTTCCCAAAGTAGCACTGCTTCAAAGAAAGATCTGAACAGAAACTAGGGACAATAACATAAATGGTGTTAAAGAAAGAGGGTAATGAAGTCTTGACTTTTATAACCAGCAAAGACAACTTCAAGTTCCCACAAGAGTAGTTTGGTTCCGTTATTCTAGATATATTTAGGCCAAACACGTTGAGCAAAAGAGCACTGTTGAGCGCTAGAATCACAGAATCATAGAATGACCTGAGCTGGAAGGGACCCACAAGGATCATCGAGTCCAGCTCCTGTCCCTGCATAGGACAGCCCCAACATTCACACCTTGTGTCTGAGGATATAGTCCAAATGCTTGAATACTGTCAGGTTTGGCGCTGTGACTGCTCCCCTGGGCAGCTGTTCCAGTGCTCCACCACCCTCTGGGTGAAAAACCTTTTCCTAATATCTAACCGAAACCTCCCCTGACACATCTTCACTAGTTTTCAAATACTGAAGTGCTTAAACCAACTTCCAGTAAAAAGCAAGTAGCTGTAAGTAAAAAATCTCAATTAAAACTTTCTTTGTGGTCTAAGTGTAATGAAAAGTACTAATGTTCATCCTGCTTTGTCTTTATTCCTGCTGAATCGCAGATCAGGTATACTGGAGCTGCAACTTAGCAAGGCTGTTAAGTGCTGTAAAGGGACCGACTAATAAACAAAGCAAAGAATTAATACATACTTTTTTCAATGGACAAGCACTAGGAAGTTTTTAAAGAACACTCATACTTAGTACTGTTGTGGTACTGCAAATATGTTTTAAAGTGACTGTAAAAAGTAGGCAAGGTTTTCTGAATGCAGATGAAAATACTAAAACTCCGTATTGTCAACAGGAAATCCTGGCTTTGTAAGTGGTGCTGCTTACAACCCATCAGGAGTCTATATCCCTTCCTTTCATAAAAAAGAAGCTGCATCAACAGGACAACGGATACAGCTAGCTCCTATTGGTGCACCTCTGTCAGGTAAGAAACATCCTTTTATCATACATATCTGAGACAAAGAGAAATGTTCATTTCCCATGCTTCCTAAAAGATGTATTAGCCCTTAGTAAGGTTTTCCTCCAATGCTGTAAACAAAATTCTTAGGCATAAATTGTTCTTAACATAAGTGAATTGAAAGTAGGTGTCTAGAGGCAGTCCTGATAGCTGGAGAAACTATTGCTACTATTATTTGTTAGGTAAAAGAGAAAATAGAAAGAGGTAAAAGAGAAAATTTTGTAGTTTTAGGAGGTTTGGACCATTTGCTGAACTACTGGTCAGTAGTGGCGAAGGGCTAAGCAGAATTGTAAAAACACGTTAAGTCCACATCTCTATAGTAAATGGTCATGAACACAAATAGAAATCCATGATTTATGTAACTAGTAGGAATTCATACAGTTACCAACTACTAAGTAAGCAAAACAGATAAATACAGTTTTTTAAAATAGACTTATTTTTGAGTGGATTCAGAGGAATTTTCTGGACAGTGTAGCTTGTGGCTGCCTAGCATGGGTCTTCAGTCAGTTTAATGTTACTTAATGCAGTTGAATGATGCTGGTCCATGCTTACAGTGGCCTCAACAATTTAAAAAAAAGGCAACTTAGTAAATCCACAAATAATGTTACAGCTATAGTAAAAGCAGTAAATTACAGTTATCTGTTATTTACTGGCCTTATCTAGTCTGCCTGTGGTTTCTGTGGCAGTCATACAAGGCAGTTTTTCACTGTGTCTTCACCTCACTGTGTTGTCTATGTAATTCTGTGGCTACTGAGATTACAGTGCTCCTGTTCCCATGAAATATCACAAGAGCACTTTGTGAAGGGCAGCTTTCAATGTTGTTACATTATGGAAGGTAAAAGCCAAATGAGAATGAAAATGACCAGTTTTTAATAGTTATGATACAGTGATGGTGTAAGTGTACATTACATGAACAAACACATTAGAAGGTGTTCCATCATCAGTTAAAGACAATATGAAAGGTGTTCTGAATGTAACTGTTACCTGTTATCCTCTACGGTACGGATGACCTTCTGAGCACCTTTGTTGCTGGTACGTTTCTGATTCAGAGAAGAGGACCAGAAGTGCTCAGCATGCAGGAGAAACTGGTTTGTGGATGAAGATTTAGAGCTCTTGTCCAAATGCAACAACATACTTTTTCAGTTATTTCAGATGAAACAGAAAGGCCCTAAACTAATCATGAATTGTTTAACTAAAGGACCTATAGCAGACCAATCTGATATGGTCCTGCTGAATAATGCCCACTTGCTCTGAGTTACCTGTTCATCTTGGGAACATGCATGTGACTTCTGAGGAGAGAAGGAGGGAAGGAAGGAGATGGCAGATATAAAATATGCTTAGATGTATGCATATTCTGAGCCTGAGTTTATCAGAAACCCACCAGGGAGGGCTGGAGCTGCACTTCATTATCTTATCAACTCACCACTGAAACACAACAACGAGAGTTTTGATTTGTCACAGTATGTGGATCAAGAAGTTCACAGGAGGACAAAATCAGCAACTATCTCTAGACTGCTGTGAATAGTAAGAATGACAAGGAATTACTTCTGGTGATCCAAAGGGAAATAAATTCACTGTTAATCTGTAATTAGAAATGGAAACTGTGGAGTAGAAATCAGAAAGGCTGGCAGATGAAGGTCAATTAAGAGACTCATCCATGTCCTGGAGAAGAGCAAGAATCCTACTGTTTAAACCTCCCATATTTATCCTAAACTCTGCAGAATTACATGGGAAGACAGATAAAGATGAAGCAAATGGCAGGTTTTTATCTCCTATCTGTCAATATTTGAACATTAACATTTTTTGTTACCCTTTGCTTTGTATTATCCAAACTGAAGTAAGTTATGCTCAATTGTTATTGCTTTCTTCATTTGTTCTCTTAAGTTTTTTAATGCCATAATTTAAATAACTTAATGCAGTATACAAGATCAGTTTCTCTATGGAAAAGGCAAAGCCAAGACCAGAAAAAAGTGACCTTCATTGTAAACAAAGCGTAGACTGGAATCATGCTTGCTGATGAAAGATAGGGAATGCCAGCTTACAATAAAAAGCAACAATATTAGTTTTCAAAGACGTGGAGACCTGACTCCCCATTTCAGTTCCTTGAAATACCTCTTTTTTAAATATCTTACTTCTCATGTGTTCCTGAATGGGTTCGACCCACTGTTGAAAAATACCACCAAAAATATGTGGGTTTCCATAAGAAATAGAATGATACATAGGCACCAAAAGAAAAGATATTTTATCCATAACACGTTAAATAAAAAAAAACCAAACAACTATAAGCTATGGAGGTAGGAATGGAAGGGGCAGGACATACTTTAGAATGCTAAGGAAATGATGGTATATATTTCTTATAAGGAGTGTATATATTTCTTATAAGAAGAAATCCTATTAGGATTTCTGTATGTATATATATATATATATATATATGAGATGTCCCAAATGACTGACCTTAAAGGCTTGGGAAAATGGCAGAATTGGTGATGAAAAAAACATAAGCAGTCAGCCCCTGCAGCAGGGCAATTGCTTTAATGACATGAAGCTTGAGGAAACTTGATGGTCACACTCAAAGAGTTGCAGCTGACAGCTCGATGTCCAAGTGGAGACTAGTGACAAGTGGTGTTCCTCAGGGGTCATTATTGGGACTGGCACTGTTTAACATCTTTGGCAACATAGCGGGATTGAGTGCACCCTCAGCAATTTTGCGGACATCGCCAAGCTGTGCAGCCTGGTCGACACAGTGGAGGGAATGGATGCCATCCAGAGTGACCTTGACAGGCCTGAGAAGTGGGCCTGTGCAAACCACATGAAGTTCAACAAGGCCAAGTGCAAGATCCTGCACCTGGGTCCAGGCAATCCCCAGCACAAATGCAGGCTGGGCAGCCCTGAGGAGAAGGACTTGGGGGCATAGGTTGACTAGAAGCTCAACATAAGCAGGCAACGTGTGCTTGCCGCCCAGAAAGCCAACTGTATCCCAGGCCACATCAAAAGAAACATAGCCATCAGGTCAAGGGGCCAGCAGGTCCATTCTGCTCTGGTGAGACCCCACATGAGTACTGCATCCAGCTCTGACGTCCCCAACATACAAAAGGAAATGGATGCGTTGGAGGAAGTCCAGAGGTGGGCCACAAAAATGATTAGAACACGGGAGCACTTCTATGAAGACAGACAGGCTGAGAGAGTTGTGCTTGTTTAGCTTAGAAAAGAGAAGGTTCCAGGGAGACCTTACGGCGGCCTTCCAGTAATTAAAGGAGGCCTACAGGAAAGCTGGGGAGGGACTTGGGCCATGTACTAACAGGACAAGGGGTAATGACTTTAAACTGGAAGAAGGTAGATTTAGATTAGATAAAAGGAAGAAATTCTTCACCATGAGGCTGGTGAGGCACTGGAACAGGTTGCCCAGAAAAGTCATGGATGCCCCCTCCCTGGAAGTGTTCAAGGCCAGGGTGGATGACACTTTGAGCAACCTGATGTAATGGAAGGTGTCCCTACCCATGGCAGAGGGGTTGGAACAAGATGATCTTTAAGGTCCCTTCCAACCTAAACCGTTTTAAGTAGTGACTATCTGAAATGCAAAAAGGGGAAGTCTAGGCAGGAATGCTGGGCATAAAGTACTGCAGTACTACCAGTACCTAAGACCAAGTAGTATACCAATATAAGGTATAAAAAAACCCTGAAGACTTGGGATAGATCACACAAAATTCATAGAGAAATGGGAAATGGAGATGAAGGCAACTCACCACCAGGTACATCAGGAGTTGTCAGCTAAGCAGGAGGCGAATAAAAGGCATAGAATTCCAAAAGGAACAAAAGCGTCTCCAGAAGCTGTCCTTCAGTGTAGGCTGTTTGTTTTTTAAGTTTAGCAATGTTATAATCATACTTTTTCAAATATTTGAAATAGAGAAAAGAACACTTCCGTTCTGTAGCCATTTTGTAATAGGACTTACAAAGTTGTAGACATACACATCAGTATTTCAAATGAATTTCAGTCTCGAAGTTTTCTCAAGGGATTGTTGCAAAACAAGTATGAAGTAGAAAAGAATTACTAATAAGATACATGAACTATAGGAAACATTAACCTTATCTGAAAATAAGCATAGACAATATATCAGAGACCAAAGCATCCCGCTGCGTAAGCATCCTTGAGTACCACAAGTCATTTGTAAGCCTCTCATTCTTTTATCTGTAAAGGAGTGAAATACCCATTGAGTCACAATTAATTTTCATTTCTTGTTCTTTTCAGATTATTCCTGGAAAACCAAAGCTGCTCATGCTCAGTTACCAGGTCCTACTTTGAATTCAGCAGCAAAAAACATGACTGTTTTAACTCGCCCACCAACAATTCAGCCAGTACATGGAAGAACAGACTGGATGGCCAAATACGGAGGAAACAGATAGAAAATGCCATCCTATAGATACTGTGTGAGCTCTTTTCAGTTCTCCAGCACTGGAAACCTGAAACGCCTATTTGCTCTCACTTTTCCAAAGACTATACAATAGTAAAGAAGAAAAAAAACCTTGTGTTTTACTACCAGCATAATACATACATTGCCATGTAAAATAGTGGCTATAAATTAGGATTTATTGAAATAGTGTATAAAGAATATTGCCAAAACTACCGAGAGGTAGATTTCATTTGACATTTTTCTGTAGATGGATCTCTCATCCTGGTACTCTTATAGCAATTGTTATGGTGGTTTGCCCAATGGAATGTCCACTATTGGTAATGCTTGCATTCAAGCACATAAGCAGCTAGAAGCATGGCTAAAGCAGAGCAAGCACCAGGCTTTCAGGTATTAGGCTCATTCCTTACCAGAAAGATGAGAGTGAAAGCAGAGATCAGGCTTTGTGGAGAACGCCACGCTCTCATAGAAGGATTTCAGAACACTTTTGTACCCAAGAGTTACTTAGGGTCTGTAATGTGCAAATATTCATAATAGCAGGACATAAGCAACCCGCAGATAAATACTACACAAGGAAGGTCTAAACACTTGAGCCATAAATGGCTGTAGAATAATGTAGTAATATTAAAAAATAGTTAAACAAGTACTGAATGCTAGGCTTGCTTCACCAGGCTGTAGTGAAGCCTAAAAATTAGATTCTACTGTTATAATTAACTTATGATCATTTTTGGTTAAAGATTTTTATCTGTTCTGTTAAGGAAGCATTGCAGTGACATTTTAAGGAGCCTAAATTACTGCAGTCAATCTTTTTCAGGGTGAATTAGCCAAAAATACATGAATTTTCTGAAATTGAATAAGCTACATAAGGGAGGATATTGGGCTGTTCTTCAAAATGTCCTGGGCCAGATCAACAGCTAAACTGGGCACTTAAGCAAGCCAACTTAGGTACCTGAAAACACACACCACCTCTAGTAATTCAATACTCACTGTTTATATGCTCATTCAGTACTTTCCCTGGTTTCTCTCCTAAGTTTTATAATAATAGCCCACAAAGGACCTTGCAATGTAAAATAAATTGTTTTTAGGATGTTGAGCTAGGCTCCTTCTGTTAACAACTGCACTTAGAATAGGTGCTTTAGACTTAGAAGTTATGTTAAACCTGCCACTTTAAAGTACAAAATTAGTATGTTCTTTAAAGATGTAAAGCTGTTATTGATTAGTTTAAGCATTGTAAAAAAGAAATGTATTTGTATGGCTTTTATAATTGCATAAAAAAAATTAAAATCCCATGGTTGACCTAATGTGCTGTAATATATGGGTTATGTTAACTTACCAGAAATCAATTCAATCTATTACAAAACAGTTGTACCAAAAAGTCAAGTATTTTGTTATGAAAATTGCACCTTAAAAAGATGCTACTTTAATTCTGGAAGCATCGTATAGGGATAGGGAATATCTAGGTAGTAATGCACTAGAAACTTTAGTTCAATTGCCATTGGTCTAGGCCTAAGTATTAGTCATTCCTGTAGTGTTAACAGATGCCCCTATGCTATTTAAATGCATCCTGATTTATTTGTGGAATATATTTGTAACTGGCTATGGTGTAACTGGCTATGGTAATGAAGGACAACCTCAGACTTTCTATAATGGGTATAAATGCACTGTTTTTATAATAAAAAAGAAAAAGATAAATTAATCACTAATCAGTAGTACAAGATGCCAGTGACATAGTTAAAATAACAGTCTGGTCAAGGAATTAACTAATAATGTGCCCAGAGCTCCCATGTCCACAAGTCACCTAGAGCAGACAAATAGATACTATTTGTGGCAGTAAATATGGCTAGAAGAAACATGCTGTCCTTACCATATGATAACGAATATTAAAATAGTCTTGATGTAACCATAACAGCCTTTACTTGTCCATAATCAAACATGACAAGTGTTAAGAAATTGTTCTTGTGAACAGCAGGAAAAAACACAGTAAAAAGAGATAAATAGATTTTTTTAACTCCGATTCATTGACACACATTAAACTGTTAGTATGGAAATGCTGTCTATTGCTTAAGAAATTTAGTATAAACTGGTTAAGTTCCAAGGTGGCCAAAAAGTAAATAAGACTCAGGCTTTTCGCTCCTCCCTTTTTCTGGATTGCTACTGTTTGTCCTCAATCTGAAAAGTGGTAACGAGTTCTACCAGCAGTTTTCAATTCAAGCTACTGCTTCCCAAAGCTCAAGAAACAGCAGTGAGGCTCAATACTTTGGTCTAAGAGCTTAAACGCTTATCACTCCGATAACTGGGTTTCTATCATCTTTATTCCATTAAAGAACAAAGTGAGTTACCTGATTTGTGACTAACATTATACAATCGGAAATCTGCTGGTTCCTGGCCACTCTCAGTTTACTGCAGGAGATGCTTTTATGTTTCCATCTTACTCCCACAGAAGATAACAGCTTCAAAAGTAATATGAAGAGACAAATAATCTATACAGTAGTTTAAAAAGAAGTGTCTTAAATGACAGCATCTGGCTTATTAACCTTTCAAGTTCAAGACATTCAGATGCCTGCCCACCAATGCTGGGGCCACAGCCTCCAATTAGGCTCTTAAGAGGATGATTATAAACAAGCCATCTGCTGTCCTGTGCACCTCTTGTTTCTATGCAGAGGGGTAAGAGAAAAAGTAAATACAGGTGAGCACCTGAAGCTGAGCTCTGCAAGCTGATGAACAGGGGCTCTAGGAAGGTGCCCCCAGTTCAGTTTCCCCTCAAGAGCTCTCGCTGCCTGCACTCAAGCCAACTCTGCCCCAAGCTGTGTGGGCTGGGACCAGGCTGCTGGCAACAGGGCTGCGAGGAGAAGAGGTCCTCACCTTTCCTCAGTAGCTGCAGTGATGCTGAGACCCTTACCGGAGCTGTGGTGCAGCTGTGCCCGTGCCTGGCCGTGTCCCTGCTGATATAGAACCCAACTGACTTGGCAGCTCTGCCTCACCACTGCGACTTGCCTGGCAAATCACTGCACGGTTGGCGGAGCCTGGTTACTGCCACCGGATTAGCTCGACCTCTCCTGCTCAAGGCAGTGCGAGGTCACTGCCCTCCCCGTTTTGCTGCGACAAGGAAGGAGGGATGGACCACCACAAGATGTCACCCTCCTGCTGAGGTATTAACCTGACAGAGAACTCTGAGGAACTCCAGGCTCTCACCAGTCTAATGGATCAAGCCCACTGCTTCCGTATCTCCCAGCGTCAGACACCAAAGAAGAAAGGTTCACGAAATCAAAGCTCAGGATTCCATGCAGGAAGGGACACAAGTTAAATGAGACCAGAAAAGGGATACATTATCATCTGCGTGCAGCTCCCAGCATTACTTCTGTATAGCAGGTTTATCTTTAGAATGATTTGAGGCATCAAGGGAATCAGCTGAGGACAAAGACTGAGCCCTTCAGTCTTTAAATAAACTTTGATAGAAAATTTTTCAAATCTAAAGCAGATGATTCCTCTCAGTAAGAAAAAAGAAATACTTTAATATTCACTTGTCTGAATACATGGTCTTTATGCTTTTGTTCTCTACACCTCCCCCATTTCATGAGATTTTTATACTGACAAGTCCCTAGATTCAAGGAATGGAATAGAGATTGTTTATACAATTCATATTCACAAATATATCCAGACACCCTGCAGGAAAGGCATCAAAATGTATCAGTCCAGATGAAGACTGAAGAACAAAACAGTTGTGTAGAACACAAAAGTGTATAATAATAATTTGTTAGTTTATTTAGAATAACATTATAATTCTCATGAAATGCAAGAGCTATGCCAACAATTCAGCATTGTCTAACAAAGCATATTTTTGATTTATGAATAATAATCTATAAAAGTGAAACATGACATTTAGCTGGGCACTTTTGCTTACAAATAATTACAAGTAACAGGTTTGCATTTATTGCATTACAGCAGAACCTTGACAGCCTGCTCCGTGATTGTGTTTTGTAGGTCCAGGTTCTAACATACTGCTGGGAGAACAGTCCCTGACTGACAAACATGATGACCGGATAAACGGGCAAGAAAAGGGAGAAGTAAAGTACTAAGCACGTGTGTTACATTAATTGTCACTGACAAAATGATAACTCTTCTCCTTTTGTTTTAGATGTATAGGTGATTTTAGAATGACAATTCCAGATGTACCTTTAAGCTTCAAGCCTGCAACTGTCTACATGCAAGTGCCAAGAGGACTTTGTCTACCATAAGCTGCAGGACCAGAAGCTAAACTAACGCTATACTCGTATTTTCTTGCTTCATACTGCAGAAAAAAAGTTAAGACAAATACTGTTTTGGAAGACGTAACAAGGGCTTTCAATGTCAGTCCTTTAAAACCACAACCTACGTGCGTTAGGATACATAAATACAATGCACAGACAGCAGCGCCTTTTGCGTAGCACGTGTAGGCAATTGCATTTTCAGGCTTCTCAATCACGTATCTTCAAGTGACTCAGTGCAGATTTATGGCTTAAGAGGCTTTTCCATCATCTGCAATCCAAGCCGTCCAACCATCAGTAAACTGTTGAAAAGAACAGTTGTTATAAAATAAGTGTGGAGGCAAAAAAATCCCACGAAGAACAAGAAAGAAGAAAACATTGACATGATTTCATTTAGCTAAACTCCACTGGAAGATTTAATTTCTCACAGAACTCGGCACATAACATTTTTAAAACAATATAATCCACAAATAAGTTAAATAAAATGCCTATTAAAAAATACAGACAAGAACAAAAGACAGGTGACTACCTGGCACCAGCAATTATCCCAGGCATTGCTTTCTTGGAGTTGTAAAATCTCATTCCCATAACAGCAGACAATGTTCCAGATGCCACTGTTGACAAGAAGCGCAGTCAGAATCATTTGAAACAGAAATACCAGCACAGCACTGCAATGCTTGGATGTTCAGTAGTGGCAACGTAACAGGCCTATGTCTACAAACAGGAACGTCTCCTTCCCTTCCACAAGGAAGTATATGCAAACATTTTACTTTTGTTAAACAGCAGACCTGTTGCAAGTTCCTCAGCAGCTTTGGTAAACATGCTCCACTGCTCCATAGAAGCAAGTAGATTTCATCAGGGTGGAGACCACTGTCATATTGACCACAACCTCCATTCCTCTGGGCAAATCACTAACTCTCCCTTAGTTTCTTCTTATTTGCAAAAGAATGATTATTGCCTTGAATATAGATACAGACAAGCTTACAACCACAACAAAGCTGGGATGGTGACAAATGTGGTAGATAAATACAGCTCCCATTTCGCTGAGACATTCTCACAGGCTTTAGGGAGACCTTAAAGCAGCCTTCCAGTACTTAAAAGAGGCCTACAGGAAAGCTGGGGGGGGGCTCTTTAGTAGGGAATGCAGTGACAGACTGAGAGATAATGGTTTTAAGCTGAAACAGAAGGTATATTTAGATTAGATATTAGGAAGAAATTATTTACTGTGAGGGCAATGAGGCATTGGAACAAGTTGCCTAGAGAAGTCGTGGATGCCTCCTCCCTGGAGGTGTTCAAGGCCAGATTGGATGAGGCTATGAGCAACCTGATCTGGTGGAAGGTGTCCCTGCCCATGGCAGGGAGGTTGGAACTACATGATATTTAAGGTCCCTTCCAATACAAACCATTCTATGATTCTGAACTGGAAGGTGGCATTAAATACTACAACTAGAAATAAAACAACACATCTTGAAAAGATGAATCAACAAACAGAAAGCCATCTTTGCTCTATGAAAGAGCAACTAACATTTTAAACTTTACTTCATAACATTTAATCTCTAAGTCTGGAAGAAAAATCCCATCCATATTCACATAAAAGTTACAGGGCCATTGTTCCTTCAAAGAAGAAAGACAGGTGGAAGTGTTGTACACCTTTCTCCAAAGTTTCAAGTTTCTTTACATCAGACAGGGTAAAAGGTATTCTAAAAATATTCTGCCAGGTTTCTGTTTCCAGATTCCAATTTTCATGTGACCAATATAAAGCTCAGCAGGAGCCATAAATGCACAACACAGCAGGGCCAAGAAGGAGAGGATGAATATAGAGTTGTACTAGACTGGGACACAACACTGCTTTCAGATGGTCATTGAAAGCACGACATGCGCCAACATCAGGATATACAGAAGCTGCTCATCTTTCTGTGACAGCACTGCCTAAAACTCATACCAGAGATGCACAGCCACTACCATGCCATGCCAGAGTGGAAGAGAAGGTTCACAAATGGAAACCTTGCTTTGCACCAGCCTGTGTTTTACACTTCATTCCTTGCTGAAAAGGCAGTCTGGTGCTCTGCAGTATCTACCAGGGCTTCATAAGGCCTTTCAGCACACTGTGATCAAGTCCAATCAGTATTAAATAGTCTTAAATCACTGTAATGCTACAGTATTGTAACACTAATAATACTGCAGCATAGTTGCAGAACTAGAATGAACCTCAAGAAGTCATCTAAGCTAAGCCAGTGCCCAAAAGCATGATCAATTCCTGACAGATACTGGTCTAACCAGTTATTAAAGCCCTGCAGCGATAGACGCCCCTGAGGTTCATTCGATCTCATACAGCACTTCATAATACTTTCCACTGTCATTTTATCCTTCTCCTTCACCTGAAGGGTAACTGCAAGCTAAACCCACTTCTTGTCCCATCTCCCACAAGCAAGGAGAAGAGTTAGTTTCCTCCTTTTATATACTTCAGACTGTTTCTTCCACAGCATATGATGCATTAAAACATATATTTCTCTTCTGAGATGCCTGTGCAAACCAATATTCCCTACAGCCACATGCTGCCCGTCACACTGCTTTCACCATTGCTAAAATGCCCATTCCATGACCACAGGCTAAAAACACTGCTTCATAAACCAAACCTTTTTCACATGTGCTTCACGTGTCTACATTAGTTTAACACGGTATCTAATCTGGCAGAGGAGATATGTATTTCTCATCAACTCCAGCTTCCAGAAGGACAATCTAGGTCTTAGAACCAGGAAACGTGCTCTTACGCAAACACCTCCTGGCTATAAGCAGGAAGCCCTGTCACCACTTACAGCATTTGTATAAACAAAAGGGCACAGATGAGCTGAAAGGTACTAGAAACAAAGGTTACTGTTCCCACTGCTAAACCATGGTCCTCCATGGACTACTGAGGTCAAACTGCTTTACCACGATCATCAGCCTGGAGAAAAGAAGGTTCGGGGAAGACTAGTTAGAGTGGCTTTCCAGTACCTGAAGGGGGCCTACAAGAAAGCTGGGGAGGGGTATTTTACAAGGAAACGTAGTGATAGGACCAAGGGGAGATGGCTTTAAACTGGAAGGAGCAAGATTTAGATTAGGCATTAGGAAGAAATCCTTAATGATGAGGGTAGTGAGGCACTGGCAAAGGTTGCCCAGGGAAGCTGCGGATGCCTCCTCTCTGGAACTGTTCAAGGCCAGGTTGGATGGGGTCTTGAGCAGCCTGGTCTGGTGGGAGGTGTCTCTGCCCATGGTAGGGGGGTTGGAACTGGATGATCTTTAAGGTCCCTTCCAACCCAAACGATTCCATGATTCTGTGATCACCATGGGCTGCAAGGGAATCTCTGCTCCAGCGCCTGGAACACCTAAGCATATAAGCATAGTACATGGGTGCCAAGCAAACTTACCAAGGGAAAGCCACACATTCTTCGGATCTTTGGACTGCTGGTAAGCACCTAGGCCTGCTAATCCACCAAAGACAAGCCCAGCAGCTAGAGAAGGGACGCTGCCTTGAATAAATGAAAAAAATCAAGCATTTAGCGAAAGAATGCACATAAAGCAAAGCCTGCAAACCCCACAAGAGTGCTTGCAAGTTCATGTGGCCTCAAGTTGCACCAGGGAAGGTTCAGCTTAAACATCAAGAAAAATTTCTTCACCAAAAGGTTTGTCAGGCAATGGCACAGCTGCTGAGGGAGGTGGTTGAGTCACCATCCCTGGAGGTATTTAAAGGATGGGTAGATGAAGTGCTCAGGGATATGGTTTAGTAGTGGGCAGGTATGCTTGGACTTGGTGATCTTCAAGGTCTTTTCCAACCAAGCGATGCTATAATTCTATGATTCACTACTAAAGAAAATAGATAAATAACAAACCCAAATCCAAAACAAACAAAATATACTGGAACGGGGCGTGCAGGGTATTTTTTTGGCAGCAAAATACTTTGCAGAGTTGAGCCAAGCGCCGTTCCCACGCCACAAGAACTGAGCTCTGTTTCCCGGGGTCACTCCCGGCGGGGAGGGGCACGGAGCCACCCTGAGGCCGGGAAGCGCTCGGACACCCGGGGCCGGGTGTGGGCTGGGGGCAGGCAGGACCGGGACACCCCCGCCACCAGCTGCACCCACCTGCCTTAGCGTAGCCCACGACGCCGCCCGCCGCCACCAGCGCCGCGTAGCCGAAGCCCAGCCAGTCGTACTCCATCTGCGGACACCCCCTGCGCTCGTCCCGCGGCCCCCCGCTTCCGACCTTGGGCCGCCCTCCCGCCGCGGCACCGCCCCGCCCGGAGGTCCCGCCCTCCGGCCGTGACGGACACCGGGGAGGCGGGGAGAGCCGCTCCTTGTGTTACCGGGACGCGGCCGGGTAGGGCGTCCGGAGCTGCCCGTGCGGGACCGGATGGGCGCGGGGGGCGCGGTGCTTTGTGGTACCGTTTACCGACACGGGCAAAACAGGCTCGGCTTGGTGGCGGATTAAATTAACTTACATAATTAATAATATGTATTATAAAAATATAGAATATAGAATATATAATTTTAAATAGAATGGAATAGAATAGAGGATATGGTTTAGTAAGTGTGCAGGTATGGCTGGACTCACTGGTCTCAGAGCTTTTTTCCAACTAGATGATTCTATGGCTCTAATAATATAATATAATATATAATATAATATAATATAATATAATATAATATAATATAATATAATATAATATTTAGTGTATAATGTATGCTATATTTCTATATTATATATTATGTGCAATATAATATAGGTAATGTATATAATACAATATTTCTATATTATATATGTGATATATGAAATGTATATATTATATGTTGTATTATATATTATGTATAAATATATAAATACTATAGACTTATATATTAGATTTATATATTATATATAATAGCCTGGAAAATATATAGCGTGGAGAAAAGGAGGCCTGGGGACATCTTATCAGTATGTATGAATATCTGATGGGGAAGAATAAAGAAGACTGCCAGGGTCTTCTCAGTGGTACCCAGTGACAGGACAAGGGGCAGTGGACACAAGGTGAAACACCGGGAAATCCATTTAAACCTAAGTCAAACAATTCTCACTGTGAAAGTGTCCAAACAGTGAAAGAGGCACTCAGGGAGGCTTTGGAGCCTCCATCAGTTGAGAAATTCCAAACCCAACTAGACACAGCTCTGAGCAAGCTAACCCTGCTTTGAGAAATGGGGGTTGGACTTGGTGGTCTCCAGAGGTCCCTTCCAGCCTCAGCGGGTCCATGATCCTGTGTGACACAAGCTCCATGATGTTTGGGCAGCTTTCCCAGCTGATCTCTGCCTCCTGCTTTCCCAGCCATGATTTGAGAAGTGACAGTTGAGGTTTGTGCTTCTGGCCAGGTCTTTAATGTATTTTACAGGAAGGAAACTGTCATGAGGCCCACCTGACACAAGAAGCAAATTACCTTCTGACCCCTGGCAGAGTTTGTTTGTTAATGTGTACCCAAAGGTTTACCAAACTTGGCAAGTTTCAGGGCATGCCTGTAGGACAATACAAACAACCTGTCAATCGTGCTTTCTGCTTTGTGGGGATTTTTTTTTCTCCCAACTGCACAACTGATGGTGGCTATGCTTGGGCCTGGGTTTATTTGCAAAGAAAAAAAAATCAGGTCTGAAGCTTATACACTGCAAACTAGAGTCAGACCGATTCCTTCACAAGGCAATGAACTTTCCTCCACACTTGCTTCCACAAAAGATACTGAAGAAGAGGTGTGCACACTGCACCTTTATTCTGTTGTAATAGTAATGGTTAAGGGACTAGCAAAAACATATTTCAAACAAAAGAAAGTTAATGCAGTTGTCAGACTTGCACTAAACAAACAAAACAAAACCAAACCAAGAAGGGCCACTTATTGCAGTTTCATGAACTCTATGGCAGTTTGCCCCAGGTTATCTGGAAAAAAAATGCTTACACTGAATGAATGACACTTAGCAAAAGAGTATTTTTGTCCTGTTTAGCTTATCATCTCTTCACATTCTCAGTTCATTCTTTATGTGCTGTGTTTTTCTTTTCCCTTCTTTGTTTTCTTTCTCCTATCTCCTCCCTGATTTTGTTCTATGGTTTTCACTGTATTTTCAATTGCTCTCCTCTTCTCCACATTCTCTGGTCCCCTTTGCTCTGAGCTTCACATATCCTCTTCAGACTTCCTCTGCTGCTTTTAATAGTGGGTGCATGGAAAAGACTAAGACTATGGATCACATTTGTGGAGACGATTTGCAATTTTTTGCCATCATCAGATTAGCTGCAAATATTTGCGTTTTTGGCCTATAGGGTTTGCAATGGACCCTGAAGCATTTAGCCAAAGTGGGGCTAATGACTTGTCTGCAATGACTGGCTGATCAAAACCAGGCTGGCTCCTTTGTTTAAAGCAGGACCTTTGCTTTTGGTTTGACATGCCTAATCAGATCAGATAGTAAGGTTTACCTCTTCCCTATTTGATGCCATTGTTTTGCCTTGAGTGCCTATTTCCAGGCCTATTTCTAGTGCCTATTTCCAGCCTCTTCAGGCGCCCTTCTCAAAAATGACATTCACATCCCAGCCCTTTATTTGTCATTCCTAAGGAGAGAACCTTTATGCTCACATAGCAAATCACTGTGGTGGCACCTTAAAATTTATGCTGACAGTCACTAGCCATGAACCAGCAGGATGTGCTAGGCAAAGACCTTTTCTTGGATAGTCCTCTGTTGGCAGAGGTCTGAGTCATCCCTGGCTCTAGTGTGTGGAGAAGAAAGAGATGGCAAACAAAACCATAGCCATAGGATAAATGGCACTGTGAATATGAAGCAATGAAAATCCATCTTCATTCCAGTTCATTAAGAATGGATTTATTTGCAGAGGGTCGGCAAGTTCCTCTCTGCTGTGAAGTAAAGCTACTAAAAGGTTTTTTAATCCTTATGTCAAGATGTTACATTCATTAGATATTTGTATATTAGTAGGCTTGTTCCTGGCAAAATCTGAGTATGTTATTATATTCCTGCATGTCATGGCGTAACGCTGAATCAGTGTGTGCTAATGGGCAGATCTTGGCATCATCCTCCATGATGCTTGCAGCACCTGCAGCTTCTAGTTAATTTTCTTTATTTGGTGTTGCTGATACCACTGGTGACTTCACAGCTCACAGAAGTCAGGTCCACCAGAGTCTCTGATGCTGTAATTGAGTAAAAAAGCCAGCAACTGACTTAGAAGCCAGTGAGAAGACAGTTCTGCTTTAGTTTTATGCCTCCTATGGCTATGCAATGATTTATTCATGTGCCAAAATGGTGGGGTTTTGGTAGCTGTGGTGCCCAAAAATTGAGACAAGGCAGTGTGCTTTAACAGAGGAGTGGAATATTTCAAGAGGGCAAACAAAGCCCATTAAAGAACGACTGGCTTTTACTCTGTTCTGTTGCTTCAGTGTCACCTCTCCTTTCTTTTATACCACTTCTGTTATTCTTTTGGAGGGGCAGAACCAGCACTGGACCCATATTAGTTGGCTACCATATGACCTCTAAGGTCATGCCTAATAGTAGTGGCAAAACCAAAAACATGAATACATCCACATTACTTTCATGCCTTAAGTGAAGTAAACAGGATACCTTGGTAAGCCTCTCTTTTTTTTCTTTATCCTTTTATTTTTCTTTCTTTTTTTTTTTCATTTTTCTTGTTTGTCTAGACAACTTGAGCAGCTGTTTGGCTCCTAGTCCTGGGATCATGTCTGCCACTCCTTCTTTTGGGCTGGTATAAATCTTGCTTGTGTACCTGGTGCCAGGGAATTTAATTCAGGCCTCTAGATTGAGCCCTAGAACAGCATTTGTGCAGATGCTCAAGCAGGCTCGAGCCCCAGTATGAACGTGAGAAGGCAAAGCTCTCTGTCTTGCTGTTCTTGGACCCACTTTCACAACCGTGCTCCCAGGGACTCTTTCACAATTCCTGCAGCCTGGCACGTGCTGCTGGACACTTTTGGCTGCTGCATACACCTCCAATGTCGCAGGCACAGACAGAATATACATCTTCCTTGGGGTGGGGGAGTTTTCAACGTGTTTGGGTGTGTTCAGCTGAAAGGGAAGTAGTGTGAAACCTGCAAGTTATTCACGAAGGGGAACAGCTGACCTGTAGCCATGTGCATGGTGTAAGCCTGAAACTGTAGCTCCTGCTGATGTTGTCTGGCTCTGGGGACTGCATAGTCACAGGGCCTCTGTCTACAGCAGCTCTGCTTGTCACCCACACTGAGCACTGACTGAACCAGCTCAATCATCTGATCTGCAGCCCTTTTTGCTGGGAGTTAACTGGTGTCTCATCTCACATACTAACTTAATGGTGCTGCCCTGCAGGATGGAAAACGAGCACCTGATGGTGCCTACTCAACCTGAAGAAATAGTGTGTCTTAGGAAGGTTTGGAAGAAACTCTCAACTTCCACATCCAGTAGATATTTTCAAACCTTGTAGGAGAAAGTTCCACTCAGTTTGAGACTTAGCAAGCAGCAGCCCTGTCAGGTCATATGCCCCGTTGCAAGCCCAGCTACTATGCTGTACAACCGTGTGGCAGAGCACTCCCATGTCTTGCACAACTACATATTTGAGTTAATAACCAGTTAAATATATCCAGATGAGAGTTCAAGATTTGTTCTAGGGTAAGATGATAGCAAGCAGGGAATGAAGTGACGGTGGTGTCTCTTTCCCTACTGCTGACTAAAGGTGCAATGCTAGCTCATCCGAATTTTCTCTCCTCCCTACCTCACTAATGGAGTGATAAAAGATAATGCATGCTGCTTCTGTCACCCATTTTAATATATAGAACATCTGATATGCTAAGGAATGAAGGAAAAATGTTGCAGTATCTAAAATAGGTATAGAAGTTTGCAGGGTAATGGAGCTGTTGGTACAGCATCACACGGTGTGTAAAAATGTCCTTAATGTTAGGAATGCACAAAAGTTGAGGAAAGGGGAGTTATGATTTTAACTGGTAAGCATGAATCCTAACCTACAATCCCAGGGTGATGACAGCCTGTGCAGATGTACTTGTCATGACTTCAGGGCTTTGTCAAATGGGTTCCTGAGCCCCTTCGAGGATGGAGACCGCCCAGCCTGGTCTCATGCTCATTTCACTGTCCTTGTAGTCAGAAGGCGGTGGTTGCATAAGCCTTAAAACTTACAATGAAATTTCAGCTCCTTGGATGAGGCATATAAAAGTCTTTAGGAGTTCCACAAGCAGAAAGACATCCAGTGGGTTGTTTAAGCAAGTTAAACTGACTTCAGTGGAAAGTCTGACCTGCTTGGGAATCCTAACGGAGAGAGAGAGCATGCTCTTTGCGTGCCCTGTGCCAGTCAGCTTCTCAGGGAGCAACTGAACGGAACTGAATGCTTTGCTCCGCTTTTCCTATTGATTCAGAAAAGCAGCTACAAGTAGCACAGGGAAAAGGTTTACATTTTTGCCTTACCATAATTGTATAAAATGAGGAGGTACAGACACAGGTCATTCAGAGGGCAAGTTCTCTCTATGGAGGTGCACCACAGTTGCTGAACCATGTCACTGTTGTTACTGTTGGGTCTAACCCTCCTTAACATGCTTCCTAACAGCCACATTTTTCAGTTTTTCTTTTCTCTCCCTGTCTTTTACTGCTCTTCCATGTACTGCTGATACTGTTATGTCACATTGGTTGAGATGCATTTCTTGAGCTTGGCTGCCAGAAGTTGTTCTATTCCCTCTTTTCTTTCCACATCACTTCACAAATGGTGATTAAGTGTTATGTTCTTTCTTTAAAAAAAAAAATACAAAAAAAACAAGAGTCTGATGAGGCAGGTGTTGTGTCACAAGGTCAGGTACACAATGAAAACAAATTAATTGACTTCCAGGAAAATGTAACATGGAGCAGCATTCATGAAAAAAACAACCCTCTAAATCATGGCTGGACAGAAAGCTAGGTTTCTCAATATATTTGACTTTACCAGCTGTGATGTTTTTCTGGGTTCTAAGTTCAACAGGTAATGGTTGGACTAGATGATCTTAAAAGTCTTTTCCAACCTAAACAGTTCTTTGATTCCGGGTGATATAACCCATTTTTAAATAGCTATATTTGTTCAGGCTCAGAGTATGATACCCTTTTATATCTGTAGTTTCAAAGCTGATTGCTTCTGCTGTTTTGCCATTTGCCTGCAGAATCTGAACAATGAAAAGTAATCTTGTTTGTACTCTGTGCTACTTTAAATGTTCACACAAAATGGTGATTCTTGCCTTTATTATATTTGGGACATTTCAATTTGGGGAATATTCAGCTTGATAAAACAAAGGGCGGAAAATTGTTCCAGATCTCTGAAGCTGGACACTCTGAAACTCCTTCTTTAAAAGAATGACTGTCTTTAAAATGGTTCTCTCTTCAGATGCCAACATGGCAGCAAGTTCACAAAGCCCTCTCCTACTCCCCTCCCTAAAAAGACTGAACAGGATTTCCACCAACGTTCTGCTCTGGAGGTGAATTCTCGGTGCCTTTCTGCAAGGATCTGCATTATTAGGTTTTAGCAACTATGAATGCAGAACAAGCTGACTGAAGCAGATGCTGCCTGTTCAGACTGTTCCCTGGGGGTTATCAGCCCTGCTTCAGGATGTGTGAATATGATGCGTTGTCATTTCTGAACTGCTGCAGGTTGCAATAGAGTTTCCTAAAAGACCCCGAAACTAGCAATGATTTAATAAAGTTGGTAATAAATTGCTGTTATTCAAGATACTCTTTGAGCCATCTTTGCTTGTTAAGAGAGAGAGGAGGGCAGCACACACTCTCAGATTCAAGCATCCCGATTTATACTGCCTCTGTGCTGCTAGCCAGGTCACTCAACAGTACTGCTAAAATGCCTCGTAAATACAACTGTCATAGCTACAGGAAGAAGTATTCATAGGTTTGCTTCCCTGCCTTGTTTGTTAGGACACACTGACCGATACCCATAGCTTTTACCTTCTATTTACCATAGTAAAATAGTCGCAGGCACTGATTTTTGCTCTGCAGCTTTCCTAGTCTGTTGAGAGGGTTATTGTAGCCTGGGAAGGGAAAACTCAGCTATTTGATGGCCTCCCTCTAGTGGCTATTATTGGGGTATAAAAAGAGGGCTGTGAAGAAGTGAACCCCAAGGTTAAGTATGTGTATTAGCCGTTATATTAAGATGAAAGGAAGTAAAATTGAGAAGAAGCCTCATGCCATATCAAAATATGTCACAGAATTACTGAGTTATTGGTGAAACTCAGTTACTACTCTTTCAGTTCTGAAAAAAATTATCTTGCTGCTTCCTTACCTGCTTTCCATCTCTCCCTCTGTGTCCTTACACAAGATAATCTGAACAACATCGGTGGACCAAAATCTGTGTGTAGAAAGAGGTTTTTATTTTTTTTTCGGTTCTGTTAGTTGGCCAAGACAAATATGCAAGCCCCCATTTTTCAGACACAGTCTCCAGTGCTTGAAAGCCTCTGATTTTTCTGACCACGCTCACTAATCAACTAAAAGATGCTGGTTTCTCTTACAAACATTGTCCTCACAGATATTTAAAGAGCAGGTGAGATCTGGAAAGTGCAGCATCCTTCTTTCATTTCCAGTACTTTCCTATTGGTTTTGTGCAGTAAATATCAATATCTTTGACAAAACAGTACCTGTATGTACAGCCACCTGTTGTGTACCTGCTTTTAAGATCTTGCTGACTGTGACTCACTACCTTTTTACTTACCAATGTGCACACTTGTCTTTTAGACACAAGAAATGTCAGAGATAGATGACTCTGTATATATTTTTGCAGAAAATATAGCCATGAGAGTGTATCAAGAAAAAATTTGGAGCTGGAAAACAGCCAGTTAAAAACGGGAAAAGTGCAAAACTCCTCCAACTGCAAGAGCTTTGCCCTGGAGTCTCTTTTTGAATCTCTAGCGCTTTGGGCCCCAGGTGTTAAGTGGAAGGTGAGGTTTTCAGACAGTGTGGGATAAGCTGATCTTGGTAGCATCTGCAGAACATCCTAAAGAAACTCATGTCGTGAGTTTGTGCTTCTAGCACAGCAGAAATTAAGATTGCTGCTGCTATTCTCTAGACTGCTTTTATTGACATTGTAGCCTGAGGTTTTACTGGCTAAAAATACCAACTGGGTTCCACCTGAACCTCACTCTGGGACAAGGTTCTCTGCCGATGTCTCAGCTCCAGGCACTCCAAGGTCAGGGGGTATGTTCTGAGCTCAAACTTATTTGCAAACATACAGGTGGAGTTAAAAAGCCACTCGAGGTCACCTGTTCCATATATACAAATGCCTCTAACGTAATGGCCTGCCAAAAGAAAAAAAGCAATGTCAGTATCGAGGATCCTAATCATTCTGTTTGAGAAGTTTTATCAAAAAGCTACTATTAATAAACTCCTACACAAAAAAACTTACTGGATGTGCAATGGGAGTAAATATGAACAATGGAACAAAATTAAGAAAGTTACTGCAGAATGAATAATGAGCCACTAACTAATTCTGGGTGATACTGGTGTAATTTGACTGATTTCAATGTAGTTAGGCCAATGTGAAACTGCTATAACTGAAGCTGACTGAAATTATCAGAATTTTTCTCCTCAACACAAACAGCTATGATACGGATTAAGAGTTCTTGAAATAAAATTTATATCCTTTGGCATTACCTTCCTTATCCCACTTGGATATGTCAGAAGTAGTAGCAGTACACAATGTACAAACCAGTGCCTGAAAAATTGTGTGCCATACAGAAGACTATCTACTGCTAATGCCATGTCATGAAGTAAGATGACATGGGAAAACTGAAAGCTCGACCATCATAAGCAGCTCACAGCTCCTTAAGTTTCTCATCATCTGTGGCTCCGGTGGGCACTGGTGCCCAGCTGAGGCCTGGGATTTGTCCAAGTTCACATAAGACACCTGCCCTGCACACTGCTGCTGGCTCTAGCTCATCTGAGTCCCAGTGTGGCATATACATGTGGGCTATTCCTGCCTTCCTGCAAGGAAATTCCCCCAAGGCCTTCAAGAAAGTAGTCAGCTAACTTATGTGAACCCCAAGTGCTGCCAAATACCCCCTTTCCTTGGCTAGCCTATTCTATAAAATTCCTAATGAAGAAGTAATTGTTCCAGCTTTCTCACTGGTTATGTCGCTATTATCATTCACATAAGGAATACAGAGGAGATGACTCCTTTTTAATGCCTTCCCCCTGATGAAGTGCTATCTAAAAACTGTCTCACGTTATGGTTAGAAGCCATAGAACCTCAGGAAAAACAGCCAAGTGTTTTTCACCATATGAACAAGAAAGGGGGGAAATGCACACGTTACCATGACACCCTCCATGGGTCTCTTCCATATCAATCCACTTCACTGCTCTCAGGTCACCTTCCCATGATGCGTTGGGCATGGATCCGGGGACACCTGCAATTAGGTAACAGAAAATCAATTAATTGGTCTTTTTAACAGCTATGCCTTCGGGTTTATATCCACTCTCTTGGAATTTTCTCCACAGAACTGGGATGAAATACCTAGGAATATGCACTGACAGATACCTGGCTGCTAATCTTGTCAAGTTTCTTTATTGAAAGCAGCTTTCATGATGTAAATAAGATGTCATCCCAAGAGACCTAGGCATTTCACTGGAGAATAAAATCTCTCTTTTGCAACAGCCTCAGTATGATACCACATGCATACACAACCACTCTTGTCACCTTCCCAACCAGCACTGCCCTCCAAGGGCTATCTGAACACTCGGCCCCCGACACCTAGTACCTTTGTATGAATTTAGAGGTCAACACTTTTCCTTTTTTGTTTGTTTGTTTATAAAGAAAAGAAGCTAACATAACAAATTCAAGCATGGATGGAGCTGTTGAAACTCAATTAGAGCATATAATGTTAAATGATAATGTATAAGTCTAGGTAGATCACATGACCTATCTAGGAGAAAAACTGGTAAGAAGACTTCCCCTCAACAGTAAATTATCAAGTCCTGCTACAAACTGGCAGGATGTTTTTTAAGTAATTAAGGGAGAAATGCTGAACATGTAGTGTTTGGCATTTGCTGAAAACAGGCAACATGCATGTAATATATAGGCAATTGCTGTGAGTCAAGGGAATTTCAGTGCCTTCAGAACAAGGCAGTAGCTATACCAAACCATTGCCTTGGGATGAAGCCTTTGCCTTTGAAAGCAAAAGCTGATCAGTACAGCTAGGGAGACCTCTGTGCCTGTACTGCAGTATCATATTCAGTTCAATGAAAGTTTATTGAAGTACTTCAGTAAAAAAAAAAAAAATCCCTTTCAGCAAGTTTTATCATTCTTATTGGCTTAATCAGTTTCTAAAGAACAAACCAGTGATATGGCCTGTGTAACTGCCACCCAATCCTCAAGTTGTCTTGCTAAGAAAATCTGGAAAAGCCCCCATTTCTTACTCTAGCACAAACACTTGTATATAACTTATTTGCCTGCTTGGAAAACAATAACCATCTTTTATTATTTCCTGCCCAGCAAGCGATGACCAATGCTGTACCTGAGCTATCAAAAGGCAGAACAAGCAATGTGTGGGGAGGCAAGGTTCATGCCAGCAGGTGCAAAAATGCAGGTGTTATTTCTGTTTTCTCCTAATGGAGCTGAAAGCAAAGGAAAAGACTGACTTGCTCAAATGCAAATAATTACTGCAGTGTTACTGTTGAGGACTCAACTGTTTTATTGAATGCAGCAGAAGCACCAGCACTGACTGACACAGCCACTCCCCACGCACCCTGATGCAGGGGGAGGCTGAGCTGAGGCGGTGATGGGGTGAGGTGGGGCACCACTGCTCAGTCCCTGCACCAGAGCCCCCATAGCAGAGAGCCCTCCTTACTAGCAAAACTCTGCCGTTTTTGTCATGCTGTTGTGCATGCAGAGAGTCTAGTGGTGATTCTAGTATTAATTATTAACCCTATTAATATTAATAAATCCTGATAATAATCTAATCATAGCTGAAGCAAAAGTTAAGCTCTTTTAGCAGCTAAACCTTTTCAAGTGTTTTTCTTCCAGATTTTTAATAGGGATATTTAAAGCCTCTTATTTCTGCTTCCTCTTGTTTTCCTTTTAAAGGAAACAATTATACCAGTAGCAGGGAGGGAACAATCCAGTTTTTAGGAAAATATCTTCACAACTTTTGTTTTACTACCTGTTATTTTTGACTGACTCTGTATGCTGGAAAGATGGCAATTTTCCTCAGTGTACAGTGAGATGAGAACAAAGCCTTTTAGAGTTTGTACAAAACGCATAATAGCACTGGTTTGGAGTTGTGGGATCTGTACGTTAAAGGCAGGGAACCTAAGCTCTTTAGATATCATTTTAACTACAATAAAACAGACATATTAATCTCTGGGTTTGATATATCTTTTTCTTTAAAGTAAATCATCTCACCTTCCTGATTTTCATAGCTTCATTTAAAATATATATTAAGTTCTACTATTTATTTTGCAGGTTAACTGCAGTTCTAAAGAGGTTGATTTGCCATCAGCTCTGGAAAACATAGTTTCAGCTGGTGACTACAGCACACACAAGAAATCCTCAGTGCCAAAACGAAGACTGAGAGAGTGTCATCACTCCAACTTCTGCATTTTCTAAAAACTAAAGATGAGAGCAAAGTAAGATTTTGTTACCCTTTTGCGTTGTTTTTTTTTTTTTGTTCCCTTTCTGGATGCCAACAAGTGCAGTACCTCTACAGTTACCATAACCCAATAACTGATTTGCTTGCAAAGGACAAACCAGAACCTAAACACTCTGTGTCATGTCCTGGGGGGTTGGTTCTGAGGTTGGGTTTTTTGAGAAATTGGATGGGAGAAAGGTTAAACATTTTTTTTCCCCCGTTTGCTTGCTTTCCTCTATGTTTTTTAAGAATATCTTGTTCCTGGTAATTAAGGATGGTTGTTTTAAGTCCTGACTTTTACATCAGATGTAAAAAGACAATATGATCCAACAGCAGAACCACCACAGTACCTTGCCATAAACAGAGATGCATGGCTGCTATAACCAGAACTTCACAACCTTATTTCTCCCCCTCTGTATATTGAGCTGTTATCAAATAAAATAACATGCCAAAAAGTATGGTTTTGTCCTGGGGAATATTCAGAAAATGTTACTCTTAGCATAGAAAGCATTAAGCTAAAGATAACACTTCATAAAAGTCTTCATAAAAGACAAAAAGAGGCAGTGGTGGCAGGGGATAAACACTTTAAATAGCCCGAGAAGTGCATTACCATCCCAAATTAAAAACCTTTTCAGAACAGATGGCAGTAAATGTGGTGTGTAGCAACACTTGGAAAATGCTGACATGGTGGGAAAGCAGGATAACTAACAAAAACAGGAACAACCCCAGGACATCCACAGAAACACTGGAGGCACTGCCTTCCAGGAATACGAAATTACTGATTTCACATTATTCACAGTCTCCCAAATTGAGTAAACCAGGCACTTTTGTAAGTTAATTAACAAGTGGTGGAAAATATAGCTCAGCACTGGAAAAAAAAAAATTTACCACATTTTCCTTTAAATATTTGAATGATCAACTGATTTCAGATTCGGAAGCTGTGCAGAGGGCCTGTTTTTATATATACAGTTTGTCTGAAAAGTGATGCTGATGGTGAAAGTTAATTTGAATTTTGGCAGGAGTTGTTCATTATGCTTCTGTCCAGCTCTCATCTCCCACTCCATTGAGGTTAGCAGAGTTTTGTTCCCAAAAACATGGAGGAGGGAAGAGCCACCTTGCAGGCAGCAGTATGGAGCACTACCCTGGAAACGAGTTTGCCACTACCAGGTCTTATAAACAGCTGCCACCAGAAATGCACCACGTGGGTGTGAAGACAGCCACAAGTGACTGGTAAGACAGGCCAGCCCTTGGTAGTAGAGGTTTGGAGGCAAGAAAAGCACACTCTGGTTCAGAGCCTGTAACTCATCCACAGGACAAGGGCAACACAACATGCCTCTCCACTAAGTTGTTCCTGATTTTTTTGGGCATTGAAATTACAGTGAGATCTCATCTGCAGTCACTGGCTCCAAGAGGCAGCCCACTCCCTTTCCTCCTCACATTGCTACCACATATTAGCAAGAGAGACCTACACAAGGTGAACCACTGCATTGGCACTTCCAGACAGAGCCCCCAGGCTGGTGTTGGCAGTGTAGGGGGGCAAGGTGCTGCCTTCTGGTTGTGGATACCGTACTTGCAACCCTGCTAGCTGTATGAGAAGTCTGGTGGACACAGGGCTTCTCTCCAAACTATTTTGGTCCCTCCCAGATTCTCCAACAGTGAATTAGATTTGATTGAGGGCGAGTTCCAACTTTTGTCATCTTACAGAACTGCAATAAAGAGAAATCAAGGAGTTATGCTGTCAGTGTTAGGAGGATGGAGAGAAGCTGATGAGCAAATGCAAGTAGGATGGAAATGGTCACCTCTTAATACTGTACAGCACTAAGAATTTGTCTGACTGGACTCCTAAGACAGCAGGCAAGAACATTTTGCTCTGAAAACTTGATTTATCTGTTTTCTTGTTTGTCCTGCAAGACAAGTTCTCCCACCTGTTCATGTGAGGGGTGTGGCTGGTAAAGATATGGGGGAGTCCTCAGAAGAAGAGATTGTCTTTCAAAATGAGATGAAACAATGGAGGAAAAAAACCCATCTCCTCTTCTTAAAAATGTACAAAGGTTCATTTCTGTATTTTACCACCTTAAATTTTCATTTCAGTGCGGTATATGAATGCAAAAATATGTGTGTGGACGGGTGAGGCGTTAATTAAAATAAACTCAAGATTGTCAAGCTTTAAAGCAGATCTCACAACCTGAAGAGAAGGAAATAAAACTCAGGGAAAAACAAGTAGCTTATTTAAAATTATTTCTTTCAAGACATCAGTCTGAATTAAGGCAATGCATTCCATCGCCTTGAGCCACCAGGCTGTTGACAGTCATAAGAGAGCTAAACTGCACCTCCTGTGTTGAATTATGAGATGGGTAATAGAGAAAGAGTTTCCATTCTAGTAGCTTCATTTGATTATATATTTTGAAGGAGATTTTTCTGAGCTATTATTGACCCATAAGCTAACTCTAGTGTCTTTGGCAGGTTGCAGATGAGCTGAACTCTACAGTGCTGGTCAGAAAACACCTGCTTCCCAGAGCAGGAGAAAGCTGGACCTGTGGGGACATGCTGGGCTCAAGAGGACAGCCAACAGGAGAGCCACTCTGCAGGAGCCGCTGGTGGCCACCCTGGCACCTGTTCAGGCATGTGTCTTCCAACTTCTGCACTAGCTACCCAGGCAGGTGCTGGCATCCGGGTTTGTCTCTCAACGTGCAACAAAGCTTTAGGTGTGGTCAGGTTAATTTGCTTGTAGGTGAAAGGAGGGGATGGGTTCTGATGGCCTGAGTGGAGTTCCCCCTCTTAAAAAACTAGGGCTGTTACTGCAGCTGGACTGAAGTTTAGCTAATTACAGGCATGAGCTGTGTCAAACATCACCTGATGCCTGAACTTAGAAAGAAAAACATTCTTCTTTAAATTACTCTCATTTGATTCTGTTCTTCAAGGAGTTATGCTGTTTGAAGCCTATTACACCAATGTCTGATAGCTGTGAAGATGAAGGAGAATCAAGGGAAAGATTGCAAGTCCATTTGTTAGCTGTGGTTTTTCAAAAAGACTGCTTGAAGACATATCCTTCTTTGTCCCATCATCACTACGTAGTGTTTTAGTGAGAAGCAAACAACTGTTTCTGAAGTACAGTATTGTTCCTATTGAAAGTAGTACTTAAATTCCAATGATTGTGGATTGCACAGGCTAAACCCTATTTTAAGTTATATCTCGTCAGCTAAACTGTGGTATCTGAATTATGTCAGAGGACAAGAGTACTTTTTCAGGAAATTCTGCCATGAAGAAGGTGTTTTTGTGATTGTTTTGAATGTGTCGCCACACCTTTTCTTAAGCAGGTTTTGCAAAAAGAGGTTTTGATTGTGAGATTACAACATATTTGTGGGCATGAGACTCAATAACAGTCACAGGAAAATTCCTTTTTTTAATAGCTTATTCTTATGCGAAGTTCTTGCTCAATCAGGAAGTCTCATCAAAATAATGGAGAACAGGAACAGAGAACAAGGATTAGTTAGATGAGTAATAATGCAGACATAGGTACAAAACACTCTTCTTCTAGAACAAGGAGAAGGAACTATTTTGGCAGGCAGAACAGAAATGCAGAAGTGCATATTAATATGTGTGTGTTGTACTCATCCTATCCCTGCACTCTCCATCTTTCCTGTGGCCCCCTTTAGGTACTGGAAGGCCACTACAAGGTCTCCCCAGAGCCTTCTCATCCCTGGACTAAACAAGCCAAACTCTCAGCCTGTCCTTGTACGGGAGGTGCTTCAGCCCTCTGATCATCTTTATGGTCCTCCACTGGACTTGCTCTAACAGATCCATGCCTTCCTGTGCTGAGGACTCCGGAACTGAACACAGCACTCCAGGTGGGGTCTCACAAGAGCATAGTAGAGGGGGAGAATCACCTCCCTCAACCTGCTGGTCACAACCCAAGATACAATTTGCTTTCTGGGCTGCAAGCATGCATTGCCTGCTTGTGTTGAACTTCTCATCCATCAGGTCCTTGTCTTCAGGGCTACTCTCAATCCATTTTCCGCCCAGCCTGTAATTGTGTTTGGGATTGGCCCAACCCAGGTGCAGGACCTTACACTTGGCTTTGTTGAACTTCATGAAGTTCACACAGGCTGACCTCTCAAGCCTGTCAGTGTCCTCTAGATGGCATCCCTTCCCTCCAGCATGTTAACCCCACCACACAGCTTGGTGTCATCATGCTAAGGGTGCACTCAATCCCACTGTCCATGTCTCTGCAAAGATGTTAAATACCAATGGTTCCAATACTGACCCCCGAGGATTGCCACTCATTACCAGTCTCAACTTGGACACTGACCACAACTCTTTGAGTGCAACCATCCAGCCAATTCCTTATCCACTGAGTGGTCCATCCATCAAAACCACATTTCCAATTTAGAGACTAGAATGTCGTGTGGGACAGTGTTGAATGCTTTGCACAGGTCCAGGTAGATAACATCAGTTACTCTTCCCTCATCCACCAATGCTGTAGCCCCATTGTAGAAAGCCACCAAATCAGTTGAAATATAGGAGACAAGATTCCTGGATGAGTATCAGAACTTGCAGTCTCCTGCACTTACTACAAAAAAAGAAAAGTGATGGGAAAGAGGAACATTGAAAAACAAATGAAAACCCAACAAAGAAGTTCAGCATGAGAGAAATGACAAAAGATGGATAGTGAGGGAAGAATATTAAGGCAAGAGAAATGTAGAGAAGGAAGGACCAACCAGACTAGCGTGCTGATGGGAGACAGCATTGGAAGACGAGGCATCACCTAGCTACTTATGCAACATGATATCTTGGCATTTCAGAGTCATCTACTAGCACATATTTGCTAGTGTGTGCTTTAGGACCACAACTGTGTTTGCCAGTGGTGCAGACTGTTCCCTGATCCAGATCCCTGTGTCCCCCTTAGCTGCTGATGTGCACTAGCTGTGCTGTTGTTAGACATCTGCTGGTTTGGTTCCACTGGAAAATGAATCCAGCACTCACACACTAAGATTATTACCTGAGTAATAAAACCAGTATGCAGTAGGAGGAACAGCTGGAAGGAAAGCACTTCAGAAGCACACTTCTACTCCCAACTAAAATGTTAATTGTGTAACCACAATCAGCAAAGCAAATGCGTCTGCGCAAAGTCTGCATCCAGGTTGCTGTGCTCTGTCTGTGCAGCAACAATTTTGGAAGCATGCTGGCTAGTTGTGTGCCAGTGAATCCTTGACCACTTCCCTCAGTGACAATGCCAGATGAAGAACATTCCAGAAGTTCTCCATCCTCATGTTTATGGCACTGCACGGGCCTCTCAGTTGTGCTGGTGCAGCTTCCATGGAGTCACACAGCGAACCCTGGGGGCACAGCACCCTGGTAGGAATAATAATCCTTCCCCTAAAGCAGCAGAGTGCAGATGCAAACCCTAGTTTCTCCTGATGATAGCTGGGTTTCTTGTTATGCCTAGACTGCTTCTATTATTTGGCCAGCTTGGATACTACAATGGAACACGCCACTGGGCCATTCCCAAACTTCTCTGCTTCATCACCCAATTTCTTGAGTCTTGACTGCAGTTCACTATAGCCATGGCCCCAGTGTAGCAACTCCTGCTGCTGAGAATGGAGAGGTACTTTGTGGTAGATAAGGCACGGACCCCGATGCAGGTTCAAAATGAAGTCCAAATCGGAATCATTTATTTGTAACAAAAATTGCTCTTTTATAACAATCTTTTTGCAAAGTCATTGTCCACGCACCAGTTTAACAGTGATTGGGTTAAAGTACTTGTGCACATGCCTTGAGCTCTTTCTTAATTGGTAGCATAAATTCTGTTTTTCTTTAGCTAATCCCTGCTGATAAACTGCTGGGACTTTCCACTACTTCAAGATTAGCTAGTTCTCAGCTCATTATCAAACCCTGTCAAGGCCTCTGTGTTATTCTCTGTGTTACTTCCCAGACTTTAACCCTACGTTCCTTCGTAGCTGCTACTGAACACAGTGAAGGGTACATTAGGGCTGGGTCTGGTCAGAGTCCCTGTGAAGAAGAGAATGTTCTGACAGCATCTGTTGATGACTAAATAGCTAAGACCTCATTTGGTTTTCAGTGGTACTGTATCTCCATGCATGTTGGTTACATTTGGAATCAAAGAGGGTGACTTAAAACACTGCTGTCCCCAGATGCACTTAGACCTGTAAAGCAAGTCACCCTGACTACAGCTGCCACCCAGAGCAGCTGGACAAGGAAAGGAGTAGAAAGAGAAAAGAGACATCGCCTCAGGTGGGTTTCCCAGGCTGCAGTAACAGTTCTACTCTCTTGGTTACAGGGCAGAGAGGATAGAAGCCAATTTGCCAAGAGGCTGTCCAGAGGGATTGCGGGAAAGGTCTCACATAGTAACAGCAGTGTGATGAGCCCTCTGGTCCATATAAAATAGGACCTTCTTGACATGCCTGAATTTGGGATATTTTCCCTAAAATGAAACACGTACAAGAAACTTAAAAAACAGGTGTAGGGAAGTAGGAAAGAGACTTGCTTTACAGGTAAACAAGTGAGTTCAGTCACAGTGTTGAGAGAAGAAATGACAATGGTGGTTAAACTACTCTGGGAGATTAGCCTCTTACCTAAATACAAACTGCTGGCCTCTGGAGATTTATTCCCTGTCCCTGAAACACCGTGGCTGTTAATTCCCATTACAACCACACCCCTTCAGTCCTGCCAGCACAGCCATTTATAGGACTACATAGTGATCCAGGGCAAGGGTTGATTGCAAATAAACTCTTTTATGTTTTCCAGGCTGCTGTTAACCCAGATCATTTAAGACAAAAGAACTGTCTGTATAGATGAACCTGGTGCCAGCAGCACCCTGCAGAAATGTCAAATAGACACAGTTTTTACAGGATATTGCAGGAAACTAACTGTGGCACACTGATGACATTCATCCTTCAGACTACTATAGGCTAGTCCTTTTAACATATTTATTTTGACATTGAGGATGCACTCTTGAATATTTCCTTACAGTTTTTTTTGTCATTTGGAGGGTGTGCATGATATAATCTTGAAGATTAAAGTAGACAATGCTATGACTTGTTTCGTTGTGATTAATGTGAGAGAACTTCCTATAGGTAAAAGCTTTCACATAAAAGACCTGAGCATGTGAGTTTTAGGGAGGAAAGGTTTGTAAGAGTGATATAACCCTGGACTTTAAAATTTGCACCTCCTTATCCTCACTTCTTAGAAATTTGTATTGTATTCCCCAAATACATCTCTCAGGACTGCGTTATTGAGATGAAAATTGTACAGATACTGATAAAACATGGGTAATGCCTTTAAATACTTCTGCCCTACCTTTCCAAACTTAGATTTTAAAAAAATGCCTGTGTGCAGGTGGCATTATGAAAGGTGGCTCATGGCTCATCACTGAAAGGGGAAGGACTGGCTCCTGTTCTTCCTCTCATTCCCATTTTACTCTCCTTTTTACTCACATCTGCATCTTCACAGGAAAGAAAATTTTCTGTCTTGGGAGTGATAAGCCTGTAGAGTTCAGCTGTCTTGTGCACCCTCACTCTTAGTGAAGAAACAGGTCTGGTGCAGAAGTGACAGAGCAACAACACTGCATTATTATGCAGGTGTGCCAATTCTGACAAAGCAGTTTAATCCAGTTCATGAGACTGGGAGTCAACTGTCAGCACTCTAGTGCTGTCTGCCCATGGTCTAGTTTAAAACACTGGGAATATAATTTTGCCCCTTTCTGCCTGCTTTTGTGAATGGGAAATAATAGCCCAGAGATCCCTTGTAAAGACTATTGTTTTTTCTGAATGAGAAGAGCTGCTATTACTACTCCTGACCTTTATTTTACTGCTTGGACAATGTGTAAGTTACTAGTGGGCCTACATATGAGTATGTCAGTCTACCTATTGGTGTGTACCCTGAGGGATTATCATCTGAGATGCCTGTATATGCTGTGACCCTAAGGCATGGAAGTGAGGACAGGACTTCGGCTTGGAAGAGGATTCAGTAAGACTGTCCTGAAGGATGCACACCTCTCCAACAGGGACCAGAACTTGCTTAATGCTCTGTGTGAGCAGAGAAGGGAGAGGTGGGCAAGTGATTACACCAGTGGCCTGGGACACAGCTGCTAGCCTGCACTGCAGTGGTGTGTGCGTCCTGTGTGACCTGCGGGAAGTCATTTAGGGTCAATCACTTCAGGCCTACATACTTTGCAAGTCCTTTCCCTTAATTTCCCCATGATTCTCCTCCTTTATCTGAAAAGTGACTTTCAAGAATTTTCTGTCATACAGGAATCACGTGGGAGATAAGTGGACTGAAATAAATACCAAAGATAAGTTAAGACATTTGAAAAACAACTGAATGGGAATTGAAAGTCTCTAGCCTTTCGGGGGCTAAAAAATAATCTTGATCTTCACTGCATGGCTCTGGATGATAAGCATGCTATTTAAAGTTTTGGGGACCAAATAGTCTTTTTTATCTTTTATCTGAACTGAGATTATCATGACTGTCTGAAACTACAAATATCACTTTAGTTTATTTCTTTGATGATATGTTGTACATCCAAACTGGTCCTTAAATGATCTCCCTATTTACCTGGAGACCTCCAGCTCTTTCTATGCATGAAAAGCCAAAAGGAGGTGGCTTGGCCAAGCTTGGACAAGACATTTATGTCAGAGCCAGGAACCAAGTCCTAGGATAACACCCCATGTACTGAGAGGGACAACTTCTCAGCCCAGAGTTGCTCAGAGCTCTGGATCTGACTCAGATATCTTCAGGTGAGACACTCCATGCTACATTTACAAGTTTGGGTTCAAAGTCCTGGACAGCAGCAGTGCTGAGTCCTGAGTATATCTGTACATGCGCAACACTGGAAAGCACACAGTTATGATCACATAAATAAACAACAAAATATGCAGCCTAAATAAGACACAGAGTGAAGTGCAACAAATGGCAACCACCTAAAGCTTTCTGATTGTGGAGAACATATTTAGTCCCAGGTTTGTTGCTTCTGAGGCAATGGACTATAATAAGATCACTGCAACCAGCTTCCTGGAAAAGTCAGTTAATGTTAAATAACATATGCTGATGATGATTACACTGTAAATATTTCTAACAGTAATGATTTGTGCTCTGGTGCATGCCAGTTGTAAAATATAGTTTGGAAGATAAGCACAATTCAGTTATTGGAAGATCAAGCACTATTCTCAGGAAGAGTTATGTGATAATTTGCAATCGGAGTGGCCTTGCAAAATGGACCCACGGTCTGCTGCTTAGGTTGAAGTAGTCATGCTCTGCCTTTCTGTTACTTCTCCCTATTTTCATTTCTCACAAGCTACAATAGGGAGAGAGTGGAGAGGAAAAAAAAAAAAGATGGGAGAAGAAATTCATCCTTACTTCCATTCCTCAGATTCCAATTTCAGGCTGCTGTGAAACTCTAGAGAGTCAGGAGCAGTGAAGTCCTACCGGGTGCTTCAATATGCATGTGGGAGAAGTCCTGTGCATCTTCTGACCCTTTTCCAGTTGTATGAAATAATTGTAAATATATAAAGTAAAGATAAAAATACTGGTTCTGGTTCTTTTCTCTGAACAAATCCATGACCCTGTACAGCGGACTTTAGGCGATAGCTATGAGTATATGGCTTTTTCCAGGTGTTATGGGAGAGCTGATATGTGTGTCCAAAGGAAAGCACATGTAGCCTAGAAGAAGATTCTAGCCTGAACTCGAATTTTCTGGCTTTGTAGTGATCGATAGAGAGGTACAAATTGACTTCTATTTGTGAAAAAATAAAACTCCCCCTGAAAAACTTAACATATTGTAGAAAACATCTTCACTACTTGTTTACATAGCTTTCATATTTTAATCTTTATCCCTTCCCTTTACTTCATAGCAAAGCCTTAAAATCAGCTGAAATGTCCAAGGACTTCAATCTGAACTTACACCCCCTCAGCCTCTTCTAGTTCAAACGCAAAATTGTAATGCACACCCTGCACAACGCAGTCATCTCTCCCCCAGTGATCAGAAAGGGCAAGTAAGCTTGTTTAATAGATCAGTCTTTTACATAAATTGTGATCTGATTAAATTTTTCACCTGAACTTTGTCAAAATCAGCCTCAGATATACGTCTGTCTGTCTATGTGTGTGTGCATGTGTGTATCTGCAGAAAACAAAAGTGGAGGTGTACTCACCTGGGATCCTGTTGAGCGTCACCCAGAAGTGCTCATCGGGGCTGTAGGTGTCCTCGGACCAGGCCAGCAGATCGATGGCACGCTGGTCCTGCAGCACGAACTCCACGAAGGGCCGGGTGAGGGCCACGTATGCAGAGCCAAAGTAGATGGTCAGGTTGTGTGGTGGAGGTGCCTTGCGCACAAATGTCCAGAGCATGAAAGAAAAGAAAGAGTACAATTGCTCCCTGTGCACATATTTGGTGCGTGAAATGACGTGAGGGGGTGGCAGCACCCCTGGGGTGATGTTTTTCCCCCTGAAGCCCTTCAGCCACTGAACGATTTCCCGGTTGGTCTTCAAGGGGAAGTCCTGTCCACAAGTGTTGAGCAGGTAGCGCCAGGGCACAGCCGAGGCCAGCAGGTCTCTCATGCAATGAAGGTCAGCCCACAGGCGGGAGACACCACCGTAGACCACCCGCTCCACCCGGGAGGCAAGGAAGGCGTTGGGGAAGCAGCCCACCAGGTGCCGCACCGCCTGCTGGAAGGGGGATGGCGCCTTGGCGTCTACATGGATGCAGTAGATATTTTGGGGCATGTACACTGCCCTGAAGAGCCGCTCAAAGGTCTCAAACTCCTTGTGCACGGTCATAACGTAGGCAACAGGGAAGGCAGCCTCCTCTGCCGAGAGGGTACGGGTGATGTAGTGATTCTGTGTGACGTACTCCTTGCAAGTGGATTCTCTGAAGGATATTTTTAAAGTGTTTTCCTTCACAAAGGGTGCCTTATCATCAGTAAGTGCTTTACAGCCTTCTGCTAAAGTTAAATTCATGGAGAAGTTCAGCCTCCTAAGAGATTTTTGTGAAAAAAAATTAACAGCATAGAAAACAAATGGAAGTGAAACACTGAGAACCAGGACAGTGAAGAAGCAATATCTGAGTGTATTCATTGCTGCTCAGGAAAAGCTTCTCAATTGAAATATTGCAAAGAGATCAGATAAGACACCACAAACAGCTTGTTTTTCTGGCTGAGCTTGCTTCCTATTGAAGAATGCATGTGCTGTCTGACAGGTAGTACGCAGCTGCTGTCATTACTTTCAAAATTAATAATTTCATACTCATCGTTGATGTGAAAGTAACATACAACTTGCAGATGGAAGATCCTCCACAGCACCCTGAAGATTCAACAGACACATTGCATTATTACTGGCTTGGCAATGAACAGCTGGCACTACATATTTCACTGTGTCCCCAAATTCAATTTATAGGTGTGTTCTTAACTGCTCCCTCCCCATTCTCCCTGTATATACCATACAGCTGTAAAACCTCCTGTGTGTCCACCTGTGACAGGAAAAAACCTCATATTCACCTTTTGTATAATTCTTTTTACTTACAGGAACTTCTTTTGCAACCGCCCAAGTGTATCAGTCATTGCTGCTTCAGAATTATGAAAGGCTCATTCAGCACACTGTGCTACCATCTAAGGCCACCAACACTCATGCATAACAAGCAGGAGAATCTTTTTTTGCCTCTGTAGCACTGTATCAGAGCCAGCAGGTTTTTGCAGCTACATTTTCTTCATTTGTAAATTTGAAACCTGCCGAATAGTTCCTGCTAAGTGTCATGGATGAATTGTGAAGAGCTCCAGGCTTATGTCCATCACAAGAAACTTGGTTAGTGAAACCTGATATTTAAACTACTTAAGCTAACCTCAGGCTTTTTGATTAAACATTCGTGTTTCTAAGAGCCGTGTATGCACTTGGTATAACAACGTGGTTAAGCAATGAGAGCTTACAGCATGGCTCTGACTGAAGTGAAATACTTGGTAATCCTCTCTCTTCCAACTGTGAATCTGTTTATGTGGATCTCCTGCCATGAGACAGCATGCTTGGGGCACATAAACGTTTTCCAACATCATGTACTTTTGCTCCAGCAAAAGGTTATGCTGAGGCGGTATCAGATGATCTGAGATTACGCCAGTTATGTTTTGATTGGGCAGCCCATCGTGCTACAGTGGCAGAAATACCATCGCCTACCTTCCAACTCATGCAGACAAGTCACCTCAGACACTGGCAGGTCCCTCCCAGAAGCTGCACTTTCTTCCCATCATGGCCCTGAACAGTCTCTGTTATTCTCTGTTCAAACAGATTGAAGGCTGCAGGCTGTGGCTTCAGCTCACTGGGTGCAGTCACAAGCTGCAATGAGGAGAGGAGCCCTGCAGAAGCTTTCTAAGGACTTGTAGCCAGATTGTCCCCCAAGGGAGGCACTGGTGTAGGATGCAGGACAGACCTGACAGGCAAGCTTACCAAGTGACAGCAAGAAGCAGAACAGCTTTTCACCAGTGAGTCAGCAGGGACAGGCAATGATAGCTGTGATCACGCTGGAGATCCAGTGCAGTGTTCTTTATGGACACCAACACCTTTGGAAGGAGAATGTCTCCACTGGAGCTGAGGGGTGGGAATTGAGATGTGCAAGTCCCGGGAAATAACGAAGAGTTGCCTGATGCTGCTCAGAAGTCATCTGGAAAATGCTGCCACAGCCCAACAATACAGCTTGTTAAAAGAGGATTCAAATACATGAGCATCCGCCGAGCAGTAGGCACTCTCCAAGTCTAGCAAAGAAATGCACAGCAAACACTGCCGTAAGGGTAAAACACGTAGCAGCTCAGTTACCAATGAACGCTGTCCTAGGGAGCACAGACCTGTGCAGGGCACTTCAGAATGCTGCTCCTCCCTAATTAAATTGTTACAGTCAATTATATCCAGAAGCGAGCACCACCCAACCACCTGACATCTCAGTAATGCAAACTACCATGACCACAGGTGACTATAAAGTCAGCAGCCTCTTGGCCTCCTCTGTGCACATTGAAACCAACACCTTCTCACCTGCTCACTGGACCAGCTGTCTGCAAGACCATTTCTTCCCTTGGACCATGGTCTTAATATGAGACCTCCATCCAGCTGGAGGTAGGAAAACATGGAAAGAATAAAACTGGGGGTCAGGTGCCATCATTCCTGCAGGAGCCAGAATTTCCTTAGGGAAGTCTCAGCTATGGGCAGAAAACACTGATACCTTTTCTGAAGTACCAAAGGCTGAGAGCCTTCAAGGCATTTAGATACCTTTGAAACTGTCTGCTCAGATGCTTTTAAAACTATTTTAGGCACTGCGTAAGCTGCTACACAGCAAGGAAAGCTTTTAAGAACTTAAAATATGTATTTTATATAAAAGATATATGTATATGTCTCTCTATGGAGACTTTTTCGTCTTAGGGGTTGAAGTTTCTATCACTAGCATGGCCTGTAGCACACAAGTAAGCTACATGCAGGAAACAAGAGAGGCCTGCTCACCGTAGGAGTGAAATGCAATATTTAAATTTTTCTTGGTGGCATTTTTTTCTTGTACAGACATTGCCACATCACCCTTGCAGCAATCCAGACTAACTACAATCCCTTGGTACTACTACCCTTTGGGAAAAGAAGGTTGCATGCTTGGTACTGTTTCTTAATCCTGGTGCCTCTGTTCTCTGGCACAGTTAGTATTGAAAAATCTGAAAACATACATAGAAATGATAGCTGCAAGCTCTTTGGAGTTTTGTGGTTTTCTTTAACTAGTTTTACCTTGTGTTTATCTTTTTGAAATAAGATCCATGGCTTGGATTATAGACAGAAATCACACATACAAAAAAATGGAGCAGCGAAACAAAGAAATAAGAGTGTACAACTCACATGAGCCACCTCAGTGGAAAAACTCTTTCTCAGGTATTGGTAAGCTGTCGATTTCACAGACTCATCTGAAGTTCAGATGCAAGGAACAGCCAAATCTAGATATAAAACTGAACCATATCATGACAAACGTCAGTGAAAAGGTAGCAAGCTGACAGGAGACTTCATGGTGCCCGTGGCTTCTCCTGCTGTGATTGTATTGGACCTCATCATATTTTAGGTGCAAAACCAGAGTTACTGGACCAAAAGATGACAGAAGATCAAATTTACCATGATGTTCAACAGAGGCTATGTAAAAGGGGACTGAAACCTGCAGTGCTGCTCCTTTCTATTGTTCCCTGGACCTGCATAGTAGCAATTCTTGTTTTAGCATGAGAGGAGCTTTTAGTGTGGTTTCTGTAGTGGAAACACACTCCCCAATAGGAATAGCAATTGAAATGGCTTCCCCGTGGATGAATGGGAACAAACCTTTCCAAACAACAAGGATATTATCTTAGGAATATAGTTAGCATTCAGCAGACTGCACCTGGCCTCAATAGATATAGGTAATTGGTTTCAGCTACATTGTTAGCTAATAAAAATGAAGATGCACAGGCTTTGCATACCAGTTTTGAGTTCTTGTTTGACCTCAGTCAGTAGTGACACGTTACGCATTTCACGTCTTCTTGGAATCTCTTGGTATTTTCTATTCTATTGTTAGGACAAAACCATCAGTATCATGACATATCTTTTTGTAACACTTGCATGAGAAGCTGTTAGTTTGAATCAGTGCTGTTGCTAAAATCACAGCAAGGCTATTGCAAGCAAACTATTTCTCCTCAATGTTGTTTTTTCCTGGTTACTAAACACATGTAGCCACAGTCCACTGGTTTGTGCCCAAAGAAAGAATCTTCTCACCCCTCACACCTTCTCACACTGAGATGAAACTTTCTTGGTCTTGCACTGCTCTGGGATGTTGTGCAATGTGCATGGTCGCCCCAGAACTCTCATCTTGGAGCAGCCCTGTCTGGCAGCAATCTTTTCTCTCTAGTATGTGCCTTACACGCCTCACCTCAGCTGGAAGGTATATATGCACAGTATAATACAGGGAAAGAGAAAACAGACTCTGAGCGCAAAAGCAGGTACAGTTTATTCCTACCTCTCTTCCTCTGCCCTCCCTTTTATCCTGTTCAGAGCAGTTCCTGGCATTCCTGCACTTCCAAGACAACAATTTGGCTGTTCAAAGAGAAGAAAATACAAGCCTACCTGAAATGGGAGCTCCCAGGCAGATGTGCTGACACTGAACAGTCACAACGCAGCAGCATTCACAGCAAGTGGGAGGAGAGATGAAACAACACATGAAGGCAAACACTAGCTCAGCTCACATGGTCCAGTAAAATCGAGTAATCTAATCGTAAGCAGTCAGTGAGTACATCTGTTGGCGCAAACAGCAGCAGGCAGACAATACACCATCTCATCTGCTTTTGCCTTGCCCTGCTCTCAAGCTCCAGGCACAGAGCCTCTTACACTGTGAGAACTTTGCTGCTTGCCTGAATTTGTGGTAGATCTTTAGATAGGAAGGTTTCAGGAAGAGGTAATCTGCCTAGTCTCTAGTAGAGCACATTTTGCAAGACAGACTTGCTACTCATCCAAAGCAGAGCACTCTACTGCTTCCTACTCCGATTAATTTCCAACAGGGAAAAACTACTACAACTACTCCTCATCTGCTGCTCAGGAGTAATAGCTCAGCATTCTTCTCCTTCTCATTTATCCTCCTACACAAAGAAAGCAAGATGTAATTAAACAAGTCCTAATAGAGGACAGGAAGGATGTGGGGGTGAAGTTGATTTTCTTCCGTTAAATATGACTGGATTTTGTAGGTGACACTGGTGTAGTCAAGGCATGGAAGTGATACAAGAAGTGGTTGTTAATGCAGAGTGTGGAATATTTTGACTTAAGTAGAGTTGTTCTTGTGTAGATTTGGTTTTCTAACTAACTTCAGTTAAGCAATATCTAAGTGTCAATATCTGTGAAAGACACAGACAGACACAGATTGTTCTTCTGTTAGTATGTTTTTTTAAAATAGTGCTGTACCCAGACAGTATTTGTTCACTTATCTGAAGAACGCAAGGCTGGAAAGAGAGCTGGCTTCAAAGTTTTAATGAGCAGAGGTTTGGCTGTTGTGAAGTTCATAATAAAATTAAGATTAGTCCTTGCAAAGTAATAGAATATGCATGAGATTGCTGGGAGAATTTATAGACAAGTACGTAAATTGGATATATATTCTGTCCCCAGCTCTTGTCTCATTGTGTATGATTGAGGGAAGTCATTCACTCATGCCACCCAGCATTGAAATAAAGAATGCTTGCTTTGTGAAACTCCAAAATGAGTCTTAGAGAGTTTATTTGCTGGGATTTTTGGTATCAGAGAGAGGTCTGTTTCTTACTGCAGATTGATGTACACACTAGTGTACAGTAAAGTACAAACGTCCACGTGCAGCTATTATTTGCATTGGAGGAGTGGTCAAAGGTAGCTAACACTGAATTTTGCAGACATTTGGGCACTTTCTAACTTTATGAACACGAATCCAAGGTGTTCCCCTCAGTGGATAAAGTGGGGCAGCTGCTGTCAGATGCTTAAGGAGGTGCCAGGTCAGGGCAGTGTCCCTGCAGCCTGTTCTCTGCATAGCCATGAGCTGGTTCCCAGATACAGATGCCTTAGCAGCTAGAGGAATAAAGCAACTCCATCTGCAGGTTGGGAATGGCTTGCTCTGCCAAGAAAAGCTAACCGCAGCCTTGCCTGCTGGTACAGGTGTCTGGTTATGCCAGAGAGAAAGCAGCTACATGGATCACTCCTTTTAATTCTAACGGTTCCATTAAACATTTACCACTATCATGCTCTTTATTCTGGCAATATAATATATTGCCTCATACGAAATGAGTAGAGAGTCCCTAGGGATCTACACCACCTGTCAGGAATGACTGAAAAGTATCTATGGTTATTTTGCCCTAATGAAAAAAAAAATAGGCAGAAGTCTTCAAATACATTAAAAAAAACCAGAAGCAAATCCTGATGCAAATATGAAGGGAGTAACTGATTCTTTGCATTCTCTGTATGTGGGAGAAGAAGTAATCATCTCAGCATCAGGAGAGGTGAAGATCAGGCATTAGGGAAACTTTGTAGTGATTAATAGTTAAATGTGGATTAGATTGTCTGGAGAGGATGGAATTTTCCTGCTGATGGTTTTCAGGAGAAGCTTAGGCATAGCTTCTTCAGCAGTTTTGCAGATCATACTGGTCCAGACCTGCCAATTGTCTAGGTCTTTCCCAATGATTTTTTTTCCTATGGTTGTCTGCATTATCCTATCTCTTAGCTTGGCTGTAGCCAGGCTATGGATCCTATTACTTCTAGCAACTGTTAACAGAAGGACTTTGGCATCACTTAGAAATATACTTATTGTCTTTGTTACCTACCATTAGTATTACAATTTTGGAAAACTCAGCATAGTCTTGAACCATTCCAGAAGGAAAAAATTATATGATACTTTTGCAATTCTTCCAAAGCATTAAAAAAAAAAGTAATAAATGATAAATCTGTATCTGTTTATCTACTGACTGTTATTTCACCTCTCGTGTCTTTTCTCATCAGAACACAGATTGGATTATCAGGATCCTCTTTCAGGATCAGAGGGCTGTGGTAGGTGTCTGTTGTCCTTAAAGACTTCCTGGCTAGGACAGACTTTTTATTAGGTTTAGGTATAAGCAAGCCAGGATTTGCCTTGAAAAATTCTCTTTCCCATCCCACTAAACTGTGAGCAGTGGCGAGGTGCGACTTTTTTTGCAGGGGTCCAGAGTCTCCTGAAGGACTTTAGGACTGAAAGTGTCCCACCCCGCTGTACTCCCAGTCTGTTTGTGTGATAATGTTAGAAATTTATGGCCAGTAGACGCTGCCAGGTTCTCAGTGAATAATGATAAGCCACTAGCAGAAGTTAACAAGTAACTAGTGACAAATGCTGGCTGCCAGACTGGGGAAGAAGCTGGCCAGTGCTGAGTAGATGCAGTTTTCTTCCTGCCAGCAGAAGTTCTGCATTTCGTAGCCCCAAGTACAATGTTTTCCTTAGGGTTTAGCCTAAGATTAGCTTCCATTGCCCCATTTTCTCTCTGCAGGCTTTGGTCTATGTCAAGATCTCCTCTTTGTATAACCAACGGTCTGGGCAAAGTAGTCTACGTTGATGATCCATCTGCCTCACAGTGTGTAAAACCCAAATTCACACTTAAGATCACCACTGTCCTGCTGTGAAGACAGCCCTTTTCCCCTGTCCTTGCTAGCTACACCAATTAACCAGTATCACCCTTTTCAGAACCAGCCCTACTTTCAGGCTCTAGTAAGTTTTCACATCCATCTCTGTCTTTTTCCTGATTATCTTTCTAGAGATGCTGATGCACTATTGTAGTTTCAGGTTTTTCAAAGAATTTTTCTCCCCTCACCAACATGGCAGGGGGGACCGCTGGGGCCACGAGTTTTGGGGGAGCAGCACTACTGGGGACTTCCCCGGGAAGATGGGGATGGCTTGCGGGATGGGCACTTGCTGTCGCGCTTTGGGGGGAAAAAAGAGAAAGCCTGGGTTCACGTGCAGTGGCCGGGGAGAGCTGCCTTCGGATCGTTACCCCCGCTCCACGTGCGCTGTGCCGTTTTTGTTCAGAGGGAGAGAGAGAGACGAGGAGTTCAGTTAGCACCAGCTGGATTTTCCTGCAGACTTTCTGGACTTCCCTTCCCTTCCTCTTCCCTTCCCTCCCGCCCCCGGCGCCCTTATTGGATAGGAAGACAAGGAAAGTCTCTGCACTGCCCAGGAGAAGGATTTCCACCCCGTCCTTTGCGACCACCCTTCCCCCACGTGAGTTTTGTTTTCCCTCGGGATCATCATCTGTCCTGTTGAGCACTGTTTTTTTCACGGTTCAGCCGGATCACGGAGTGACTTTTCATTCCCCCCCCCCCTCCATTCCCTCTGGGGTGCGACAGCGCTCCTTACTGTCCTTGAAATGTAACTGCACCATAGGAGCAAAACTAGGATTTACTTAACTCGTTTGAAGGATTGGGTTACAGCGTTGCTGTCTGTTCGGTTCTGTGTTTGGTTATATATATATATTTGCAGTTGAGAACTGTTATCTTTTCCTATATAATTCCCACCCCCCAATTAAAGTCTATTAATTGCAAAAGGGTTGTGGTGATTTTATTGTGGGAGATGTGATAGAGATCTTACTTTTCCTTTAAACCAAGACATACATGTATATCCAAAACAGCACTCAGCAAAAGCCCCAAACTCTACTCCCAGGCGTTTCAAATTGCTAAGCACATTTCTGTGTGCTTTTGGTTTGGGTGGAGCCTCATGCTTGTGTCTTGGTCCCTTAAGCAAAAACTTTTTATGGCTCTCTTACAGGAAGGGCACTGGCTGCAATCACCAGTCACCATGAGGTTGAAGATAGACCCTGATGGCATTACTGCAGCTGGGATACGTAGTCTCCCCATACTGGGTCACTGAAAGGCTGTAAAGAGGCTAGAAAGCTACTGGAAATCTCCTGCCTTGCACAATGTCACATTTCTCAGTTCCTGCAGCCAGCCTCATCTTGTCTGGTCCATTCCTGCTAAACTGCCTCTCCCAGGCCATGGTTTTCTTATTGGGTTCCTCGGCTACCATACATACCTGGCCACTGGTACCCTGGCGTGGGTTTTCTGTCCCATGATGGGTTATTACACAGGGCTTTCTGGGAGCTTCCTTTTGCACTATGCCTGGATCCTTCCTTGAACTGCAATCACACTCTATAGTCTCAAAATTCTGCAAGTATCTGTTTTATCTCTTCCAGTTTGGCTCAATTTCTCTGTTTGGGAACTACTTGTAGCTTCTTGCCTATTACTCACACTGATAACACTCCTTGGCCTAAACTGCCAGTCTCTGTTTAGGTTATTTTTTTCTGTACTCCTTTTTACTTTAAAAAAAAAGTCCTCAAATGTTTCTTTCCCCCTTATCTACTGCAAGCTGAAGAAAACAGGTTGCTTTATTCATAAATCTCTGCTCGCTCTGTCTCTCTGTGGTCTCTGTTCAAGAAGTGGCTGGGTAATTTCATGAGACAGAGGACAATTCTTGGATACACAGTAACCATGCCCATCTCAGGAAGACCCTGGTCTGAAAATGGTCGGAAGCTGGAAGGTGCCACATTTGCTTGCCTTCTTCCTTTGCTCTTCCATAAGCCTCAGTCTCTGGCACCTGTTGGGGAAACAACCTGCTGGGTTGTTATGACTTTGCTAAGTTCCTGGTCCCTCTCAGAGGTGCACAAACAGTTGCTTTGTTCCTCTCAGCTCCTTTTCATATACATGAACATAGCTGAAGACAGCTGTAAATGCTGTCCTGCTCCAGACAGTGGGTTGTTAGCAAATAATGAGGTTTCTCTAAGTCAGGTCTTGCTCAGGATGTTACATGCACTCAGTGTCTCAAACAGTGGCTTCTGTTGTTTCGGTGATGACTAAATAGTACGGGAGTTCGAGTTGCTTTTGGTGGCTAACCTGAATAGATCACAAAGAGGCACGTTGCATCCCTCAGCAGGCTCTGAGGTTTCTTACATACCCCGCTTTTTGCGTCCAGCATGAGGCCACCATATCCGCTAATCAATGCATTCTTGAGTGAGTTGGTTTCTCTGTCAGAAAATAGTGGCTGAATTCACATGTCTGTATTCAGACAGTCCCATCTCAAAAATTTCAGCCAGGCCATCTCATAGTGGAAGTAAGACTTTTTCCAGGGGCATTAGCTGTAGGATCTCCTGAGTTATAGCCACATTAATCATGAATTCCCCAAGAAACTGCCCTACCCCATTAAATACACTGGCATATTTTTTAATAAGGTCACCTGCCTTGTGTCAGATGAGATGGAGTAATTCCCACTTTCATTACCAGTTTGATCAATTTAATATCCAGCCTGCTTGGGGACTGAGCTCTAGCGATCCCACTGTGTGTACAGCATGAAATTTGTGGTGCTTTACATACTATTCAATAGGGTCTAAAAGCACACCATGTCTGCTGATGTCCTCCTGCTTTACCTTCCTCTTGCAAAGGTGAGTTGTTACTCTCTCTTCCTTCAGCCAGTCCTGCTGTTGCCACATCAATCTGGAAAACTACATAACCAGTTGGGGAGCTATGGCTGAAACCTCAGCAAGTTCTCACTTTCTGCTGGGACCTGACTGCTTCTGCTGGGATACCAGAAGGGTAGTCCTCTTCTTATTGGCTGCCTGATCATAGGTATCATGTATTCCTCCCTGGTTTTGGTTGCATAGATGCTAGGATTGTGTATCAGCTCTCTGTAGCAAAACTGCTGCAGGCCGCCATGCCATTCCTAGGCATTCGCCTGCCAGCACTTTCTGTGCTGTGGTGATAATTTCCACTGTGGCAGCAGCATGTGCTTCACAACATAAGGCCAGAAGCTGTATCAGGGCTTGCAAAGTAACCTCTGAGCCATCCTGTCTACCCAGTTTTTGCAAAAACAAAGCAGTCCTTTTGGCTCTTCTTACGCAACCATTTAAATCCAAGTAGTTGTTTTCTGGGTTTTTTTCTCGAATTGTTACAGGAATATTACTGTCATTGGCTCCTTCATTTTGGGCCTTGACGCTTTGTGACCCCTCTGATTCAGAGGATTCCCCTTTGGGCAACAAGAAATGGCAGCATGGCCAAGCCATGAAGAGCAGGTGGGTGATGGATGTATTCCAAAGCCCAGATCAAGGTAAATATTTGCAAATTTTCTTGGGAAAAGAATGACCCAATATTTTTTTGCAGATTATTCTTACAAAGTCTTCTGCACTGGTTACTTAACACTTTAGCACGTGGGAGCCTCCTGGCTCTCATAAAAAATTCTATGGCCTGGTGAGAATATTAGAGAGGCTATTTGTAATTTACTCAACTGTATAATCGATAGAGCAATAGTAAAGCAAAATTCTGCTCACTGAAGCACCAAAAAACTATGTCACAAACAAATAAGCAAACACACAAGACCCTACGCCCCCCCCCAAAAAAAACACAGCCAAAAACCTCCCCCTAAAAAACCCCCAAAATCAACCACATTCAAGCTAGGATCTAGGAATCCACTGGCTGCCACTCTCTAAAACAGGCCAGGTGCCCTTCAGTTGGTGCACCATCCCCTGGGTATGTCAAATGTTCACTCCTTTCTCCACATCATCCCGGTTAACAGCAAGCTTGTGCTAAACAGGGATGTTTCAAGCTATCAATAAACCATGCATTATATCCAGCCATTAGGTTGCTGCCCCACTTTGGGCCAACCTATCGAGCCGCACCGTCGCTGGGCATAGCGATTACTCTAACCAAAAACCTCCCCCACCCTACCCGCAAGCCTCTCCGCTGTCATTTGTCCCTTTGCCACTGGATGGCAATGCTGACTAAAGTATTCCGAGACCGAGGGGAAGAGGGGGGAGGAGGAGGAAGAAGGGGAAGAGGAGGGCCGGCGGTGCCGGCAGCCGAGTCCGTGGGAAGCGCCTCCCTCTGGGACATCGTACGCTTTGCTGTTATTCCCAACTTGAGAGGAGATATACCACTCGCAGACAGCGATTCCTCAGGACCCCCAGATTTGGAGGACTTGAGTCATGGAAAACTAATAGTTGATATTGGGGTTTTAAACACAGGATGGGGTTGCCGGCAAGAGTGACTAAGAGTCACGAATTGGCACGGCTTGCTAGAAGTTGCCCAATTTTTCATACTTACAAACTGTACTTAGACTTTGTAAAAACGACTTAGTAAGCATGGCATTGCTGGGCTCAATGACTATTCAGTGAACTCATTTGAATGTGCATCGACAGGGCTTGCTTGAACTGCTGCATCAAAGAGAAATGCTGAAATGAGTCATTTGTGAATCACGGCTTATTTTCTGTTGTTAGTTCATCTGGAATCCCATGGTGATCAAACAGCCTTTTACAATGTGTTAATACATCGCTACTCCATGTGTTTAGCGGCAGCTCAGTTCCAATAAATTGTAGGTAGTCACCCATTATAAAGAGGTAGTGCTTTCTGCTGTGTGTAAACAGAAATTGGAGGTGAAAACCCACGCAAAAATTCATGCTGTTCCAAACACTCTTCAACACTGCTTCCACTCTGATTTCATACATGGTTTTCTGTCTCCTTGCTTGCAGAGCACAGTCCAACCAGAAGAGATTGCCTGCAACGGTGAGTGCTCCCATCTGCCAGAACTTCAAGCAGACTCTCTAGCAGGAGCCAAGCTGCTTTCCAGGCATAGGAATGAAAGGGAGGCAGGAGAAGTACACCTTCAGCCGCAGTTTAAGGTAAGGCCCTTAAGGTTCTCAAATTGGTGGCTGTCCTCAGCAACACTGACTGTCCCTATCTTACACCTTCAGCTCCACGGACTGGAGAGCTTGGGCCAGGTTATTGCCAGGAACTGATCTGCTTAAAATGAGAGGAGAGAGTAATCCCACCGCCTCCTTATTTCTTTTTTTTTTCCTTTAATGAACCGAATCAGTCCAGCAGATCTGCAAAAAAGTTGACAAGAGGCTGAGGAAGAGGGTGTGAATCCCTTAAGGCTGCTATTGTCATTGAACTCTCCGTGGTATGAAACTGCAGCCTGAGGTGCTGAGCTTTTCCCCGGAGCAACTGAGGTTCAGGAACCAACTCACTTCTGCCAGCTCTTTTATTGCAGTGAACGGCTGGAGATGGCAACATCTTCAACCAGCACAGCAAGCTTCACCACAACCCGTCTGTCAGTGCCCTAAGCCCTGTCTGCTTGTATATGAGTTACATGGCCGTAAAGGCCAAATACTCTCTGCCATCAGCTACTTAGGCTTCTTCTGTCACACATAATTGTAGCTCAAAGGTCCTGAATAATTGCAGTCATATTGGGCCTGATCCAGCCCCAATAATAATCTTAATAATGCTGCTCTTAACCAGCCACATGAATCCCTTTCAATCCTCAACACAGCCTTGGTCATGCTGTAATTCAGTAGAGGAGGCCATTCACTTTAGGGCTAATTTAGTTTAAAATGCAGACAGCCTATTTATGGGACAATTTTTTGTTCCTGCTCTAAATTCTTATGCTCAATCAACAGCCTGTAAACCAGGTCAAGCCAACACATGACCCATAAGTGTATGCATTTGGGGCTTATAGCCCTTAGGAGCTGTATTTGTGCTGTGCTCCCTCAAAAGTGGGATAGATCCCTTATTTAGCCAATGGACCCTGTTGTGTGGGAAAAAAATACAGAAACCCTTTTCCTGCACTGGAAATCAGTTTCATTTGATCACACAAAGTTGGGTTTCACCTCAAACTCACCCAGTCAAGTAGCCACCAGGTTTTGCAACCAACACTGGCCTTCCAAAATGAAGAAGCACCACTTTCCCTCGCTGCAAGAAGAGGGCAAAATGGTGGTAAGAAAAAGAGCTTCAGCCATTGAGATGAAGTCTATTCTTCCACAGTTTGTGCTGCCGGTTGTGGGATTCCCAGGAATGTAGGGAAAGGCTTTCCTCCTGGGGAGGGTCCACGGGAACACAGGACTATTAACAAAGCTCAGGTTCCTTAATGGGTCTAAAAAAATATTAATAAGTAGCTTATTCACAAGTTTTGAAACCTCAAGCTGTAGCATGTTGCAAGACTGGGCAGGGATTAAGACATGCTGGTATCCATCAATGAGGTAGGCAGAAAGGCAGATGTCTTGGGTCCTTACCCAGGACAAATCTCCTGATTTAAGCACTCCCCTCTCTTTCTCTCCAAGGTTATTTTAAGCTGGCTGGCTGACTTCAGCAGTGTGCTTTACCAAGAGCTTTGGTGGGGCAATCCGATACTGTGTGAAGGGAGGGGAAGGGTGGAAACAGAACAAGAAATGAAAGAGAGGGAGGGAGGTGAGAGATGCCTTTTGGGACAGCTTCCCCTGGTGTGGAGAGCTGTGGCCTTAGGGGCCAGATTTATCTGCAACGAGGGAGGCTGTCCTGGAAGAGCTGGTGAAAGCAGTAATAAGCACTCCAGGTGGGAAACAAAGGCAGGACAACCACCCACCCATAAATATACTCAGGGCAGATCTACGTTGCCTACAGATGAGGCCATCTATCTAAAGGCAGGGAAGAGTAAGATAGGCGTCAGGAGAGAAGAGCCTGTTCCAAGTGAGCCAGGTTAAGTGTGAAGCAGGTGATTCTGGGGCAAGTGATAGCCTGTCTGTATTTGCATGCCATATTTTTCCAGTGACACTTAGAGGAGTGTGTGTGTGTTTTCTGAATAGCCCCAAACACCGCACCCCTCAGACACGCACATCTCTTACATGTTTTGAAATATATGCTGAAAACTAGAAGGCAGGAAAAGGGGCAAAGACTTCAGAGACTCACTGCTGCAGAGCCCATTTATACTGGGACCTCCTCCAGAGTAAACCTCACCAGAACTTGGCCTGGATGGGTTTCCTTCCTCTTTGTCCAGCCTTCTCACCCCATTCCTGTACCCTTATGCAACTCACTTAATTCCTTTGTGTCCCAGTTATCGTAAAGATATGGGACAAATAATGCCATCTACCTCACTGAAAATATTTACAGTATTTTCCTATGCTTTTATGCTGAATTTTCTCTGCTTCTGCCTTTGAAGAACACAGGGGTTACATTACAATCGTGAGGCAGAGGTACAGACGTGTATTTCTCACAAGCACAGTATTGACTGCCCAGTTTGTAAATCTGATCCCTTTAGAGCCTGAGGTACTTCAAATGCTTTATTTTTATTTTAACGCTCTTTACAATCTGTACCTCATGTATACTGGGAGATGTAGGGATGCAGAAAAGATGATTGATATATGTAATGGCTCCAGGAAGTGGTGGTTTAAAAATGTTGCTCACTCTGGATAAGGGTGCCAAGGAGGGCAATTCCAGCGTCTAAAGGAGGATAGGCAGGGAGAAGGAAATGGCGTACCTCAGCTTAGTGTCAGGCTGGTGGGTAGCCACATTCAAGCGCAGTGTTTCTGGTGCTATGTTAAAGGAATAAAAATCTAGGGTTGTTCTGCCACTGAATTTCCCCAAAAGGAGACACACAGGGGCGCCAAAGACTTAGGAAAAGAAACATAAGCCAGAATTTTTTTCCTGCACTTCTTTCTGGGAACTCCATGAGGTCAGACAGTGGAAAGAGCCCTGCTCCGAGCAGGTAGTGCTAAGGGAGCAGCTTATCAGCCTGGGCCTGATTTCATCTGCAAACGCGCTGGGGCTTTGCAATCGTTTAAACTTGCCTGGTGTAACAGGCCAGGTGGCTGCTGGCTGCCAATAACCCTGTGTCTCCTGCAAGGGAAGTCCTAAGAAGCCACTCCAGAAGGAGGGATGGTGTGGGAGGCTGATGCATCGTTTTGTCCTTCTTGCACAGCACTCGCAAGCTTGGTCCCAAAGTCGCTTCAAACAAATTTTCCAGCTAAATTTGCTCCAGTATGGTGATACCACACTGCGGAAAATAGAAAGTTTTCTGTCCGGTCTCCAAGTAACTATTTGCTTTCATGAGCGTGATGATGATCACGATGGTCTGAATCCAGCAGGTTTGTCCTTACGAGATGAATCTGGCATGGTGGTGTCTGCAGCTGCTGTAATGGACACCAAGATGAAAATCCCCAGGAGAGCTCTAATGTGGTAACACCTCCAACCGCACCCTCATTTCCCTTTGACATAGAGAGTAGTTTAGCATAAGACTGATCACATCAGTGCTTGACTGCTATTAGATCATACATATAGCGGGTTGGTAGTCCTTCAGCAGCTATCACCCTTGTTCCAGATTATTCAGTGCATGGCCGGCTCCTTCACTCACTTCCAGAGGTTTCTCTCCATTGTTGTCAGAGGGGAAAGCAAGACATGCTGGTATAAAACACCACATAAACACAACTGAGCCAAGCAAACTAAACCCACAGTAGAGGCTGGCATGGAAAAAAAAAAGCCATGTTGTTCACTATTTTGTTTTGGTTTGCTCTCCACCAAGTGATATATCTTACTGACAACTTGCTCTAGCCATACAGCATTGTTTTTAATTCCATGAAGTGTCATGGGGTGCAGGCATGTACTAGGACAATGGCTAGAGCTAATGTTAAAGGCTAAATGTTTTGCAGCTGCACTCAAGCTGGGCTAGATTAAAGACTACAGCTTTGGAAGTTTCTTGCTGAAAAAAAAAATCACTTAAGAGTGTTTTGGTGCAGATTAATATTGTTTCGGACATCAGAGCCTCCAACAGTCATTTTCCAGTAATATGGCTTTTTGTAATTATTCAACACTTTAAAATATATGCCTTGCAGACAGCAGTTCTAATGTTAGCATAGATATATCAAAATAGATTTTATTTAAACTCTGCTGTGGGTAATACTAGGCTTTGTTTTTTAAACATGTCTTGGAATTATTAGTATGTTTTATTCAATGCACTAAAGAATGAAATTCTACTTCCAATATATTATGTGATGCCGAGATGGATGCAACACCGAAGTATCATTAGAGAAGCTGAGAGTTTTAAACCTGGGTGACCAAGCTTAGCTATCAAAGAAGACAATTAGGAACCTGACTGGAAATGACCTGTTTTATAGAGGTCCTGATCACCTGCTGTTCCTCTTGATATTGTTTTCCTGGCTGTGGGACACATTGTCATCAGCAGTAGGAGGTGCAAATAGCGGTCTGGTAGTTAGTTCATTTCCAGTTCTTGGTTTCCTTTTCTTCCCTTGATCTCTAGGAAACCAGCTGCAAGACCTTGGGGAAATTCCTTATCGTCCTCTTGCATCAGTTTACTTATCTATACAGCAGATAAATTAATAACTCTGTACCTCTTGAGGGTTTGTTGAAGCTTATCATAAAAAGCAAGTGCTTTGAGAGGGAAGTCATTATAAAAACTACAGAGTTAATATGACACGAAGATAACATGAAGGAGCTCCATTCTGCCCCACGCAAGTTAGCGGAGCTCTTGTTATTTGCTTTAGCAGAACTAGTGATTTGGCCTATGCTTAAATGGCTTGCATTTGTTTTTCTTCTTGAATGTTAATATATAGTTAAGAGATGACATTACAGGGAAAGCTCGTTCCTGTCTATGTGTAAATATTCAGCAGCTGAATAGATGTTATTTAACAGGGCACAGTTTCTGCTTCTTCGCTAAGGATGTTAGTACAGACTTATTTTAAGCTGCTACAAGATCAGAAGATACACCAAAATTACAAGATCAAAATCCTTCCCATATAAGTGTACACACACAGAATTTATTTTACTGGGCAATTAAATGTGTAAGATAAATATCCCTTGGGGAGGAGGGTTGTTTGAGGTTTTATGGCATATCTTATTATGGGCTCAGTTTTGAAATCTTAGTCCAAGCAAAACTCTCCATGTAGAAACTTAACTCCAGAGTATAACATTGTTTCATAGTCAAGATGTGTGCAGTTGGGTGGATATGTGCAGTTACATCAGTAGACTTTGGGGCAAGGGAGGCTGAAGGCAGTAAAGCTTTGCGTAAAGACAAGCAGCCCTTCCTAGAACACTTATATTAACAAAAACACTTGAAGAATCTTAGGCAGCATAGTGTTTTCTGGATTTTATCTGACAATTTTTACTGTTCAGAAATTAAATATATACTTATTTGTAATTAATTTTGAGTGGCATGATCAGTAAAACTGCAATCTACTGCAGCTGTGAGATTGTTGGCAAAAAAGTTGCCTGTGTTTCAAAGGCAAAAGCTTTTTTGCAGGACACGTGAGCAGTCAGAATTGCCCAGAAAATACTTCATTTTTGTATCAGAGCTGCAACTGCAACTACTTTCTTAAAATTGGGTGGGGTTTTTCTATTTAGGAAATTAAATGTACATCAGAAAAAGTGGCCAGGTTGAAGTAAACAACAATCAGGTCTTGACATGCTTATAGTGAAAAGTTTTCTTTTTCTAAAGACAAAAGTGCTTGATGTCTTTAGGGTGAATTTATTGTGTTTTACAGGAAAAAAAAAGACAAATTCCTCACAAAACTTTGTATTGAGAGCAAACAACTGCTCCTCCAGTAATCCAAAAAAAGCTGAAGCACCGTTTTACCCAACTAATGTTTTATTCATAGAGAAGGTCTTTTAGGACCTTGTTTTCTGGAGATGGCAATGACAGTACATACCCTGAAAGGGCCTAGGTTGAGAAACAGGTATCTGCTGAAACAGAATGTACCTGTTACATTTCCATAGAACTTCTATAGCATGGGAATTTGTATCCTGTGGTTGCTCATGCAAACAGTGGCTAGTCCTCAGCAGATGGATTGCATTGGTACCGCAGTGTGCACTCAGGTTTAACTCCTGATTACTTCCTGGTTTTCTTGTTTAGTTGCATTAGAGTAGTTAGTTTAGCAAATAAATATTAAAGAAGCAGACAAGACCCACGTGCTTCTTGGAAAAACTTTGCTTTTTCTCCCCGCCAAAAAAGTTTTCATGTTCCTTTCAAAAAAAGTTGCATGTAGATCCCCCCTGTCCTTTCATTTGTAATTGGGAAAAAAAAACACACCAGCTACTATGCAGAACTGATGCCCAAACCGATCAGCCTCCTCAGGACACTCTGGGCTTCAAAGCACTGGGCCAGGGGCGTCGGGGCTCTCTGGGGGAGGAAGGGGGGGGAGCAGCAGGAGACGAGCCGAGAGGTACCACAGTGCCGAACCCAGAGGAACAACATCCTTATCTTCATCATCCTCCACCGTGGCTGCACAGTCCCGGGAGCGGCTGAAGCGACCTGTTGCACTCGCTGAGCTTCTCTCCCGTGGGAAGTGGGCTTAAAGGAAAATAAACTCTGCTAAAATAAGCAGCCGGGAGACAGCACCGTGGGCAAGCCAGTCGCAGGTGGAAGCGGGCAGATTTCTCTTCTTAACCTTTCTTTCCTCTCCTTCACACCATCTTCAAGTCGCGCGTGGAAAAGGACTTCCCCGGAGCCGCCGGGGAGAGGATTGAGGCTGCTCCTCCCCAAGAGTCAGCTCTCTCGCAGCAAGGCATAAAAGCAAGACACAAACCCCCAGATCAAACCAGAAAAAAAATGCTAACGCAGCACCCTCCTCTTCTTCGGTACCGGCCTCCCAAAACTAATTGAATCGTATTAGACCGCAAAGTACGAGGAGATGATAGGACGGAGATGTCTATTTTCTTCTTCTTCTTTTTTTAATTTTTTTCCTTCCTTTTTATCTTTGTTTTTTAGGCTTTGGGGTGGTGTGTTTTTTTTTTCGTTTGGAGATTTATTTTTTTTTAATGCCCCGCCAGTTTTTGGCTCCTACCTTCTGCTCCCCCCTCTGCGCAAAGATGCATCTGGGAAGACGCCTCATCGCCAAGGCGGAGGCCACCCTCATCCCGGGGTGCCCCTCTTCCCCCCACTCATATAAAGTCGAGGCAAACCCACACCAACCTGAAGCTCTGCTTTCTCCCTCGGAAAACACCGACGCCGGGAGTTCAGCCTGGGAAGCACCCGCTCACCCCGGCTGGGCTGGACTGCAAGCTGCCCCATGGGCACAGGCTGGCCGCTGCCAAAAAATGATTTTTCTTTTTAAAAAGAGTGAGATTTATATGGCAGCGAGCCCATAATCTACCGCGCTGAGCCGGGCGGCACTGAGGCGTGGAGAAGGGAAGAGAAAGTGGTGAGGAATAAACCAACCTTAAAGCAAACCCTAAAAAAGGTTTATCCCATCGCTCTTGCGGGCTCTCCCCGGGGGCAGGGGAGAGGAGGAAAGATCTGGCCGGCTTCTCGAGGTCGGGTGGGCGGGGATAGTCCCGGCTCAAGGTTGATAACTCAGACCGGCTGGGAAAACTCGGTGCTGGGCGGGGGAAAGCTCCCCGAGAGGATGTCTCCCCCCTTCCTGGCTGGGAAAAGATGAGCGGCGGGGTTTAGCCAAAAGGATGCTGCCAGTTGGGGGAGAAGAGGAGCAGGCAGGGTTTTGTCCCGTCTGCGACACACGGGCAGGGACCCGACGCGTCCATCAGAAATAAATCAGAGAGGGGATGGAGCTTCACGGTGATTCTCTCCGATCCACCTGCCAAAATCACTCCAGAAGAGCTGGGAACCAGGCGGTGTGACAAAGAAAAAAATATATATATATATAAAAAAAAGCTGCAGTATTGCAATACGTATTTGCTTTAAAAGAGTATTTTGTCGGGGAACAGAAGATTTCACAGCATCTTTTATGTACTTGCTTTAAAACAGTGTTTTGTCTGGGGACAAAAGCCTGGTCTTCCCTTCGCACGGTGAGGAGGCAGGCAAGACGAGGAAGATACCCAGAGCTGGCACCTCGGGGATAACAGCAACCCGGGATGAGGTGGTTTCAGATTCCTGCACCTTTACAAAGTGCCGGCTTTGCCCTCCAGGCTGCGAGGTGAAAGGAGTCATCGAAACACCCGTGCCAGGGAAACCGAATTAAGACCCGAAGTGCGGTCACCAAACGCCCCGGGGAGGAGCAATCCACAACCCCCAGGGATTTGTAGTATTCCCAGCCCATGCCCTCCTCTCCGGGCTAAAAAAAAGAAAAAAGAGCAGGAGTGAGCCCAATGTGAAGCAGGGTTGCCCTTTTAGCCTCAAAATACCGGCTCCCCGCCAGAGGACTGCGCTGGGGCTGCCCCTCTGGGACCGCGTGGCAGAGATGAGCTCAGAGACCTGGGTCCAGACTGGGAAAATTTAACCCTGCCTAGGGAGCCGCGGAGGCAGGAAGAAAGGAAAGATCCCAGCGAGAGGACAACAGAAACGTGGCATTTAAGTTTCTCGGCAACCTTTTGCCGAAGGCCACCTTCGAAGAGGTTTAATTCCCTGTCCCTCCCCGAAAACAATAATAATAAAAAGTAGCATTTTTTTATAGTCATAACTAGGCTAAAATCGCCGTCTGCTGGAGAGGGTTCAGGCGGCCGGGATGCGGGGAAAAGGGAAGCGACAGGGTCCCAAAGTCACAAAACCTTTGCGCATATTCCCCATCTCTCTCCCATTTTACATGGGGCTGTCTTTCCTCCGCATCTTCCCGAGCAAAAGCCTCCCTGGGACCGGAGGGGTGAGTAAGGGACAGGGCTGGGTAATTAAATTCCGATGCCCGGCTAATTGCTGTAATTTGACGCTAACTGTACACTGTGGGCAGGCGCTGGGTCGCACGGCCCGTTGAGCTCGTCCCACCCCCCTGCCATGTGTAGGGACACCTCCCACCAGACCAGGTGCTAACCTGGCCTTAAACACTTCCAGGGAGGGGCCATCCACGACTTCGCTGGGCAACCTGTGCCAGTGTCTCACCAGTCTCATTGTGAAGAATTTCTTCCTAATATCTCATCTAAATATTTCCCCTTCCAATTAAAAGTCATTTCCCCTCGTCCTATCACTACTTGTCCTGTTAAAAGGAGTGAGACCGACCCAGGACCCCAAGACCCGACCCAGTGCAACGTCATATGTGGAGGACATGCACCATGGCTTTTAGAAGGCCTCAAAGTGACCCACACTTGCGACACGATGTCACATTCCTCTGTCTCTGAAAAGCAAAGGGCTTGCTGTGCAACTGGAAAGCGGAAATTAGTTGTGTTTCTTCCCAAAATCCTACAGCTGGAGTACTGCTTACCCCATCCCCTTCTATGCCGAGCCCCTAAAGACGGGACAGGGGGCTGTGCTCTCTGTCTTCTCGCGTGTGAAATTAGAATTGTGCTACACCTTGGCAACTCTCCCAAGGCTCTTTGACGTTAGAGTCCCCGAGGGGGCAAAAAAAAACCAAGCAGGGACACCGATAGGATCCAGGGCCACGAATTGTCACAGGCTGACTTCTCCTGGGGAGCGGCAGCATCTATCACCCCATGCTGCTCCCTCGCAGCCCAGATCTCAGCCCACACGGTGCTGCATCTCCCTGACCCACGGCTGGAAAGAGTGTCTGCACTTGTGGGCTGTTTTTTTCCCCTGGACACCGCTACGTCCACTTGCAGCACATCCGTTACCCACTTGGGCTATTTCAGGTCCCCCGGCGCTTTGTCTTTTGAGTATTATTATTATTATTATTGCTATTAGTGCTATTATTGCTATTGGCAACTTGCCCCCAAGGAAACTTGCCAGTTCCCCCGGGGGGAGGTGAGGATGGGTGGTTCGCACAACTCCTCGCCGCCAGCAGGCATCCGCGAGCTGCCTCGGGGTCGAGGGAGCAGCGGGCAGATGCCCGGGGGATGTCCTAGGGGGCTGGCGACAGCGCAGCCCTGGGGATTGAGAGGGGGCACGGAGCCAGGCTGGGAGCCGTGGGAGTGCGGTGGCCGGGGGAGGGCAGCGCGCAGGGTGCGCGCAGGCAGCGCGCAGGCGCAGGCAGGGAGCACCCAGCTCTTTATGGCCAGGTGAGAGTCCCGGCGCAGGTAAAGGGGAGGATTTACCTACAGGCATCCCGAGCGGGTAGCTCGCTCTCGCAGTCCATGACCAGCAGGGATCTGGGGATCCGGAGCTCCCAGCCAGGATGTCTATCCTTGCGAAAATGGGGGACTGGCAGGTAAGGCGATCCTTCTGCCCCTGGGGGGGGCTTTATTGTTATTTTGGGGCGGGAGGGAGCGAGGGAGAACCTGGCGCCGGGGTTTGGGGATTTTGCGGATCCCCATGCTGGGAGTTGCTCCCGGCCACTGGCTGGGCCCGGCTGCAACAGGTAGAGAGCGGCGGGACAGGGCCGGGAGGGGCTCGTGGGGCAGCCTGGGCCGGCGCGGAGCGCGTCCCGCCGCGGAGCCTTGAAGCTTCCCCGTGGAGCTCCGCGGGGCAGGACCCGGGGATGCGCGGCGTGGACCTGCCGTGCTGCAGAGGCTGAAACGTCGCTGTGAGCTCCCATCCGAGTACGTCCCGTGGAAAAATAAGACTGCCGGTGCCACACGGCAGCAGACGCCCCGGAGCGCCCGTGGAAGGCGCTCCTGAGGGGATGAGCTGCAAGGGGAAAGCATCGCCTACTGGCGAAGGCGGTCAGACGTGGGAAAAGTGGTCCGCCGGGGCCTCGCCCAGCCCTGGGGCCTCGGAGGGACCCACCCGCACCACGGGCCAACGGACATGTCACGGCGGCTCCCAACGCAGGAGGCCCTTGGAAACCCGTGCATTCCCTGGTGCATCTTCGCTCGGGCCGCATCGCCGCTGTTTGCCGGCTGATAAAAGGGAAGATGAACCGTCCTGTTCCAACACCTGGGCTTCTGGTACTGAAAGCTACTTTTTGAAAAAAAAAAAAATTGTTATTTTCCCATGACAGTCCAGTTCAAGATGGGAGTTTAGCTTCTTTTTGTGCTCCCAACTTTTCAAATCTCTTGGCTAAGCCTTTCTCCGGACTGAGTTATTTATTTCTTTTTAGAGTAGCAGTAAATGGTCTGGAAAAAAAAAAGAAGAAAATAAAATAAACAAAAATAATTTAAAATATTTTTACAGTTAAAAATGGCATAGTTTTATCCAGTCGGTAAAGAAGCGACCAAAAGAGGAGTTTCAAATTTTTCTTTTTAATGTACTGAACCCAACTCTTATGTAATTGCACTTACAGGCTATCTGCCTTGAAATCTGTTCCCGACTTTTCCTTAATGCCCCAGCGCTCCTTGCTTCCGGCTCCCCAGAGCTGCTGGTCCGTGTCCCCCCCCCCTCCCCCCTCCCGCTGCCCATGCAGGTCTCTTGGGGAAAGCCGCCCTCTCCCCTCTTGACCTCGCATCCCAGCTAGCCCGGGACTGCGAGAGAGGAGGGACGAGGACCACGTCTTTAGCCCGCAGGAGTCCTTGGCAGCCGCGGATGGGAGGCTGTCCCGGCCGGCCGGGCTCAGCCAGGACGGCGCTAAGGGGTGATGGGCCCCTTCATTACCCTCCTCCCCTCTCTTTTTCTCATCCCCCCCCGGGGCATTAACTGGGCTTAATCTGCCAGCTCCATTTTAACCTCAATGGGAGTAAAAACAACAATTTACTCTCCTGCTACTTGCAGACAAAAGCGTTGGTGAAAAAAAGAGCATCGGGAGGCGGAGGAGGGGAGGAAGAGGGGAAGGGGAAAGAAAAAAAAATAATCCTTTTTGGGGGATGTAGATGTGTGTTTGTGTGAAGAAGCAGGCCCGGGAGCCTAGAGGCTTTGCCACCCTTCTTGGCGTGGGGAAGTGTGTGCTGACCCCCCTCGAGGGCTCAATGTGGCGCCCCCAACGAGTGGAAGGGTTGGTTGATCCTGGAGGCAGCAAATTTTCCGCCGGTGTCGGGGAACTCGGATTTTTGAGGGTCTCCCAGGCCCAACAGAGGCAGGTTGTGCGTTTGGCAGAGGGAAATTTCGGAGAGCGACAGGACAGCAGGGTGCTCGCTCCCATCGCAGGGATGGCCAGCTCCCAGGGATGCCCGAGGGCCGTCCAGGACAGACGCACCAGCCCCATGGAGAAAACGATGCCTCGCCGTTGGGAATGGCGCGGGACTATCACGAGAAAAACGAAGAAAATAGGGGAAAACGAAGACTTTGGGTGGTCGAAGCAAGGCCGGGCACCTGGGGAAATAAATAGGAGAAGGGTGGGAAAGCAACCACCGGGGAGGGCGGGTTGAGCCCTCACTTAGCAGCACATTGTTAAGTAAACGAAGTGCTCCACCTAAGAAAGTACCAAAGTTTTACTATGGTCATTGTTTTGTCCCTTTGTTCAAGTGCTTGCAAAAGACTTTTTGACTCCTGCTGCATCCACGTTACCGCTCGCCGTTTTCTATCTGGGAGATTACGTTGGGTTTGTTTGAGTTTTTTTTTTTTTTTTTTTAAGACCAATAGCCGACAGAGCCGAGAGGAACAAAATAGTTTACAAAAGAAAGAAACTTTTCAAATGTCCACAAAAAGGTAAAATCCAGAGGGTAACAGAAGCCTCCGCAGACAATAACCCGGTTAGAGCAAGATCCGTGTTTTACTTCTCCTCGCTTTGGTTTCTTTATACCCAGTAGGAAAAAAAAAAAAGATGGGTAGAAAAAAGAAGAAAGGGAGGGCGGCTTCATGGTTAGCCCCAAACTCTCTGCAGATGAAGGGACGTGCTCCTTTTTAATTTCGCTGGCCACTTCCCTCCCCGCTGGCAGACAGAGGCACGGGGGGCAGCGGCTGCCGGTGAGCCGGGGTAGCAGCTCTCCTGCCCCTCGCCGCCTCGGGCCGGGGCTTGGCGAGTTGGAAAAAGCCTTTATTTTTTTACTATTATTATTTGCTCGTGGGTCCTTTCTACCTGTGTCCATCGCTGCAGGTTGTTGTGCTGGCGAGCAATTGGGCTGTTGTTGATATGCTAATGAGGCGATTAGGCTGCGGGTAAAGAGCTGGAAAAGGGAAAAGTTTCCACCATTAGAGGGAGATCTCAGAGCGCGGAAGGGAGCGCTGCAGAGCCTCCGCCAGCCCCGCGCCCCACGACGCCCCGGCACCGCCACCGTAGGGAAAGGCAGGGAGAACTCAATCCTGTCTCTCACGCCAATCCATGAAAATGCTTTGGAAACTGACGGATAATATCAAGTATGAGGAATGTGAGGTAAGCGCTTCCCCTGGCCGAGGTCGAGTCCCCGGCCTCGCAGCTGCGAGCGGGAGCCTGCAGCATCCCTTCGTCTCTCAGTTTCGTTTAGGAAAACTTCTGCTCCTTCGCCAGGCTTCCTTGAAGTCCTGCAGCTGCAAGAGGGGCTGGGGTTCTTTCCCAGGAACTTCGGGGCTTGTGGAAGCCCGGCTTTGTCGGAAGTGTATGAGGAAAGGCAAATAGGATCCAGCAGCAATCTGGTCTATAGGTAGAACCTCCGTAGATAAGGCTCTGTAGGATGCTATACTCATCCATATGGATGGATGGATGGATAGATGGATGGACAGCTGAATGAATGGACGGCCGAATGAATGAATGAAAGGGCAAAGAGACAAAGGGATGAGAATTATTCTTACGCGCCAGGTACTCGAGGCATCTCAATAAATTGGCTCAGGATCGACGCTTAATTTCAGCCTTTTCGATGTAGCTGTGGGTTGATCACACGAAGCTGCACAAATTTGCAGGGATTAGCTGCCGCACTGAAATCACGGGTTTGGGGGTGCTGTTCCCCCAGCCTCCTGATTTTCAGGGCCACACTCCCACGACTTTGAGCAATAATATCCTAAACGCTTGGAAAAAAAATTAAAATCCATCTAATTTGGGTTTGGAGCCGTTCAACACAGACTGTGTGCACATCTCTATATGTCTCTGTGTGTATCCGTCCATATTTTTAGAAACACGCGAGGGTCTTTTAATCTGACCAAAAGGAGAAGAGGATAAAGAAGACCAAAGCCCAGGACTCGTCCTTATAGTCTGAAACCAACGAATGCTATTGTCACCCATTTCGCAAAAGTTGCCTGTGCAGTGCGTTTAAACCGCGCAATAAAGGACTCCACTTTGCAAATGAACGTAGTTATTTGGTCGTGACCCACGCGGGAAGGTCCCTCAGACTCGGAGGAGCCTTGCCGACATCAGCGAATGGGGGGGTGTCTGATCCCATCCGACCCCGCCGCTGCTTTGGGTGACGCTGTAGCTAAGGAAAGTTACCGAGAACTCGACAGACTCACCGCCTACTAAAGGATTTGGTGGTTTAGTCCGGGATCGCGGAATTTGGTTTGGATAGGATAAAGCTATCTCCCGGTGCGGGAGCTGAGGTCTTGGGTGCATTCGCTGGTGGATGCTTGATTTCTAGGAGGAAGTGTCGGGGTGGATTTTTTTTTTTTTTTAAGTCTGAGAAAGAAAAAAGCCCAACATATGTATAGATATATGTATACATATTCATCAGATGGAGAAAAAAAAATATATATATTACTCAGCTGGATTTCAGGAGGAAAGCGTGCCTCTTCCCCTGCCTCCCCCCAGGATCGGTGTTCAAGTTTGCATGCGTGCGAGAGAGCGTGGATCTCACCGCAAATGGCTTTTGTTGCCTTGTGCTAATGAGTGCTACCAAACACTGAGGGAGCAGTGGCCGTTCCGCCTAGAGCCCCCGGCCAGCTTTTGTGCGTGCGTGTGAGTGCGGCTTGGCTCTTCGCGTTTTTTCCTCGGGAGCGGATACCAAGTGACTGGTAGAGAGGATGGAAAAGAGAGTGACTTTACCCTGGCCGGGGATAGGACCTGCCTTTAAATGACAAAAAAGGAAAGCGGAATAAAAGCCCGGCAAGCCGCGCTCAGCGCCTGGGGGGGGGCCGGGAAGCAGGCGGAGCGGAGGCTGCGGAGAGTAGAGCAGAGTGGAAGCGGTGCCTGTTTTGAGGGAGTTGTTTGGGAGTTGCACAGCCAGTCCGACGGGTTGCGCCGGAGCCCCGGCTTGTCTGGGCCGGGAGAAGCGCTCGCCTTGCCTCTTTTCCCGGCTCCCTCTCTCTCCTCCGCGTACCTCCCGCCCTCCTTCCCTCCCCGCCTCGTCGCCTCCTGCCTTTCTCCCCCGGTCTTTTCCCGGATCCTCCGAGAGGGGGGCTGCGGGGAGCCAGGCGAATGCTCCTTGGGCTCCCCAGCCCCCTACTCCCCCTCATTCCGGGCTCGAACAGGAGGAGGAGAAGGAAGGAGGGCTGACAGCCAGAAGGGGAGACACCTCCAAAAAAAAAGAAAAAAAAAAAACAACCAACTTTCCCAGACGGTTTCCGAGACGCGGAGGCAGCGGTGCGGGGAGCCCCTCGGCGGGGGCGCCGTCGAGGGATGGACGGGGCGGCGGGCGGCCCCGCGGAGCCCACCCCGCGCAAAGGCGGTGGCGCGGCCGAGGGCGGCAAGAGCCAAGCGGGGAACCAGCAGCCGCTCTTTTCCCTGGGCTTCGAGGCCGGCTACGCACAGCAGCCGCAGCCCGAGGTGCGCCCGCGCTGGACCGCGGGGCTGGGGGAGAGGGAGGAGGCGGAGGGTGGTGGGAGGAAAAGGGAAGCGAAGGGGGGTGATCCCTCACCCCCTCCCTTTCTCCTTCTGTCCGTCTCTGCCACCCCCCTCCTCCTCCTCCTCCTCCGCAACCCCCTCCTGGCTCCCACCCTCTCCTTCTCTCCGGATCTCTTTCTCTTTCACTTTTGCATGCCCTGCAACCTTTTAAAATGTTGCCCCTTTCCTGTGATTCGTCAGACGCAGCAGCATGTCCCCCCTCTCTCTCTCCCGCTCCCTCTCTCTCCCTTTTTGTCTCCCTCTCCCCCATCTCTGATTAGATACACTGATTCTTCATTCAATGGACGTCATTTAGAACAGGCTCTGCCTTGAGTTGCCTTCTCGCTTCACGCTCGATTTCCAGCCATTCTTCCCTTATTAAGTATTCGTGTAATATTAATAGTCATGAATATCTGCTATTAGGAGTCTCCAGGAAGGCAGCAGATCTGTTATTAGGAGCTCAAGTGAAGCAGCAGCTAAGTCAAAGGAGAAAAAGAAAGAAAGAGACAGAGGAAAAAAAAGGATTAAGAAACAAACACATACGCAAAAAAAACCCAAACCACAAACAAAGCAAAAAAAACAGGCGCAAAAAAAAAAGAAAAGGAAAAACAATAGTAACCAACTTTGACTCCTCACACTACGCCAGGACAGAGAGCTCGCCTCGGCAACACCCGATGAAGGGCAGCAGAGATCGGTGCAAGTTCTGATGGATTATAGTGGCGCGCCCGCGGTGCAGGACCAGATCCGGCGTCCCGGTCCCGCCGCCCGCGCCTAGCGCCCGGCCGCGGCCGCGCTACCTCCGCGCCCGCGGGGCTCCGCCCGGGGGCTCCACAGCTCCTTTTTCCTCTGCCTTTTTATTTTTATTCTCTACCTTGACTTGTAACTCCCGACTCTTCGCAGATGTTAGTACACAGTTTTTCGGCTATGGTGAGTTGCTTCACGGTTCCCTCGGAGGGGGTTTGGTGCGTGCTGGGTGTTGCTATTGTTGTCGGCGGTGACGGCGGTGGTCGGGTTTTCGCACATAGCTTTCTGGAGAGGGCTTTTTTTTCTTTCCTTCATTTTTATAAATTCGGTGGTTTATTTCCCCTCCCCTTCTCTTCTTCCCTTTTTTTTTCTTGTTCTGTCCCTTTTTAAAAATAATTTGTTTTGCTTCGAGCGAGCTGCAGAAGGCTTTGCTCGGACCCTACCCCTTCGAATTCATCACCTTGCCACCTGCAAACGGGATATTTTTGGCTTTCTCGTTTCCCTTTTTCAGGACCGTGGCTCTTTCCCTTGAATTCTCCTTCTCCTCCGTGGAGGCCATGCCTTTTTTCCCCCGGACTTTTTTTTCTATGGGCTCATCCGTGTCCGGTACACATTCCGGTGCCGCTCGCCCGTCGAAGCGGTGCCACCCCCCGGCTGCCCGGCGCATTCCTCTGCTTCACCGGCCGCTCCTCCGCTCTTCCGAGCGGGGAGCTCGGCCGAGCACTGGGGCGACTATCCCCGTAGTTTTGGGACACAGTGACAGTACCTTCGCCCCGAAACATTTGTAAAACTCATGGAGGGCGACACACACACACGACCGATTTGGTCTAGAGCTTATTTCGGCGTCTTCTGGTAACAAAATGGAAGTGGGCTTGTATTTTCCAAGATTTTCTTGGGATGCTTTAACGGTAATGCCAACGACAGTATTTGTCTCAGTTCTGTGAGGCCAGCGGGAGGATTTGGGGTCGTAGTAACAATTATTATTTTAACAATGCCCGCTTGTGAATTATTCTTTTTATTTGCCTGAAATACCTGCCCCTGAAATGCCGGGAACGATCTTTTGGAATCCACGCAGTGTGCCGCAATGTTTTTATTAATTATTGTAAGCAGTCCTTTATAATTATTACCATTACTGTTGTTACCATTACTGCCGTTATTATTTTTATTATTATTTAAAAAGCGAGATTGTCTCTTAATTGTGAGCGAGGGAGAAATCAGAGGCAGAGAAATCCCCATATCTGCTCTTCTCAGCCTCGAGCGGACGAATTTTCCATCTTTGCCCGATAGGTAAAATTCTCAAGCTGGTTTTGAGGAGAAACAGTTTGATTTAATTTTTTTTTTCTTTTCTCCCCCTTCTTTCCCCTCCCTCTCTTTCCCCCTCATACCCCCCCCCTCCCCGCCGCCACCCCCACCCCGCTAGGAGCGCCACGACAGTACCAGCAACGGGACAGCCCGGCTACCCCAATTGGGGACCGTGGGTCAGTCTCCCTACACCAGCGCACCTCCGCTCTCCCACACCCCCAACGCCGACTTCCAGCCTCCCTACTTCCCCCCTCCTTACCAGCCCATCTACCCCCAGTCTCAGGACCCCTACTCCCACGTGAACGACCCCTACAGCCTCAACCCCCTCCATGCCCAGCCGCAACCCCAGCACCCAGGATGGCCGGGACAGAGGCAGAGCCAGGAGACGGGTTTGCTTCACACGCACCGGGGGTTGCCCCACCAGCTCTCGGGGCTCGACCCACGTAGGGACTACCGGCGGCACGACGACCTGCTGCACGCCCCGCACGGGCTGGGCTCGGGGCTGGCAGACTTGCCCCTCCACTCCATCCCCCACGCCATCGAGGACGTGCCGGTAAGCAAAAGGGCCCGCTCGTTCCTCTTTCCACATCCTCCTCCCCGCGGGAGTCGAACTTCGGGGGGAGGGCGCACCACCACCCCCCCTAAAAAAAAGGAGGGAGGAGAGAAAAATAGACCCCCCTCGCGGGGAAAGGCAGAGCCCCCACCTAGAACAATAGGTTCTCTAGCTCATCCCTGCGCCATGCCTTCCTGCTAACACGCCCGCTAAAATATAAATAAATCAAATTACTGTCATCGTTAACAATCTTTCCTTCTCAATGACAATAAGCTGTTACGATTGGAAGAATATATAATATCACCACAGGGCCGTGCATATAGGGATTTCTCGCTGCCTTGGGAAAAACACGAATCTGAAACGCAAGATCTCATGAAATGTCCTCCCAGGCACATGTAAAGAGGGAAGAAAAAAAAAAGTCGGTGAAAGTGGCCTAAGAAGGAAAAATCAGTTTCCCGTGATTACAGAATTGGCATCTGGGATAATGACATCCGAAGTTGTAAGAGGATATAGGCAGATCTTCTCTCTAAAGGAATTAATTGACAAATCAGGGAAGAGGTGTATTAAAATGCTGCTTTATTCTTTTAGCAGCGGTGCAAAGGGAGGGATGACCTCATAAATCATTAGCTATAGGTTATCAAATTTGAGGCAGACCTGCTACACCCTATATTAAATTAAATGTTGGAAGTCTATTGGAGGATGTATTATTTGGGGGACCTAATTCTGTTATCGATAAATACAGATTAAAAAAATGATTTGTAATTAAGCATGACATTAGCACATGGGCTATTTACAAAGCAAGCCAGGGCTATTGCTCAGTTAGGAAAGTGGCCTTATACAATGTGATAGGTTGTGATTAAAGTTCATCTTTCTGGGGTTTCCCCCAAACTGGAATTAGAACATGCCAGTAAATGCCCACAGAGCTTGTGCAAAGGGACTGAAGCTGCTCGACTCGCAGGAGGAAAAAGGAGAAGGGAACTGTGGTATCTGGATATGATTTTTGCTGAAATGCCATCCCAAATTACAGGATCAAATATTACAACAATATATTCGCTGACAGTTTAATGAGTACAGTTTCATGTTGCAAGGATAATGTTCAGATGAACTTACCTATTTTGGGGGGTCATTTTGAAATCTTTTGTAAATTATACCTGGGGAAAATAGTGAATTTATTACAGCCCTCATCTGGCTAAATTAGCCACAGAAAATTGCTGGTTGTGTTTAGCAGTTTTGCAATAAACGCATACATTTCCCAAAGTGGAGGATTTAGTAAACAATTCAAATCTGTTAATAGCAGATCGATTCTTTAAACTTGATATAAAATAACATGGAGGCAATAATAAGAATAAACTAATCTGTTGACTGCAAGCCCCTCATTACTGTAGGAGGAATATGACCTAAAATGTTCTGTCGAATTCTGCCTCTTCTCAATGGTGCTCTGTAGCAGTGGGCTGATTCGGGAAGCCTCCTCTGCAGATATTTTAAGTACAAATCATTTGATTTGCCTTTCAGGGATCTATGAATTAATGGCATTGCTATACTTCATGAAAACCAAATGCCATCTGGTTTAAATCCTTAAACCAGCCTAGCCAATTTTTTTTTTTTTGTCTCTGTAAAACTGAATCAGCAGGCTGCATGAAGGAAAGCATAAAAATAAGAGGATGTATCTCTTAAGAGTATTTCATCTAGATATGCAAAATGAAATTAAAAAAATAAAATCCTTTGCAGAAACCTGGGGTGGGAATGAGTTGTTATAGAATTTTTCCATTGCTGCGACAGTTAACCTTTAATAAAAATGACTGCTAAATATTTAAGAAAATCAAGTAGATGGTGAAAATTATTTAATCATAAATATCTCTGTGGGATTTTAAACTTAACAGTCCTCCCTGTATGGAATATGTGCAGAAATAACACAAATAAAAGTATTATGCCACACTACATTTACTTTATGGGTTTAGGGTGCATGCATAAAGGGATCATATTTCCCCATATAGTTAAAACACAAGAACTGCAGCAGTAGTCATTTCTGAACATTTCTCAATTTAATTATACTTAAATCCAGAAGCACTTTAGGCAAGTTACAAATGAGAGCATTGAGTATAATAAAACCTGTAATAAAGCAACTTAGTACCATCCACCCGGAATCATTGAGATCAGGCACAATTAACAGGAGCATAAATCCAAGACAGAATGGAAAATGTTAGAATCAGTATTATTGTTGGACAAAGACTAGAGAAGGAAGTAATAGTTTTTTAAATGGTAATGCCTGGGTTTTGTAACGATTGCGAAATCTTCTATCTCAGCAGCACTGGTGTTAATTTGTAAACACAGCCAGACATTATATTGCCTGTCAGTTTTTGGAATTAGAAAACATGATTTCATTTGACTTTCTAATCACGTCGTGACTCCGCCGCGCGAACCCCAGCTGTAGCTGTGATGGCGGAACATGCGAGGGGACAATAGTGGGGGAGCCCGGGGTGCGTGGGGGGCCCCCTCCGGCATCGCACCGGTCCCCTCTCCTTTGTGCTTTCCCTCCCTCGGGCGCGGGTGCAGCGGCAGGGAAGGGCCAGCCCAGGCCAGGGATGCTTCCCGGGGAGGAGAGTAGGGAAGGAAGGAGGGAGCCCACAGAAGCTGGTGGCCACTTGGGTTCATCCAGGCAAGCCCTGGAGCTGTGGGGGTCGTTTTATTTTTTTTTTTCCGTCTTCTTGTGGAATGAGGGAAGAGCGAAGAGGGATGCACGTTTTCTCCTGATAAAGGAAATCCTCCCCAAATCCTATATCATGCCACCCTCTCCCCATCCCACTACGGGATCTGTTGTTTCTCTGCACCGTGCCCGGGGAGGGAGGGGGACACAACTTCTCCCTCACCCCAGCCATCCCTGCCTTTTGTTATGGTTGTACAACTACACCCTGCCTTTTCCTTTTGTTACAGCACGTAGAAGACCCCGGTATTAACATCCCAGATCAAACTGTAATTAAGAAAGGTAAGCCGTTTCCTTGTGCGTACCAAACATGTCGTCACAGGCTGGGGACTGCTCGCAGGGAGGACTTACCCGGCCTCCTCCCCCCGACCCCCGCCTCCTCCTCCGGTCTCCCATCCCAGGGCTCTTTCCTCTGGAACGAAAGGTTGGAGGCAGAGAAAGAAAAACGGGCACTTGTAGGTTGAAATCTGTTCAACCCACTTCTTAAATGCCCACTTTCGCCGAGTATTTTAATTATTGTTGTCATTAACGAGGTAAAATGTTAGAAGATGATCTAGATAATCTGAGCCTGTGTTTTAGTGCATTAGTGGACAATTTGTTTTCATAAGTGTGCCCTAGCATCTGGCTGAGGTCGTTGTTGGTAAATTGGGCTATGAAAGAGAAAATGTTGTTGTCCCGTCCGTGTCCCCCCCCTTTGGGTTTTCTTATTTAAATCGCGGCAGTGGTAAGGTGGGCAGTTGTAGAACAAGGGGCAAATTTCTGGAAACTGATGTCTGTCCTCAAGGTGGTCTGGTTTTTGTTGGCTTTGTGGTCTTGTTTCACTTGGAATCGAATTGCTTCGAAGCTGGTCCCCAAATCGTGCAAAATATTTATGGCACATTTTCACTCAGATCTCTTCCCATCTTTCTTCAGATGACCGAGGGATGGGGAAAGGTGACACACAGGACAGTTTGCAAAAGAGGTTCTTGTTGGAAAGCGATTGGTTTGAGTTTGGATCCCGTGTAGGGAGCTGGAGTTGGGAGTAAAACTCGCGGTGTTGAGTGAATAGCGAGCTACTGCCTGCTCTGAGGGGTGCCAGGGCTGTGCAGCCACACGGAATTCAGGTATCCTGGCTGCCACCGGAGCCAAGGTGCTGTACAGAGCCGCTCTCCTCTCTAACCCTAATCGCCGTGCAGCCAGTGAGCTCAAAGTTTCATTCCCCCCAACCTCACCCCGTCTGTGAAGCCTTTGTCACGTCAAATTAGATGTGCAAGGGATAAATCTTAAGAGATGCTCTTACCAACTCGACATGATAATTGGCTCTTTTATTAGTAATCTCAAGAGTTCGTTTAACTCCTGTTGTATCTATTAGCCTTCCCAGAGCTATTAATGTCACAAGTGATCTATCCAAAACGGAGGGAACCCCCTGCTCCGTTGGGCTGTGCCCGCGGAAGAGTAGTGGGGAAGGAGGATGGGAAGGGAAGGCGGCATCCCGAACGGCATCTCGGCCTTTCACTATCAGCTGGGGAGGGACCAGGCTGGTGCCGGCAAGGCGCGCTGGGGGGAAACGGGTGCCGGCTCCTCGCTGCGTGACGGCTTCTTTTTCCACCTCCAAAGTTGTGCGGTAGGGGAGGCAGCGGGGCGGGGATGACCAGCGTTGTTCCCAGGGGGAGCCTGCCGGCATCCCGGTGCCTGTCTTAGCCTCGTACCTACGGCTGCCCTGCGGTTGTGCCGCTACCCGGGATGCTGCCTGCCTTCCACAGGGTACAGCACAGTATCAGAGAACAAACCATCGCTTGGTTGGAAAAGACTTTTGAGATCATCGAGTCTAACCGTGCTTTAACACACAGCCGTCAGTGCCTCCCGACGGCGGGGCACCCGGTTGTTTTTTAACGCCTTTGCTGCGAGGTCGAGGGTTGCTCCTCTCTCTTCCTGCTCCTACCGGCAAGCAGGAGGGGTTCCCCTTCCATTCCCTCTTTTTCCCCTGCTTCCCCAACATCTCCCGCCCCGTACGGGTGTGGGGACGGCGGTGGGTGCCCGGTGGCTGCGGCTTTTCCCCCCTCTCCCCCAGCTCCCCCCGCCTGCCCACTCCTCCTCACCCTCACCTCCCTGCTCCTCCCTCCCTGCAGGCCCCGTGTCCCTCTCCAAGTCTAACAACAACGCCGTCTCCTCCATCCCCATCAACAAGGATGCGCTCTTCGGCGGGGTGGTGAACCCCAACGAGGTCTTCTGCTCGGTGCCCGGGCGCCTCTCGCTGCTCAGCTCCACCTCCAAGTACAAGGTCACTGTGGCGGAAGTGCAGAGACGCCTCTCGCCGCCCGAGTGCCTCAACGCGTCCCTGCTGGGCGGGGTGCTCCGGAGGTGAGGGGTTGGGAGCGCAGGAGGAGGACCGGAGGAGGGAGGAGGAAGGAATGTTTGGGGGGGGAGCCCACGCGTGGCAGCTGCGGGCGGGGGGGGGCGGGGCTTAGGGCGCCTGCCGCTAGGGGGCGGGGCGCGCGCGCGGCCGACGAGTTAGCGCTGGGGTGGGGATGGGGGGGCGGTGTAGCCATGGAAACGCACAGCCTTGTGTACCCCCAACCCCCTGTAGCATGGCCCCCCCTATGTGCGTATTGCACCGCTGCCCAGCATGCCCCTCGCCCCGTGTGTGTCCCTCAGCACAACCACACTGTCCCGTCATGAAGTAATTTTGTCCGGTTCTGGAATGCCCAACATAAAGAAGGATATGGAACTGTTGGAATGGGTCCAGAGGAGGACTACGAAGATAATCAGAGGGCTGGAGCACCTCTGCTATGAGGACAGGCTGAGAGAGTTGGGGTTGTTCATCCTGGAGAAGAGAAGGCTCTGGGGAAACCTCATAGCGACTTTCCAGTACCTGTAGGGGCTACAGCAAAGCTGGGAAGGGACTTTTTACAAGGGCTTATAGTGATAGAACAAGGGGGAATAACTTTAAATTGGAAGGGGAAAGATTTAGATGAGAAATTGGGAAGAAATCCTTGACGAAGAGGGTGATGAGGCACTGGCACAGGTTGCCCAGGGAAGCTATGGATGCCCCCTCCCTAGAAGTGTTCCAAGACCAGGCCGGATGGGGCCTTGAGCAGCCTGGTCTGGTGGGAGGTGCCCTGGTCCACGGCAGGAGGGTTGGAACTGGGTGGACTTTAAGGTCCCTTTCAACCCAAACCATTCTGTGATTCTATGGCATGAACACCTCCCCCAGACACACCTTTACCTAGGAGTAAGGAGGTTAGGTTACCAGCAGGCTCCCACCGTGCTGTCCACTGCCCTAGACCCTCAACCTCACCTGGGCAATTCCACAGTGCCCAGGCAGGGAATAATATCCAGGATTAATTAAGCCAGATCCCACTGCCACGGCCCGACTCCGTCCAGCTATGCTGAATAGCCGCAAATGGGTCACACAGGGATTAGCGATACTCCATGGTGTCAAGTGTGGTCTGCTAACCTTACAAATTGGCCTCCTTCCATAACAGCCGGGCTGCTGCCCCAGGCGAGAATTTGTGCCTTGGGAGCCCTGGTGGCTGCCTCAGGGGTCCAGCCCTGGTCATGACATGCCCAAAGCTCCCTACCAGCCTCTGGGCTGATATGAACCCTGATAAGAACCCCAGTTCCCTGGACATGGAGCCATGAAAGTCCCATCCCTATGTCTGAGACTCAGCTTTCATCGCTTCCTCTTCAGCCACCCACAACCACCCCTCTTCTCCTTCCCAAACCCTTTTCTCCCCTCCACAAGAGAGCAATGTTTCGGGGCAATTTATAGGTAGGAGCTGAAGCGGGAGTGGGTGTCCCTTGCCGGCCCTGTTTCTCAATGTGTTTTTGTGTGGAGCAGGGCGAAGTCTAAAAATGGAGGGAGATCTCTGAGGGAGAAACTGGACAAAATAGGATTAAACCTGCCAGCTGGGAGGCGTAAAGCTGCTAACGTTACCTTGCTAACATCGCTGGTGGAGGGTAAGTGACTCAAAGAGCACAGAGGGATTGTTTGGAAAACATGCCTGTTGCTTTTGCCTAATGGGAGAAGACTTCATGTTGACTTGGGACTATTTTCCCCAAGTCAGTGCTGCTTGTTGGAAATTGGAAAGGCGTTATTTACTGCCTCAGAAAAAAATGTTAATTGTGTGACTTTGCCTTTTGTTTTAACCTGAAATGGACTTGGTGAGTCCTGCAGACTTGAATATTCCATTCCACTACTTATTTGTTTTTAAGTCTGAACTAAACATTTTCAGGGTCCTATCTTGCTCCCTTGGTCAAGTGAGCAATGCCTCCCCAGAGGAAGTGGAGCTCACTAAGAGCAGCATGGGAAGGATCCCTGCAAACTAGGGGCTGTGGGTTCAGCCTCGTAAGTGACCCTGAGTGTTGAGTTGGAAGTTATGGGGAGCAGAGCCTCTAGTGCCTCACTGCTATCCCTCTGCCACAGGTGGACAACTAAGCAATTTTAAATGTCAGAAACTGCAGCTACTTTAAGTTTGTTCTCCCTCCCAGACCGTTGCCACACAACAGTAAATCATTTAAGTTTTCTGACATCTGCATTTGAGAAATGCGTGACCATTACTTCCTGAATTAATTTGGGAATCCTTGACCTTAGCCATGAGTTAATGGTGTCCTGAAAGCCTCAAAGTTGCACCACTGCCACCCCCTGCTCCCTTTTGGTTCTCATTTTCAGAACACGTGCTCCTTTGGCTGTAATGTTCTCCTCTATTTTGCTCTGGCCAGAAAAGCTGCAACTTACTTTTAATGCCTTGGGATGTCCTATGCAATATGAACCAAGAGGTGGAAGATCAAGTGTTTATAGTCATTTAGTTTTGAAGCAGTTGCTGTATCAAACCAACTGGCACAAAGTAAGCCCAAGGCCAGCAAACAGATCTTCCTCCTTTCCCCTTGCTTATGGGTTCATCAACAGTTTAGACCGGTTGTTTGCAAAGCACTTTTAAGCTCGGCCTGGGCTGCACAGATTAGCTTAAGTTTGGTTTTGTACGAGGGAATTTTGTTGCTTCATTTTGTTGTCACTTTGCATTTTTGAGAAATGTTTCATGTTCAAAGGGATGGGGAAGGAAGTGCTGCACAATGCCAAATTTAATATTTTAAAAAAAAAATTTGGATTAGTGGCTGCACTGTATTTATACTGCATGAAAATGACTGTGTCTTCATGGTTTTTAAAAGGCTTTTCAATTGCATCAATGGGGCTGTGGTAAAAAATCACAAGGGGAAAACTTATAAAAAGTCGAGATTTGGTAGGTGCTTCACATTATTTGTGATGTTAATGAATATGGAGAAGGTTTTGTGTTAATCTGTTATTCTGTTTGACTTTCACATACAATGGCTTTAAAAGAATGATTTTTTTAAAAAAAATAACAAAACCAGAGGCCTGATCTCCAGATAACTCAGTGATGGTGGCTAGTTTTGGGAGAAAGATAATATAAACATTGCTGGGGCTTTAAGTCCTGTAGCGATGAGGCAGTTTCTAGAGTACTGTTATTGTTTATGATCCGCTCCATTTTATGGAAACAAGCTCACTGGACTGAGGCTTTGAAGCTCTAATTGGCGCATGCGTTCTTCCGGAGCTAGAGCTAATGGCAGGAAGCCCTGCAGTAAAAACCAACTGGTTCAGGAAATTAAAACCAAAGATTTGAAAATCAACAAAACAGACAGACTTGGTGGAATGACCCTAAAATTCTCATGGTTAATCGTTTGGGGGTGAACGTATAATTATATGCGATCAAGTTAAATTTTAAACACTTAGCTGTTTAATGCATTTTATTTAGAAGAGCTCTAGGAGTAATTATGATCAATATTAATCATTGATGCATTGCAAGAGAATATAGAGAAGGGGCTGAGGCAAACAAACATTTCCAGAGTAAATAGCTGAGAATGAAATGTAGGCAAATGGCTGTGTATAGGTATGGATCTGTAAATCTAAGCACACATTCTGGGTGGATGGAGCCTGCCTGTCTGAAAGTATCTGTTAGTCAATGTAAACTTCAAAAAATTCTTATGCAAGATTTCACTTGTAACAATTGTCATGAAAATACACATTTGCATTGCCCTCATTGATGCAAAGAAAACTCCTGCAAGATAAGGTGTGATTAGCATTTCTTACCCTACCTTTTTCAAAGAAAAATGTCCAAGTGTTTTAGAAGAAAGGCCCAAGGAGAATGTAGTGCTTTTTATTTTCTGATGGATTTTTGCCTCTGTTCAATGTATACTAATGAACTGTGTGTTTCTCTCCCACCCCCACCCATGCCTCCCTTTTCAGGAGAAGCAGTACATCTAGCTAGAGATTTTGGGTACGTTTGTGAGACAGAATTTCCTGCCAAAGCAGTAGCTGAATTTCTCAACCGACAACATTCCGATCCAAACGAGCAAGTCACAAGAAAAAACATGCTTCTAGCTACAAAGTAAGACATTTACCTTTCTGGCATGTTGCTCAGAAGTGAGGGGAGGGTGATGAACCTGGGTTTGGGGCTTTTATTTGTGAGCATTCGCCACATAGCCAGTGGTTGGTGGTTTTGTGAATTATAAGGGGGTGTATTTGCCCTCGTGCTATTGGAGCACTCTTGTAATCCAGCTTGGTTTCCATCAAGTTAGTTTGTGCAGATTACCTTGAAAGCGAGTCGTGAAAATTGTGGGTGGATGTTTAGTTAAACAAAAAGCAGTAATTCTTCAGAGCAAAACATTTCCAGGGCCTTTTCACTTAGCTTATCAATTTAAGTAGAAGGGGAAGGCTTCCCATTGACATTAAAATCAAACTGGCACATTAAACTGATTTCAGTTCATTAAAATCTGCAATGGTTCTTTCTGCCTAAGCAGCTCTGTTACTTAGTGAATATAGGGATATTAAAATATATTTTAAATGAGAATCTGTACGCAGTTAAAATGCTAGTGAAGTTTATCAGTGGTGGGGCTGCCCAGAATTCCAGGTGGTGTGTGAAAAGAAAATGGTTGTTTTGATATGTTTGCTGGAAATTAAAAGGGTTCTTTAGTAGCCCTTAATTACCAATGGAGGTGTCACAAAAGGGCACAGTGCCAGAGGGCGCAGGCAGAAGATGGGAGCTGCTTTATGGCTGGAAGACATTAACAGGGGTTTTAGAATACAAACTGTTTCAACACGCTTCTCAGCTCTCTTGCCTATAAGGTGTGTTATTTCCCCAACTATTTGTGCAGCGAGTGGATGGTATAACCTAACTCCTGCACCGTGCCCTCATATTCTCTCTTACCACCTCCCTGGAAGGAAATTTCCAAACCCCAGTTAGCGTCAGCTTTCCCCTCTGCGGGAAGGTCCCTTTGGATTTGGAGATATAGATGCACATATATAAATGTTTCCGAATACCCTAATTTAAAGCCTCGATTCCCCTCTCTGCCCTCACTCGTTCTTAACAACACAGAAGTGTTTTGTAGCCTTTTGAAGGAAGAGGCCCATGCCTCTCTACAGTTCCAAAAAAAAAGGATCTTCCAAAAAAAAGGATCTTCCAAGATGCAGATAAATCTCTGAACTTCCCTTTGGATATCATACCCCATCTATCCCCTTCTGCCTTGCTAGGGAACTCTAAACTGTCTGTCTGCTCCAAAACCCAATTGAGCAGGGAGGGTGCGGGGGGCTGTGATACGGAGATCAGCGGGGGCAGGCAGGAGGGGTGGGTATGTGTATCTGTATGCCTGTTATTTATCTGGGTGCTGGCTGGAGTTGGGGCGTGATGTGGGTGCGCAGCCATGTGTGCATGTGAGGTGAAGGGAAGAGGTTTGTGCGTGCCGGGGAAGTGTGAGAATTATGAGGAAGGATGCGTAGAGGAAGGGGAGAAGCAAGAGAGCGCGTGTGCACTCGGGGGCAGCAGCCCCCTTGAGCCAAGGGTTTGTGTAATCTAGCAGAGAGCATCCACAGGCTTTGCTGCCGCCAGTGATGGTTCATTTCTCTCCCTCTCTCTTCCCCTCCCTCCCTGCTTCCCTCCCTCTTGTCTCTCTGCTCCATTTGCGCTACAGACAGATCTGTAAAGAGTTCACCGACCTGCTGGCTCAGGACCGATCTCCCCTGGGGAACTCACGGCCCAACCCCATTTTGGAGCCGGGCATCCAGAGCTGCCTGACCCACTTCAACCTCATCTCACACGGCTTCGGGAGCCCAGCAGTGTGTGCTGCCGTCACCGCCCTGCAGAACTATCTCACCGAAGCGCTCAAGGCCATGGACAAAATGTACCTCAGCAACAATCCCAACAACCACACAGACAACAGCACCAAAAGCGGGGACAAAGAAGAGAAGCACCGAAAGTGAGGACCCCCTCCTCCACTCCTCTCCCTTCCCCCTCATAGCCCATCGATCCATTCATCTCCCTCCTCCCTCTCCCCTGCACCAAGCACCCCAGGCTACAGCAACAGAACGAGAGTCCTTCTGCCAGTCCTGTTCTCTTGACTCCTCAGGACTGCTCTGCCCTGTCCCCACACCCCTTCCCAGCATCCACTGATTCCATTTGCTCCCTCTTAACTTCCCGCCCTCTCCCCACTACACCATCGTTTTACCCCAGTTTGGAGCCTAAGAGAACAGAACAGGGGGACGGAGCCAGCAAAGGAAAAAAGTTCTGTCTTGAGTTTGTGAACTTTTTTAAATAAAACAAAAGGAGGAAAAAAAACCCACAAAAAAACAAAACAAAAAAAAGAAAAGGACTTTTTTTTATAAAAAATATATAAAAATAATTAAAAAAATAAACAAAAAGAAATAAATAATACTTTAAAATTCTATGAGCTTCACCGGACTGAATCACCACCTTCCCTTACATAAACTTCTGTTAAGATTGTAGCCATATTAGAAACGAAAAAAAGTGCAACAGCAGCAGCAACAGCAAACAAACAAAAGACAGAAAGGACTGATGACATTTTATCAGTATTGTGAATAAACTTGAACACAAAACACAAGCAGTTCCATGTCATATCTTCAGTTGTAGAACTTTTTCCTGTCCAAGGTAAAGCGACCAACTTGAACTTTATATTGCAACACGATTCACGGTTATTATATAAGGGAATCAGTGTTCATGTATGTATATATTTATTTATGTGTAATTTAATGGGAATTGTAAATATGGTGAGTCTGTTTTAAGCCTTTTTTTATTTATCTGGTGATCTCGTTTACCTCTTGTTTAGTGGGTTTTAAATCTTCCCCTCTTAGTTCATCATGTGGTTCATGGTACTTATTTAGATATCAGAGGTTTTTTGGGGGTTTTTCTCTGGGATTCATCATTTTTAGCCCTGTTGTAGCATGTTAAAGGCGACAATGAAGCAGCTGAACAAATAAAAAACCATGAATTTTTATATATAATTAGTATGACAGTTTCTCATTGAAGATAAAATAAAGTGATGTTGGACCCTGGCAAAGTTTTTAAACATGTTAGTGGTTTTACAACCCTTATATGTTGTGGAAAATTAAAGAGATTATTTTCATCCACTGTCTTTCTTCTGAAAGCACCATCAGAGCAATAAATTAATATTGTCTTTTAAAACAAGATTTAGCTCTTCTTTCCTTTTTTCTTCCTCTTTTTCTTTTTTTTAACCTCCCCTTCTTTTGTTTTTCTTTTTCTCCCCTTTTTTTTTTTCCCAAAGAACTTCAAACATTTGGGACCACCTGGTATCCTGTATTTCCACTGGCCATATTGGAAGCAGTTATAGTTGTATTGTATTGAGTTGTGCCGGCAGTAGTTTCCATGCCTGTCAATGTATCATAGTCCTTTGTTGCCCAGATAAATAAATATTTGATACGCTTTATGTCGATTTTTTTATTCAGTGGCTGTCTTTACCCAGGCGTATTTTTGTTCTTGGCAGTATTTTTTATTCAGTATGGTTACAGTAATTGAGTTTAACTCTCCCTTGACAATTGCTCCTTGCAATAAGCAGCTGAACCCATTGTTTCCCTCAAGTATAATAAAAACTTACTTTCAACTTGGAGTTCAGAGCAGGGTATCATTTAGATATTCCACTGAGTCTGTATTCAGACAAATGACACAATAAAGCACAATGTATTCTTTTGGATAAAAAATTGTCTGTACTACTAACAAAATGACACACTATCTTTTCTTTAACCAAAACATAATTTTATTTAAAAAATAAAGTTTTATTTTATTTATGTTGACCTCTAGGTTTTTATTTATGTTTATATAGAGCATGCAGAACAATAATTCTATAAAATTTTGCACATGTAGGTGTCCTAACAGAGAGCAGAGATTAAAAAAAAAATACAAACATTGTCTGAAGAAGGGCATTTTAAAAGGAATCATTACCGAGCAAACACTGAAAATTGGGCACTGTGAAAAAAATTATATACTGGTGAATCAGTTCCGGGTGCTCCCTCCCCCTCAAGAAAAAAAGAAAAGCTCCATAGCTGATGCCAACAAAATCATCTCACGGTTGTGAACTTCAGTGAAATCTTGCAGGAGACAGATTATTTCTGATTGATGGTTCGTGTTTTAGTGGAATGCACAGATTGACATTTTGAGATGGTTGTGTCAGTTTATAAGGGACTGAAATTTTTATCTTGAGTTTCTTCTTGTGGAAACCAGTTGTAAAATAGGGAAGTTTGCTTTAAAAAAATGGAGTGTACGTCTTAAAGATAGGCTGTAAAAACATGTGAGAATTCAGACTTTGAATCTATTTTCTTTGGCCCAGGGGGTAAGTGAAGTCAGGATCAGGCTGGATTATATTATATCATAGAAGGGAAGCTAATGCAGTTTAGAATGTAAAGGCATTTTAAAGAGATGGTCTCCTTTAAGTGCTGATGATATTTGGTGGTGGTGGCAGCTGATTTTCCTCTCTTTTCTTCACTCCCTGATTTCTGTCTCTGTCTTTTTTTTTTTCACTTTTTGCTCAGGCAGAAATTGAGGACGTTAAGAGGAAGGTGTTTACAATAAAGCTGCAAAGAGAATTAACATTTGCTCATATATTTTGACGTTTGGTAGGGCTGGTGAAGCAAAGCATTAGATAAAGCCCAAGATGTTTCATTTTGCTTTGGTAATCTACTTATGGAAGGCAGTGTAAAATCAATCTTGCCAAGCAGAAAGAGAGTTGGTGGAGTCTAAATTCTATTTTCGAGAGCCAGCCAGTTTATAAAAATGGTGAATATTTTTTTTCTATAAATTGAAAGTGGATCTTTTGAATGCAAAGCTGCAATTGTTTTAAAAACAGTTATTTATTATTTCCAGGAGAGGCTGGTTAACTGTAAAGTAGATGTAACAAAATAATGAGGTGAATGAACCCTAACTGTACATATTCTTGACATAAATGAAATGCACAGTATTGTAGCAGGTGAAGTGAAGCATTGTCTATCAGGGCTGTTTTTCTTGGCTGCATCTCAGATTGTGTGTGGGATCCTAACCTCAGGCACAATAGCATTCATAAACAGCAATACATTGCTGCTCTTTCTACAGCAACACATAAATACTCATTTTTAAACGAAAACAATCTTATTAAATACCATTCATTCATATCTGGATTTACAGATGCTTGTTACTTTTTGAAACCTGTACCCAATATAATCATTTTATACTGGCCAATGTATAAAGCAGTCTTATGCTAGAACATTATAAGGTCATAATAAATAGTGTTTTAAAGATATAATTAGCTACTTTATGCTAGGAGAATGCATTTTAAGTACCCTGCTGCTGCAGTAGCAAACCATCAGAAGAAAAGAAATGAAATGACCTTGCATAGATTTCTTTATTGCTATTATTTCTAAGGAAGGATTTTACAGGCGATAATGGAAATCAGACTAGCTTTGGATCAGCCTCTTCTGCTGTGACCAATATGCAGTTACTAAAACGTGCTAATTACTTTAACATTCTTTGGATGCATTTTTAACGTTGTGATCAATGCACAGCAGTGAAATTCTAGGTCATGCTTTTATACACTAAACAAAAATCTGCTGTTATTTGTTTTCCCCCAGACTGGCTAAAATGAAGGTGAGCGGTGGCTGAACGTTAGACTGTTGCTGCCATGCTAAGCTAATTCCTACATGTGAACCAAAATACAGCTCCATGCTCTTTCACCGTGAACAAGTACAGCCCTCCTCTTTGTACCATAATTTACCCCACCCTCCAAAAATCGAATATTAATATAATTTGAGATTTAACTGGTGGAACAGCCATCAGGACAGCAATGCCCCGCAGCTGAAATAATATTTAAAATAGAAGGGATTTGACATTTGAGAAGTCAGTGGCTTGAAATACCCAGTTGTACTTAGCTAATTCAGTCCTTAACCTCTGGTTTCAAATAAATCAATTACAGTCGATTCCACTTCAGTTCAGAAGTGCACGAGGTTTTTAGTTAATTGAATACATTTTATTCACTTGCTAGTATTCATTTATCCAAACCCTTACATTTAGAGACGATTTCTTTATTGTACATGATAAATTCTCCTGCATAATCAGATCAGCTCCTTGTTTGTTTACTCCTCTTCTGCCTCTCATTTTAATTCCAGAATGTGCACTTCCCTTTCCCTCCTTGGTATGTGCATGTCTCAGCCCAAACGAGATTCCCAGAGTGTCAGTCCTTGCCTTTGCACAGTATAGCTAAAATCACAAGTGCCCTTCCAATGGGGAGCAAAGTGAAGCCCATCCCAGCTAGTGAGGGCAGAGGGATTTAAACCAGCTCAATAATCAAATGGAAAAGATCAGGAGTGTTAAAAAAATAAATGAAGCCTCTCATTCTGTCCTGTGCACCTTTTCTGAATCAAAGGACTATGTGCTCCCTGCCCTGCAAGTGGCAGGAGCTGTTAACTCTTAGAGTGGATTTGGAGTCAGCTCAGTGTCGGCAGGAGAAGATTTTTGTTGAGCACTGGACAATGAAATGGTGTTACTGATCTACTTTGAAAAGATGTTGATATACACTATACTTTGTGTGTCTTGTTTGCAGAATCCTGCTGTTGTTGGTTTGCTGTTTTGGAAAGGAAAGGGGTTAATTAGCATCATTATCAATCACTAATGCTTCTCTAATGTGTCCAAAGAATAATCAAGTTAGGGGACTGCATGAAGCTAACATCTGCTTCATTTCAGCTAAAGATTTTTTCCTATATCGTTCAATTATTGGAAGTCCACACCAGTTTCAGGCTTTGTCAGGGCCATAAAACAGGGTCAGATCATTAGAAATCTAGAATGGAGGGGAAAGTGTAATATAAATAACAAATGGCTTCATTATTTGAGTTACAGGTGCAAGAATGGCCATGAAAATGAGCAGGGATTACTAGAATGTGTTCCTTCTTTTTATCTCCAATACGGAGGAAGAAAGAAATCAGTCAAGCCTGATTCTTAAATCAATTATTCTGCATAGGTTGCAGCCTCTCTATTTGCAATATTTAGTTTAGTAACCCGAGACTCCCCAAAATAAGATGTTTAAAGCAAGTAATTGGAAAGAGGGAAAAGTAAAATCTTTAATGACCCAATACTGCTGGAGCCTTACTGGCTTCAGAAGAGGAAAAAAGACTGGTTTCTTTTCTTCTAGTTGAAGTTTCCAGGCTTTCCTGGCTGGCTGATGCAGAGGATATTTCGAGTAGGGTAAATAGAAATACAGCTTATGATGGCAGTAAAGATTTGTGTCCTCTGCTCTGGTGCCTGGTGCTGTAGATACAGAGGTGACAGATCTGTGGTCTTTTATTCCCTATTACAACCACTGTAGTCACATCTCTCTGATGCTGAGTTCAACTTTGGGCCAGAATTTCTTGTCTAACCAATGGAGTGGTTAGAGCACCTCCACTGAGTGAACACAGTGTAGAAATAAGACTAAGACCAATGACAGCTTTCTAGCAAAGGAGCGACCCGTTGGTTCCCCAGGGCATTTTCCTTTTAGGCCCTGATTTTGAAAGGCAGGTGCCAGCACCCAAAACCTGTGGTTTCCTTGTGCAAGTATGTGAGTCCCTTCCTCTTGAAGCCAGGGCCCCAAGGTTACTCCAAGCTCCACAGTTACTATCCTGTGCAGAGTTGCCGAGCTTGTTTGTGCAGACACCTTCAAACAGGGGTAAGGAGGATAAACTGGAAAAGCATAGCCTAGGTCAGGAAGAAATTGTCCTGCTTGAAGCAGGAAGCTGGAGAACTACTGAGCGTGAAGTGTGAGATATTTCACTATGTCATTGCTTGAGTGTGCTCTGTGCACCACCATCCCCTCACACACCCAAGTTTTTTATTGAAGATCTGCATCATTCACGTGAAGACCTTCGTCATCCAGAGATACTCTCAAGCCCCATTGCTGTTGTTGCCTGTGGTATAGTTAATTCCCTTTGTAATGCTCTATTGAAAGCAGATGCAGGCGCTCTGAATAGAGACTTGTTTTCTAGCAGGAGTGTAGGCTGTACAGTTGTATTCATAGGCTGAGGGATGTATATTGCTTCTACATGATGTTTTTGTTACGTTCCTACCCGCTTGTTCATCCTGCAAAACTTCCTGCCTCAGTGCTGCTTTGGGCACAGCTGGCCCCTCCTCTCTGTGTGCCATCCACCCTGATGTTCAAAATTGAGTATAAAGAAGCAGGTGTGAAATATTTGGGGCAGGTTTCTGATTGTAGAGCAGAGCATTTTTTGGAGCTCCCAGGAGGAAGGGGAGAGCTACATTCCCTTTCCTTCTCTCTTTCTTTTTCCCTTCCTTCTAAGGCTATTGACAGCCTCCCCTCCCTCCAGAAAGTCCTCCTTACCCTCTCCTTTGCTACTGCGTGGTTGTCCTCTCTCTCCTCTAATGCTATGGCCATTTCTCTGCTGTGATTGAGGTTATCTTGCTTGGACTATAGCTGGGGAGACACTGCAAGCTGCGGCACACGCTGGTGTGCTCAGATAGGGGAAGGGCAGTGGGACAGCATTGGGGGGGAAGACAGGATTGGCACCTGGCCTCAGCACTCCTTTCTCCATCAGGTCCAATGAGCTCTGCTTATAGTGTAGTGCTAAAAAGGCGCTTCTGACATCCCTGCCCAGGTGTTGGAGCCTGTGGCTCTTAGTAGGGGTATAGATGATGCAGGCCAGAAGCTGATGGGTGTCCCATTGCCACAGAGCCTGGATGCACGCTGCTGCAGGGATGCTGGTGTTCGGGGTGTGGGCTGTCAGGCTGGCTACTGGGGCTTCTCCCGTGTCCTTGTGAGTGCTTGTTGCCATCCTTCTGGAAATGAGCAAGTTTTGCAGGGTGCTGGGAAAAGGCAGAGAAAGCGGGAGGTCGATGTGGCCTGGAAGAAAATCAGATGGAAAAGGGGCAATTGAGGGATTTGCCCTGTGTCTCCAGGAAAGCCTGGACAGGGCCCTGGTAGGCAGAACAGAGATCACCCCATCCCTCACTGCAGCTGCTTTTGGAAAGTTTCCTGGTAAAGGGTTGGGGAACTGGAGCTGCCAGCAGAACTGGCTGCTGCTATGACCCTTTTGGAGGCTGGCTGTTTATTTATTCACATTGTCATACCCGGGGAGGTTTTTCACCTATGGTGCCTCTCTCTTTCTCCCTGTCTGTCTGTGTGCCTGTGTTTAGAGACTTGTGTGTGTGTGTGTGTGCGGCTGTTTGTGGAGGTGTGCATGCATCTGCCTTTATGGGTGTTCGTGCGTATGCGCATATTTATCTATTTATCTTTATGGGCGTGTGTATTTATCTCTCCATCCCCGAGACTTCTGGAGAGGCTGGGAGAAGAGGGGGTGGGGTGGGCTGTCTCCCGAATAGTTGATATTCCAGGTTCAGCCTCTTTCTCCGCTCTCATTCTCTAAACCCAGCCAGGGGGAGTGTCGCCCCAGGCCGAACATATGCTTCTTTCCATTGCACTAATCCACCTTCAGCGTGGAGGAATAATTGCTCGAGTGTCCATGGCTCCTCGGCGCTTTGTCCCTCGCTGGCTCCCATCAGCCTGGCACACGCCATTTCAATCAAATCCTTTCAGAGCCTTGTCTCCTTTTATCACGTCGCCGCTCCGGAGAGAGGAGGGAGGGGAGGACCGGGCTCCCTGCCGCCCCGGTTCCCTCTTCCCTCGGGGTTCTTGGTGGTGGTGTTTCTCCCGCCCCACCGGGAACAAAAGGGAGACCAAGCAGCACCGGGCTAAGTTTGCTGTGCCTGCTAAGGCGTTTGAGTATTTTGCTGTTGTTGCTGGGGGAAAAAAAACCAACAAAACAACAACAACAAAAAAGAAACAAAACAAAACAAGAAAAGCCATCCCGCTCGGTGGTTGAGCTCTTGTCCCCGATGCGGTGAAGGGAGGCAGGTCCAGTAGCCAGCCTGGCAAGCTAAGCTGTTCAAGGAGAGAGGCTGAAAGTGTGTGTGCGCGCGCAAAATCTCTACCTCTTGCTAGTTGTGCTGCTGGTGATGGGGCAAGGGCTAGAATTAGCGGCTGGAAAACTCCCCTGACTCCACATGGCTGGCGGAAGGGTGGTGATTGCAGGAATCTGCCCTCACCTCGGCTTTCCCCCTGTCCGGGCGAGACAGAACCTCTGGGCACGGGAGAGGTGCAGGGATGCTCCTGTTCTCCCAGGCCAGCCTGGGATAGGGTCTATTGGAGCGGGGCTGGGACTCTCGGAGGGGCAGCGTGGGGCGGGTTCTGCCCCATGGCAGAGAAGGGTTCCATCTTTTATTTCTTTATTTTTCCTCCATTCGTCTTCAGGCGAGGGGGCCGTGGATGTTGCGAAGGGGGTTAAAAATTCCTTCTTAGCAGCCCTGAGGCTGAGGGAGGAAAAGGAGAGAAAAGCAGAATGGTTAACCGAGGGAGTTTTAAAATCTGGGGGGAGGGAGAAAGATGTGCTCTATCTTTACATCCTTGCGGAACTGTTTAGATCTTTCTCACCTCTTGCTTTTGCGCAGCTGCCTGGAACGATTGATGGGGCAAGCCCCCAGCCCGGGCCCACCTTTCTCGGGAATCCTGCCCGCTATCCTGCCCACCTTGGCGTTTCTGCTGGGGAGCAGGGTGAGGGTCTCTGGGGAAGATCCTGCCTCCCCCGTCAGCTCTTTGGGGTCGCTGCACGCGAGGACCGAGGCTTTCCCAAAAGAGCGGGGTGTCGGGACACCACAGGGATGCTCGCACTTCACATCCCGCCGCCCCTCCATTCTCCTCAACCCGGGGCAAGCTGCTGCGGGAGCTGTGAGGGGCTTTGCCGGGACACATCGGCCGGGGCGGAGGGCGAGAGCACCGGGGATGCTGCTGCGGAGAGAGAGAAAAATAAACACTCGGCTGTGCTCAGGACTGCGCCGGCGTTTTTCCTCGCAGTGTTTGCCCGTGAGTCCCTGAATAGTTTTTAACTAAAACGTTGGTCTTTCCTGCTGCTGAGAAAAATCGCCTTTTTTTTTTTTTTAAAAAAAAAGCCCTTTTCCACTAGGTTTGGATTTAACCGCAACACCCACAGAAACTGACTTATGAAAACCAGACTTTTCTATGAAAAGACTCTTCTGGCAGCAATTAGTCTGGCTTTCTTTAACAAAATTCTTTGTAATGTCATTCAGCAGGGGGAAAAAAATTCCCAGGATAATTTTGATTACCCAGTTGAAGAAAAAAGGTGAAATAAAAGAAATATTAAAAATTAACATCGGGTTTGCCCTAAAAAAAAAAGTTAAGAATTCCCATTGATAGGAAAAAAACGCTGACATTTTGCGAGGGTGGGCTTTCACGGGAGATAGGCTATGTGATGAGCGTTAAGAGGCATTAATGGACACGCTCTTTACCGACTTATTTCAGGGGCTTTGCCCCAGTCTCTAAGCCTCACCTCGTTTGGGAAGCGGCAGGTAGGCAGGAGTGCCGCTGCCTCCAGTGGGAAGCGCTTCCCTTTCCTTACATCGACACTCCCCGCGAGCTGCGTGTCCCCGCTTGGGTCCCCCAGCAAGGGCAGCGGTGCCCACCCGGCCTGCTCCCTTCCTGCCCCTGGCCTCTGCCCACCGGAGGAGGAGGAGGAAGAGAGGAGGATCTTGCCGCAGGGGGAGGGTGAGGGGAGCTGCCTACCTGGAAGCCTGTCGCGGATGCTCGGGCAAAGCCAGTCCCTCCACCTCATCCGCAGGTTTTTGCTACTTTCACCTCCCCCCCCCCTTTGTGCTCTGGTGAATGGTTGCATGTTCTAGCCCAGAGATTCAAACGTTAAATTGCTAAACCAAAGTAGGAAAGGAGGGGGAAGGAAAAGAAAAAAAAAAGAGAGAGAGAAAGGCGTGTTTATATTCCAGATCTTTTAAAAGGTCGGCTTTAATTAGGTTAAATACAAGCATTATTGGCCTAGAAACACATACTGCAATAAGCTCGTTACAAGCCTAATTGCAACGAAAAAAAAAAAAGTGCGTGGGAAGAGAGAGGAAGACCCGTCTCCGCCTGTGCGTGCGTGGGGTGGCGGGGCAGTCCGGATGGGCTGAGCGGTGAACACCCCTCCTTCCCAGCTCGGCCTCTATCCTTTTGGGGCACGTTTTGCATTTCCCCGCGGTGCTTGCCCGGAGTGTGGGGCTTCTCTTGCGGCTGAGCGGGGTATGGGGTGTTTCTGTGTGAATCTGCTCTGAACTTGCCATGGAGCTCCATCCCCCTCGACCCTCCAAAACAGCTCCTCTCCCCAGCTGGTCCTGCTCTCTCAACTCCTTGGCAACACAACTTGGTGGGAGGAGAAAGGGAGAACCATTTGCCCTGAATCACAAATTTTCATGGCTTGGAAAGGAAAAGGTAACCCTCATGTCTAGCTCAATTAATAAACATGGTAATTTCACACCCAAAAGGAGGACATTATTTCACGGGAGCGCTATCGGCTCCATCACAAAGGGTCACAGCGCAGCTGTGGCGAGCCTGGGGTTATTATGCAGCCTGATGATAGCATCCCGCTTGCCATCCCGGCTCCTTCCTTGGGGCGACCAATAGCCCCCGGCAGGTCTTGTGCCACCTCATGATAAAGGACTTACCCGATGTGTGAGGAAATGGAGCAGCTTTCAGCTGAGAGGTAATCAGCTTGCAGGCGCAGCCCCTCGCTTCCCCCCACCCCATCTCCTGCCTTTCCATTTAACTTTTCCCCCCAAAACATCAATAACAAGGGATTTATTTATTTGAACGGAAACCTCGCCCTCTCTCTCACCTTCCCTGGCCTCCGTGGGCAGCAGAGGCAGGAGAACCCCCGGCCAGCCCAAACGGCTGCCGTTGTCAGGAAAGGCCACCACCCCGCATGGAGGGACAGTTGTGGCTGATAGATTTCTGGTGTCAAGAATTGGGTTCAGAAGCTGTGAGGCAACATATTAACTGCGATCCCATAATCTCTTAATCACATTACATTTTAAGTGAGCATGTGTAATTTCACCCATCAATGATTTATTTAAGCAAGGGAGCACAATTACTTGTCTCACACACAAACGCTGGCTGGGGGAGCATTGTTTGCCAGAAATAAAACCTGCAGTTTCAGGGACTATCTGTTTCGCCGTGCTGAGAACCCCAGACCCACGCTCCCGAGGACAGGAGTTACCACAGCTGATCCTCCTACCCAGGCAAAGCGAGGGCGAAATTTTCCATCCCGTCCATCCACCCCTTTTTAAAAACCAGCCCGGCAACGGTATCTGGTGCGCTGAGAAGTGCCTTCAGCTGCCTGGTCTGCCGGTGCTTTCCTCAAGGGAAGTTGTTGGGGAAGTCAAAGGTTTGCTGGCGTATGTGGGGTTTTGGTCCTTCTGCACCGTTTTAACCAAAGCGGGTGTAATTTATGGAGAGAACTGATCTTACACAGTTTCACTCTTCCCGGATCCTGCGTTAGAGAAGAGGGGAAGGCAAGTAACCTCCTCTGGCGCAATGCTGACCATCGCTCCGGCCGTTTTATTCCTCTGACGCTCTTCAAGACATCTCCGGCTCTGTGAGAGCCCTGCGTTTGGACACGCCAGCCTCTTCTCTCTCTGCCCGGGGCTGCCCCCTCCCTCTGCCGAGCAGACCCTTCAAAGTTGCCCCAAGAAGAGCAACACGACATTTTTGCGTGAGGGCCGGCATCCTCCACCCTCCCTTCTCTCGGGGACTCATTTTCCTGGCTGCGGGGTAGCATTCTCGCCCATCCCTGTCGCCTCCCGCCTGTGGCGAGGGGAGGGGGACGCGCATAGATGGATCCTCCTCCCCCTTCAATCCCCCCTCCTCCGGCCACCCGGTCTTGCCGTGCAGCCTGCCCCAGCAGCGGGATGGAAAGAGCGCTACAGCTTTATTGTTATTATCGTTATTATTGCTATTGCTATTAACCCCCTCGCAGATCGCTCTGTGCGGAACCACCGCCTCCCCCCGTGCCCGCGGCGAGGAGGGAAAACCCACCCGAGAAACGCGTGGGGCTGCCCGGGAACCGACGACTTCCTCAAACCGGACTAGGCGTTTCCAAAGATTTTGTTCGACACATGCCGGTATTTTTATTAAACGATCAATTCGAGAAGATGCTCAAGAGAGAAAAATCTTTTGCTAAACGGAAAGCAAGAGACCTCCTCCTCTTCCTTTAGTTTCTTTTTTTTTTTTTTTTAGCTGCCTTATCAGGCATTTGGCAGATTAACGTTGCAAAGGAAACAATAGGGAAAAAAGTAATTACTTTTTTGGAAAACAAACAATAATTACACGATACAATCGGTATAACAGTAAGCGAAACACAGCAGCGGGAGTTAGAAACAATATTCTAGCTGTGGAGATGGGTTCCGCCGCTGACTCAGCGGTTTTGAATACTCCAAATTATCCTTACATCGGATTTCTGCAGCGTACTTTAGCTGCACTCTATTGGCTTTTAAATTAAAACTTATCTCGCTGATTAGGCACGTATTAGCGCTTAAAAATATTAAAAAGAAAAAAAGGAGAAAGCAAGTTTCCCAAGGTAAAAATAATTCTGGTGGATCAGGAATATTTCATGAGCCTTTTGCTTGCCTATTTGTATGTAAAGCAGAGGAGCTGCACTTGTAGGGGCGGCCCCCGCTCCTCAGCTTTTGGCTGGGGTGGTGGTGGTGGTGATGGGGCAGAAGGGAGGGAGCGGGAGAGGCTCTCTCGCATCTGAATTGCCGCAGCACCTGTCACCTGGAGATGTTGTGACTTCGCACGCCCCGCGGCTGTAACTTCACGTTGGGGAGCATTATTCCATCACCAAGCGGTGCTGACATATACACCCCCTCCCCCCTGACCTTCTACCCCTCTCCCCGGTTTGCCCGATTTTCACACGAATATTTAGCATGATCTCTAGGATGGCAGAAAAGTTGTATATGTGTATTTGGTTTTGTTCGTTTGTTTTTCCCCAATAAATTATTTTTTTCCTATTTTTTCCAATTAATTCAAGTTGTTGTGTTTCGTTGGTTTTTTTTTTTTTTAATCGAGAGCCCTTAGGATTACTTGTAATGATATGAATGGTTAAGGTGGGAATGGCTCAAGCCTGGAAAATCCTTTCTCCTCAGAAATATCAGACATCCAGCAGAAATAACCATGCAGAGTGCAGGTTTTATGTAGGTGTAAAAAAATCACAGGGCTGTCAGTGTAACATAAAGCGTACATGAAATGTAGCGTTTGTTCAACTCGACCTTCGTTCTGCTTCCCATTAACTGCCAAATCAAAAAGAAAAGGAGAAAAAAATGACAAAAAGAAAAGAAACACGGAAAATAAACCCCATACCCTTTGATTGCCCCCAAATGCTGATTCCCACCACTAAAGTATGAGTACCCCAAAAAAAAAAAGTTTTAGGCTGTGCCACTGCTCAGCCCGAGTACTGCTCTCGGGACTCGTGAATTCCCAGGGAACTGGCACCAGCGATAACGACCATGACAACTACGGCAGCAGCAAAGAGGAGGCTTCTTGTCACCTGCTCCTTTGAAAACAGACCCCATCCATTTTTGATCAGGCAACCCCAGACAGAAGTGGTAGCTAAAGCTTAAACCCTTTGGAAATTCCTTTCTGATTTAAAGAGAGAGCCAGGGGGCTTTCGTCCTCTTCCTGCCGTTGGTTGCAAAGAAGGGCAACAAAAGAGGTAAAATGCCTTCTCCAACTAACTGGCTCAGCGTTTCAGATGCATCAAAGGGAAAGCAAGAGCTAATCCGAAAATGACCACTTTAATGTACACAAAACTTTTGTGAACCCATGGCTACAGCAGCAGAACCGAAGGGGATTTTGAACTCTCCACCACAACAAAACCCTACACTTAATGTTATAATAACAGATATTAAACAAAGGGGAATGAAAGGATCTCACATTGTTTTTTTCTGCATTCTTGAGTCTAATTAGAAATATACAGAAAGAAGACATAGTTTGGGTCAAAATGGCATGAGAGCTGCCTTGTGCCAGTGAACGGGCTGCAATTATCAGCTTAGAGGCCAGATCCGAGAGGTCTTATTCGGTCTTCAGCTCCAGGGGAGCCAAAAGCCTGTGCAGGGGTGAGGATCGGATGGATGCACTCTCAGACAGGACTGGAAGGGCTGGGAGAAATGGGCTGAGGGGCCCTTGTCCTCTCCTTTACTCTCACCCTAGACAGTAAAAGACGACTAAAACAAATACAGCAGAACCCTGCAAGCATCTTTTTTGCTTTTTTATTTTATTCTTTTTTCCCTTGGCGGCCACTTGGACAGCCTTTCCATTCAAATGCAGCCAGGGTGTTTACTTAGTGTCAGGTTGTGCCTAGTTTCTGCCTTTGGGGCTGGTGCCGCAGGCTGGGAGGGGAAGCCTGCTGTGAGCAACAAGTGGCCTGCATGACAATACCTCCCTAGAGAGAAAAAAACAGGCACAGAAGGGACCTTCTCCAAAACTGGAGGCGAGAAGCTGAAGCCAGACAAATGCAAATGTGAGATAAGGCACATGCAGGCGATTAACCACTTGAATAAGCTAGTGAGGGCAGCAGCAGGTCCCCAAACCTCACTGCCTTTTGGCAGAAGACGTAACTGAGTCCAATCCAAGTGACTGGTCTCAATAAAGAAGCAACATAGTAAAACACGACTGCAGTATCAGAGAGGTCAGGTGAAGCCCTTGCAGCCATGACTCATGGATGACCTTCAAGACTTTGTGATTTGGCTCCTCATAAATACTTGTAGTTGTGTTCTGTTGGTGTTTGTGTTTGGCTGGTATTACTGATACTTAAAAGTAGGCAAACTGTCTTCACTTTGGCTCATATGGAAGAAAATCTCTTTTAATGCTTGTTTATTTTATTTCCAGTGGAGAAAAACTCGGCCAGGCATCAAGAAGATGGGTCTTCTGTGAAGAATCACCAGCGTAGCTGCTCTCCATAGACTGTTATTCATCTTTGCAGGAAAATTTGTTGGTGCCTGCAGGCATCTTGGGCTGCATCCAAGGTATTCCCATCCATCAGTGTGGCAAGTGATGGGAAGGGGCTCTTTCAGCCAAAGCAGTTGAAGAGACCTATGGTTGGTATTCCCACTCCAGAGAAAGGACAAAATTGGTCTGGAAGTCAAAATGGAGGGAGAGGGGAACAGTGCTTCTCTCATCCCACAGTATTCACAGGGAGAAAAGTACACTTGAGCTCAATGTCCCATTTACCTCTTCTCAACCGGCCTAATGGACCAACTCAGAGTGCCTCAAGGTATTGAATGTATCTTTCAGCGTATAAAGACACAGCAGAGAGCACCCCTCACTCTTGCTTCCAGCAGGACATTGGGGGCCTGATGGATCCTTCTTTCTTAGGTGCTGCCTGTGTTTTGTCCTCAGAGGCTTCAGCTGCCCAGGCTAACTTGGCCTTAGAATTTACCTCGCAGGAAGAAGAAGGGTCTTTCCAGCTTGTCTGGTTGAGGCCTTCCTAACCTGAGGGACTTTGCAAGAGGCTCAGGAAACCTTCCCCCATAATTGTAGGGTGCTCAGCTCAGGGCTGTATGTGCAGTGCAATTATCATTTTTATCATTTACCAGCATGGTGACTCCTACTAACCCTGCATCACAGCTGCCTCACTGGAGGTAAAGGTTAAATATTAATTACTGCCCATAAATCCAATAGGTCTTCTCTAGGCAACATTGCTGACACTTCTGAGAGTGGTTTTATGCTGAGTTTTTGAGGGAAAGCTGTCAAATGGAAGTTTCAGCTAACATCACTCCACAGCCTGTAAAATGGGGGAGGGGGGAGAAGAATATCTGATATTTGAGGGCTTGAGCTGGGGCTCTCCACCTTCGGTTTTCTTTATGGCTTTGGAGTGACACCTATGAAGTGGCATTTGAAACATTTATGTGCTGTTTTCAGTGAACACCTGCAGATAGATCCTGCTGCCCTTGCAGGGAGTGCTGGCAGGACTGGAGAGAGAGGGATGCTGTGACTCATTTTCCCACTTGCAGGTGTAGGTTTGTGTTACTTAATCCTGCAGCGGTCTTTGGCTAGTGCACCCAGGGGAGATGAACCCCAATATTTGGCACTGCAGAGGTGCTCCCCACACACTCCCTGAGATGAATGCTGCTCTGTGGCCCTCTAGGGTATGCGGACTCCTGCACCAGGCTGATTGAAGATACGTTATCAGGTCTCACAAGAGAAGAAGCCCTACTTCAAATATGGCTTAAAGTATCCCAGTGCAAGGCAGCGCCAACCCTGCCATGCCTTTCTTTGTGGTAGTGGGCCTAGAAGATGTAGAAGCAGAGCAGAAAGTTAGGAGGGTGCTCACAGTGTCCTGCCTGTCTCCAAAAGACAGGCTTTAAGTGAAGCTCACAGCCCAGAATATGGGTTTTGGAGAAGCTGTGGTGTGTTTCCTTAGCTCCTCTTTGTCTGAGACATAGTGTGGTGTGGGTGAGGTTATTCATCGGGATGAGTACATAAAAAATAGCAATGGACAGACAGATTTTAAAATATAAGTAATTTAGTGCAGTAGCATCTTTGTAAGCAATTAATTCCTTGAAAGAATGACTTAAGTAACGACTCCATTGTAAAGCCAGTTGGACTCTTGAGATAAAAACAACAGGGGGAACTGGAATCTAATAGATTATTCTCATCATCGCCTTAAAGGAAATGGTAAATGAGAGCCGGAAGAAGCTTGACCATCTTTCCCAGGCTAATAAAATAATCTTGTGGTTCATCTTGCTTATCTGTGATTAACATTGTGTCTAATTGCCATGTCAGTTGCAATTCCATTGCCAGAATAATTTTGAAGTGCTTTAATATTTTTCAGTAAAAATTTACTCTCATATATATTCTTCACTGGAAATTGTCGATTTTCTTAACAAAAATTATACACAATTATTATTTAGGATGTAAGAACAAACACTGACATACTTAGGGCTCAAAATTGTCAACATTTTACTCTTAACTAGTGTGAACACTGATAGCATGTTCTGCACAGGAATATTTTTAGTGGGGCTGCTCATTCAGCTTGATATCTTGGTGAGTGTGCTTGGACAGGATGGAAGTGATGGTGGTGGGGAGACTGGGAGCCAGATGGGGAACCGGGAGACCTACACTCTCTTCTGTTATTTCTGTTATGGGGCATAGGTAGGAAGAGATGGGATCATAATACAGTATGCATGTACCATGGTCCTGTTGTCTGTTTGAGGAATATAATCGATTACAACTGATTTGCACAGGCTCCTGCACTAATATTGTCTCCAACACACAGGGTTGCCTGGTGTGGATGAAGTTGCAAAACATGACTTGGAAGCTGTCAACACTTCAGAGAAGTAAAAGGCACTGTATCCATTCTGTAAACTGCAGTTTATTCTTCACATTTTTCCATTATAGATGCACTGGGATTAAACTCACTAGTCTGTGCCCAGTTCTGCACTGACAGCAATGGGAAACAGCTAGGTGTCTCTCTGCACTTTCAGGTACTTCAGTGCTTGAAAAATCTGATCTCTGTGTATCTGTGTCCGTATCCTTAGATCAGATTAACTCACTTGGAAGCAGGTGAAAATGTTACCAAAATTACTCTCTGGTCTATTTCTAAGTGTAACTTAGAAAATAAAAACAAAAAGGGTACTTTGAACCTGTGCTATTCAAGCTTACATTTGCGAGGGGAGCGTCTAATCCTGCAGATACTGATACACAGGACAGCCTGCACCCATTGAGTTCAGCAGGACTCCTCACTGTAGGAAAGATGCTCTCATGTCTCAGTATTTGGAGACCTGGACAAAGAGGTTGAGCAGCTGAGGCATCATGTCATCCCTCGCACCCTTACCAACAGATCCGTCTTTCTGGCTTCACTGATAAAATTAATGAGAAGGAAACTTTCTCAAGGAAACGCAGCAAACCGCACAACCCTGCTTATAAATAACGCCAAGGCTTGAACACAAAGTGACGGGGAAGTCACATTTTAATCTGTGCCTGTGTCCTCAATTCACCCTGTTGAGAAAGAAAGCAGTACTGTCACTTCAAATTCTCTCCTTGCTGCTGCCCGGGCAGTGTCCAGGGTGGGAATAGTTGCATGCATTTACCACTGCACTTCTTCTGCATCTGTGTCACATTTTCCTGACTGCTCCTCAAAGTGGTGGTTTGTCCCTAAACTCAATGGCCTCCCCTGGAACCGGTCTCTGGTATTCAACAGGAATCTTGCTGGTAGAACCTGTCCTGGTGGCCTTTTCCATAGGGCACTCTGAATAACGGACAGACCTGTGGCTTCTCAACTGTTGCCCTTCATCCTATCCCTAAGTGCCTCCTGTGAACTTCCACAAAAGGACTCTGAACATAGCTGAGCTACGTGATATGTCTTGGCATCCCTGCCTAGGCCTCTTCAAAATGTGCTTCCCCTTGTTCATAGCAATCAGGCCATTTCCGATGATGGTTCAGCAATGCCTCCCAGGCAAGTGAGAGCATGATCAGACCTTCTTCTCCAAATTTTGTTCTGTGTGAGTCAGATAAGTCAACTAGGCAAGGAGAGGCTCTGTAAGTCAGGAGAGAGTGGTGGCCTGCAGTGTTTACATGCCCTTCACAGCCCTGCTTGGAGAGACAAAATTGCTTGTGGAGCTACACAGTCAGGGGCCTCTGTGCTACTGGGGTGCAGCGGCTGTATTGCCAACCCCCAAGCATCTGAGGCTGTAATTTGTGGAACATAAAGTAGCCGTGCTCCCTAATTGTTCCTGTTTCCTTTTCAGCATGTCTCCAAGGAAACTAGCCAGGTGGCCACACTGATGTCAGGGGGCTGTCATTACCAGGAGACGTTGCTATTTTTTGGGTTTACCTAAAACTGATTGTAAAGTGGGCGGTACAAATACCTGTTCCTTTTAAACTGGTCTCTCTGTATCACTCTGTGTTGGTCTAGGGTTATATTCTGGTGTCCCTGGCCCCAGGATTTTGGCTATATTGGAGCTAGCAGATTGGCAGGTGATGAATTTAGTGATTTTAATGGGGTCCTTGTCTGTAAAAGTAAAGCTGTTGTTGCATGTAGCTGTACCTTGTGCAACAGTCCAGATATCTGGAGATACAGCCATGTATTACTAACAGGATGATGAAATCAAGAAGTGACCCCTCTGTCAATTATCTCAAAGTGGCCACCATGGTAGGAGGGAGTTTTTATTCTAAAAATGTAATTTTGCTTTCCATTGTTACTTGATGTTTCAGTCAATCAATTTATTTTTCATCTGGAATCCTGTTAAGATCAGGCTTTTTTTTAAGTCCACTTTTAAGCACAGGACAGGAAATTGTACCAAATGATAACAGGGGAAAAAAAAAGTTTTTTCATAATTATTTACTTTTAAGGCAGCAGAAGGCACACATAACCTATCCTCGCCTGACAAAAAAAAAAGACCTTCTAGCTAGGCATTTTGTTGAGCCATTGAGCAGAGGTTTTTAACGGTAAGAGTCCACTGAGATATTTGACTAACCCCAATCACGGCTGAGCGTGTTACTCCTTCTCCCACTGTAATAATCGATATTAGACAGGAGACCTGCTAAACTTCACCATAGCTGGGGCCTGCAAAGACAGAAGACATTTCCCTAGAAAGTGCATGGCACGCAGGCCCCACTCAGGTGGCTTATCCCTAAACTAGCTTCTATTTGGGCATTCTCGTTAGCAGGAAAAGGCCTTGGGATCAGGCTCTCAGGAATCTGGGATGAAGAGCAGCCTTGAACAGAGGAAATGGGAGCTTTTGCTGTTTCACTCATCAGTAGAGCAGTTCCAGGGGAACGAAAGCCATATAAGTGCTGTGCATTTAGAGTGGATAAGGCCTCCAACTCAGGCTTGTAGGACAGTGCCAATATTAGTCTTTTAATGAGAGGGGAATCAAAGCACCGAGTTGTTAAGGGAGTTATTAAAGTCCAAACATGCCACCCCACACAGAGCTGGAAGCAAATGCAGGACTCTTGCTTTTCAAACTCTGTTCTAAACCACTTTTCTCTGTGCCTCCCTGTACGGCCATGCAGGATTTCCTCTGGAACGGGGAAAATAAGTATGGTATAGAAGTAAAGAATAAAAGAAAGATAGAAAAGAGTTTACACTGGAGTGTGAATTTTTGGGAAGCAAGCTATAAGTGCCTTGTAATTGCTTTCTTAGATTATTGGGTGCAAAGAAAGACTAGGTCTGTATCCGTGGACAGAATCATAGGTAAAATTTGCTTTAACTAAATACCACTAATGTCGGTCTTGGGTGCTTGCGTTGCTGACACCAGGAGGTAGACTACAGGTATAAACTCACTGCTGAAGGAACACAGAAGTTCAATGTAAGAATATTGCTGTTTGTTTTTTAAAGATGCAATTCAAATAGGATATTAAAATGTCCTGTGTTTTATTCCAGGTTCACCTAGTAGCAAAAAAGAATATGCACAGAAACAGGTTCCCCTTGGCGAAGCTTTCATTAATTGAAACGTGTGAAGCACTTGTCACCTGTATTGCAGAAGACTGAAATCCAGCCTTGCAAGTCAGTGCCAGCGCTGCCACTGAGAGGGCAGCAAGTGAGTACCTTCCTGCATGCCCAAGTGCCACTCCCTTTGCAAAGGGCTGGCACAGCACTTGACAGCCTCAGCCCCCTTGTGTGAGATGCGGAATAGGTTGTCTGTGATGATCTCCTACCTCTCTATATCTCTCAATCAAAACTCTTTGCAGAACATGTGAAGCCTTCAATTTACAACACCTCACCCAGCTGTTTTTGTCCACGGCAGCTGCCACTGCTGTTCCCCAGCCTTGTCTGCTGCCTGGGCTGCAGTAAATGCTTTATTAACACCAGGATAAATTAAAATGCCTGCATAGCCCAGGAGAAAGCCTGTCTGCATTTAGTTGCTCCTCTGCTGCAGTGGGCAACCCTGTCTCACTGATGAGGCAACATCCCCTCAGTCCTGGAGCAGGAGCGCAGGTCTGGGAGCCAAACCCAGCCACAGATACGAAACCATCACCACAATGAACAAGGTGAGGCTCAAGGTGGAAAAAAACCCAACCTGAAAGTGAAGTCCACAGCATTAATGTAAAAAGTATATGAGCACAAAGGGCTGTTCTCTCTGCTGCGTTTATGTGGCTCTCCTGTTCGTGCTAATAGCAGTGATGTTTGTATTTTCTCCAGTGGGAACAAGCCTCTTAGTGAATAATGTAGTGTTAAATTCCGGGTAAGACATCAAAGTGCCAGTAAAACTAGTGCTCTAAAATTACCTCTGGCAGCTTGAGCTTGTGACCAAACTATTTTTAATATTATAAAATCTGTTGCTTCCCTCCCATGAATAGGCGTACTGTATTTTGCTCTTTCAAGTCAGAACATGCTTTTATGAATTTATTTCTCTTCTGCTTTGTTTTTTTTTAAAATTATTTTTCTTATTTCTCAGTACTCTCCACTGTCCTCTCAGGAGGAAAGTAAAATTGAGAGTTCATGTTTTCAGGGAAATTAAGACATTCCTATTTTAATTTGTGATAGAGACCCCAATGCTGCTCTTTGAAGGTGGGCTGGGAGTTTGTTATAAACCAAGACAAAGCGTGTGCCTAGGTGTACTTGTTCATATGGTACCTGCAAAATACCAAGTGCTTATCGATCTGGGGGTCTCAGCAAACAGAACATACTAAGCATACGGAGAGTATAGAAAACATGAGAAAAGGCCATGGGAACAGGAGAAAGTCCTTTTAATTCCATCTTCCTGCCTTTCCATCCTCCTCCCCCATCCCCTCTTCTCCAGCAGCAAACCTAGGTGTCTGTGGAACTCATTTACATGCTTTGCTTCCACTGCCTAGTCTTCTAATTTATTCCACATGTTTATTGCCCTTTGTGTGCAATACTCCTGCCTGTGTTCCTTATTTGCTTATAATTTCCTGATTTTCAGATATTACCTTCTGTATTTTGTGGATTTTTTTTGAACCTGCTCATCTATGTGTGATCTCTGTGAGATATCAGCTTAAAGCAAAGTTAGTAGCAGCCACCAGTACTACTTGGGGCCTCAGCAAAGCAGTGCCTTGTTCAGAGGTACTACATCGAGACTATAGACAGGATGGGACCTACTGGGAGACCCAATTAGTACAAGCCCTGCTTCAATGAGTCAACGTTCCCCTTCTCTGCTGCTTCGGGAGCCACAGCTTCCTAGAACGGGCCCATAAGGAGAGGAAATATCAAGACACCTTTCAGCGCGTGGCTTGGTTTAACAAAAGCTGAGTTGTGCACAATGTCTCTGACTTCATAGAAAAATCCTCGGAGTCTGAGAGAGTAATCTTGAGCCTGAGATTAGTTTTCAAAAGTATTAGCTGTACTGTTGTCAAGAAAACCATGGTAGTTGCCACTGATGCAGTTCTTTTATGCTGTGATACTTGACAATGAATTTTTGTTGATGAGCAGGGACTAGGCAGCGTCTATACTGCATCTTGTGGATTCCCATCAAACCAGATGTGTTGATGGAGACCCTGCTAGCATGATCCCAGCTACAAGACTTCCAAATACTTGGGCATCTGGATGTCCCATAGGAGTGTTTCCTGAGCAGAACTTCGTGGATTTTCAATGAAACTGGCAGCTTTGTGCCCCTACACAAAATCTGGTGAATCCAGAAGCCCTACACACGGGAATGCAGTATGTGATAGTTGCCACTGCCTTCGGCAAACATGACTTTCGATTGTTCAGCCTGCTTATTGGCAGGCCATGAGCTGCCCACGAGGCTGGTGAGAGGGTGGGTGAATTGTGGGGTGTGATACACCTCTGTGGCTCTCACACGTGGCTTGAGCTGCTTAATCCTCAAGGGTCTATGGTATGTTTCAGCAGCCACAAAGTTCAGCAGGCAAAGAGCTGCTGCTGCTGAGTTTAGTTAGCAATGCCTATAACTCACGGCTGGTAAAAGAACATCAGTTAGAGTTTGTTTTTTATTTTAAACTATGGTAAAACAAGCAATAAGTTTCGTGTGTGTGTGTGTATGTGAGCGTATTAGCAAATTAGTAGCTAGTTTCTTAGATATCATCCTTGTCTCTTTTTTTTTTTCCCAGTGAGGCAAGAATACAAGTCTTTGTGGGTTTGGTTTTTTTTTCAAGTTTTATTTGGGGAATGTATTTCCAAAGAGATGGAGGTGATTGCCTCAGTGATGGCTGAATTCTTTATGCAGAAATACTTACAATATTGGGAGTTATCTGTTTGGCTGTGGTGTCAGTCGCCTGTATTTTGGATGTGCACGCATGGCATCACTTGTCACAGTGTTGGGTAACCTCTTCATACATTTTTCATATCTATATCTACATAAATATCGAGATCTAGAGCTATTCATTGTGTCATTCCCAAAGATACAGTATTATACAAAAATAGATAAAAGGATAGAAATAAACACACGTATATAAACCCAAAGTGTACAACTGTAATTTGTTGGAGAATTCAGGCTTTAAAAATGTCTTACGTGAACCTATAATGTTCAATACCAAACATCAGCATCTGCCAAGGCATATTCTCTGAGAACTCTGTATCATTGTTTCTGACCACTGTGCAGTGCACATGCCCTTAGTACTGAAGTGGAGTTTCACTTTCTCTGAGCAGGTCTTTGCTATAGTCTTCAAGGCCAGCGACCAGTGCACTGTGTGCTGGCATTTGCATGCATAACCCAGTTCACCCTTTGTTATCTCATGCTCCTGAAAGGTCTCAGGCTCTAGATTTCACAAACCCCAATTCCCTGGAATTATTAACAAAATTATTAACTATTGCCACACTCACGCTCAAAACAAGATGCCAACTTCTGACATCGCACCTATTCTACCTTCTAAATTCTCTGTAGAAACTGGATGATTGAATAGCCTGAACCTGCTTGACAAAGGAGCAGCAAAGACGAAGAGAGAGAATTGCTGTCCCACTTGCTCCCTTTTGATTCTTGAAGCTTCAATTAACCAGCAGCAGCCATGTCTGGGGGGTGCCCAAACACGGAAAGAGTGTGAGGGTGGATGGAGGGCACCCACAGGGTAAGTGAGACTTTTCTGTGGAAGGAGGGAAGGGGTATACAGCAGGGAAGATGAACTCAAGGTACATGTGAGCGTATGAGAACCACTACATTGCTGGAAGTGAGAGAAACCCAGGTGAAAAGCCAGTCCAGAGAAGTCCAGGGGAGTTTTTTCTTTCCCTTCATTGGAACCAAGGCCTTGCTCTCAATGCAACAGATATTTATACCTGAATTGTGCTTTGTATTTTCTTACCTAGGATGGAAATGTATCCTCCTTGGCCTTCAGCACGTGAATTCAATTGAGAACAGTCTCCACAGCATTACCACGGATTTTGGTTCAGGGACTACCTCTCTTTAACAGTCCTATTGCCTCTCACCTGAGCTTAAATACCTGTGAGGGGAAGGAAGGTGTTTTGTGATCACCTTGGTGTCAAGTTTGCCTTCCAGTACAGTATGGCAGCTCCCACCAGGAGTGTCCCGTGTGCCTGAGGACTCATCCTTTGGGGTTGCCTTTTGTCAAAAGGGGCCCAAGCAGTGTGTGCATGTAAAAGCAAATACCATGAGTGTGTAAGACACAGGGAGAAATGTTCTTTCTTGGGTGGTGTAAAGGAATGAGGGGTGTGTGTGGAGCACATCACGCATTCGTGAAGTCAGTGGGGATGCGCCAGGTTCCAGTTTGCATAAAACCAAAAATTTTGTTTGGACTGGGCCTCTGCCACCCACCACACCTCTCCTGGGGTAGAGCACACTGTTAGGACTGTGCTGTGGCTTGAGGCATTACCTCGTGGGACACAATCTGCCAGGGCCATCATTCCTGCCCCTGCCTCCGTTCTCTAAATTTTCTGCTCAATAAAAAACACCCATGTGCTAGGGTTGCCTGTGTGTTATGGTGAGCAGCCAGACCAGCACTCTTGTTCTTCCTCACAGTGCAACAATAAAATGCACCGTTACTTTTTTTGTTTCCCTGCAGAGTTATTCTGATCTACACAGGAAAAAATCTGACTTGCTGTTCAGATACTTGTCTGCAAACGCACCTTGGTGATTTTTCCTTTGTTTTATTTAACATGTCAAATTGAGGCTAAGGTTTTCACTCTTCTGATTTTTTAAACAGTTACTGATTTTACCATGTTAGGTTTGGCAGTTTAAAAAAAAAATCATCAGAAGGATTATATTTCAATGGCACAACACCGTAATCCTCAGGCAAATGATTTGTCCAAGCTTAACATGAAGTACTTAGGATGTATTGTTTGATGTAAACACTAGTTCTAATAAAATGGTGCCTGAGGTACAGTTCTTCAACTTGTAATACCCTATTTGTGTTGGCCTGTACACATTGGATTTGAAACCATTATGATAAAATATATCCTTTTTAGCCTGATAAAAAAAACAACCAAACAAAAAACCACTGCATAGGGCCTACTCTCCAAGGAAGGACATTGAGCATAGGGAGAAGTCTCCTGTGCATAGTGCCAGTGATGAGTCAACCAGAATTATACCACATTATTCATTGGGCACATCTAGAGCAGAAATCATCTCTGGGCAGCATTATCAGCCTTGTTCTGTTCTCTAGCATCCTGGGGAAAGTTGCTTCCCTTCCCCACAGCTCCATACTGGTGTTTTAGAGGCCATTGGAACTTCTGCCCAAGCCACCTCATCTATTTGAAATTGCGTTTGGCAATATAAATATGCTCCAGGCGTGACCAAGGATCTTACCAAAATTCTGGATTTTAAAGCATATGTTTGGGGGACTGGACAACTAACTACGGAGGGGTGAGGGCACAGGAGCAGAAACACGACACAGCAGGCATCTCTGTGCAAGTCAAGCCCCATTGAAGAGCAGCCAGCTTTGCAGCAGCAGGCAAAAACATTTAGCATGTCAAGACATCATATTTGTCTTACCTCTCCATTAATACACAAGTGACAGAGAGTCACTCCCAGATGCCTCCCCTGCTACTTATACTGCTTGGGTTCCTGTGAAAGGTTTTCACAGAAATAAGAGGAAACCCATGGTTCTGGTAGCGTCATGGCAGTGAGCTCCACTGCTGCCTGAGTGCCTTTTGCAAGGGGGTAAATACGAACATTTCGGGTGGACTTCCTTTTTCTCACTTCTTTGAAATAATGCCATCTTTATGTTCACCTTTGAAGTCCTTTTACAAAACAAACAGGCTAATGCAAGGATACCCCTTTCATGGAGATTTTCTGTAGGAGAAATAAAGATTAAGAGAAAAGTGAGGAAGTGAGGAAATGTCCAGAGACTTGTGTATGTATAGGAAGGAGGTAAAAAACTTACAGGCATGGATGTTAGTGACTGAGCGCACCTATTATCAGCTTGTACAAAACTTTGAGTTGCTCTCTATTAAACAACACAAGCAGAGGATGCTCAAGAAAATATGAAAATAGGCTTTACATGGCTCTATTGTAGGAATCTTCAAATTGCTACAGAAAGATCCTTCTGCAAACTGTGTTTTCTTCCTGCTCCTTGAAGGGTAGCTCTGCTCAGTTGCAGCACTTGTCCTGCTGCTTCTTGTGCTCCACTTGTGTTCCTGCTCCCACTCCTGGTGGGTTGTCCATCACCAGAGCTAGTCTGGATGTGGAGAGTTGCTTTCGTGCCTCTTGGAAAACGTTTTCCTTCAATGCAATTGTGGTGGGTTGTCTCTGGCCGGCCACCAGGAACCTACTGAAGCCACTTTCTCACTCACCTCCTCAGCTGGATAGGGGATAGAAAATATAAGGAAAGGCTTATGGGTCGAGATAAGGACAGGGAGATCACTCAGCACTTACTGTCCTGGGCAAATCAGGCTCGACTTGGGGAAAATGAATTCAAATTATTGCCAATCAAATCAGACTATTGTAAAGAGAAAATAAAAACAGGTCTTAAAATACCTTCCTCTCACCCTTCCCTTCTTCCCGGGCTTAATTTTACTCCTGTATTCTCTATCGCCTCCTCCCTAGCAACACTAGGGGATGGGGAATGCATGTTACCGTTGGTTCATTGTTTCTGCTGCTCCTTCCTTCTCACAGGGAGGACTCCTCATCCTCTTCCCCTACTCTTGCCTGGGGTCCCTCTGCATGGGAAACAGTCCTCCACGAACTTTTCCAATGTAAGACCTTCCCATGGAATGCAGTTCTTCATGAATTGTTCCAGCATGGGTCCCCCACAGGGTCACAACTCCTGCCAGCAAACCAGCTCCTCTGTGTGCCCCTCTCTTCAAGGGGTTAACAGGTCCTGTCAGAAGCCTGCTCCAGCATGGCCTTCCTAAAGGATCACAGCCTCCTTTGGATGCACCCATTTGCTTAGGCATGGGGTCATCCACAGGCTGCAGGTTGACATCTTCTCCACCGTTAACCTCCACGGTCTGCAGAGGGGCAGCCTGCCTTGCCATTCTTCATCACAATGGGCTGTCAGGGAATCTCTGCTCCAGCCCTTGGAGCACCTCCTCCCCATCCTTCATTGACCTTGGTGTCTGTAGAGTTTTTTCTCCAATATATTCTCGCTCCTGTCTCCAGCTGCAGTAACTGTTGCACAGTTTTTTTCCTCTGTTCTTAAATATGTTATCACAGGTGGTACCACCATCGCTGATGGGCTTGTCCTTGGCCAGCAGTGGATCTTTGTTGGAGTTGGCTGGCATTGGCTCTATCAGACACAGGCAGGGATATTCTAGCAGCTTCTCACAGAAGTCATTTCTATAGCCCCGCTGCTACCACAACCTGATCACACAAACCCAGTACAGCAATCTTAAAGCACCCAACAGGCAGAACCTTTTGACACTGCCAGGATAGTTCCTCTGGGTCTTGACCTACCTTGACCAAGCAAGAGGGATCTGAGGCATCCTGAAGGAGGGATGCTGAACCAGGTTGTGGAGGCTGAGAAGGAATAGCTTAATTCTGCAGCTGATAGGATGCCACTAGGAAGCAGTGACAGTAGTTCCTAAGTAAGCTTTCCACCTGCAGTACAGTTCATTTAAGGACAGAGATGGTGCTTTCACTTTAATAATGATAAACCTACCCCACAGGGCCAACAGATACCTCTTTGGGCTTCCCTTTTTCCCACAACCTTTCTCACGTATCTTGTATTGCACAGCAAGCAACAAGGGACCTGTGTTTCTGCTCATTAGGCCTGTGCCTTTCAGCCCCTTGGAAACCAAAACTGAGAGTTAATCCAACCTGCCTTGCAGTCTATGTGAGGCACCAGTGATGAAAGACAGAGGGATCTCACTTGCCACTTGCTAGAGATTCTGGGTTTGATGGGAGAGGAGTGGTACTGGACACCTTTATGATATTTCTATTTTCCCCAAGGAGATACAGAAGCATTAGTTGTGTAACAAGAAAATATTTCTCTGTCTTTCTCAATGCCTTGAGTTAGTTCATAGGACAAGCTCATGAAACTGGAGCATAACCAGTTATTTCAATTGCCTTGCTCAGTATCTATTGCTGTATGCAGTTTGCTAACACTCTGTAGTGAGGACAGTAGGAAAAGCCACCCAATACTTCTAGGAGTCCCTGTAGCTAATAACATATTAAAAGGGGCCTGACTTGTCCTAACTAAAATGTATGGGTTGACACAGTTGAAAAAAGAAAAGGCAAAAGAGCTAACCTTCCCTCCCCAACACTTCGGGCTTACCCACGTGAAAGCTGAACAGATTTCAGTCACGGAAAAGCTGGAGAGCTGAAAACCACAAATAGTATCCATCCCTCCTCCCCTTTCTGGAGGTTGGTTTCACAATCAGTTTTTCAGTGAAAAAAGAAAAATGTCTGAGTGAACATTCAAGCAGTAATAACAACAAAAGTTGAGTTTCTACTCTTCCCGCAGCAGACGTCACTCAAGTCATGACCAGTCCCTGATGCTGTTCTCAACTTTCAGTTTTGCCTGCTGTAGCTATTCATAAGTGGGCCTTTTTGGAGGTCCCTTTTTTTGATCATGTGGTGTGACCAATATAATCTTTGGAGGAATTAGGCAGAGTGACTGGGCATCAGAATCTCCTCAGCTGTGTGGAGATATCCTCTCCTGGTTCCAGCAGGGACAGAAGCTGTTATTTGGGCCACTGTACTGGCAGAGCTCAGGTACTCCCAAACATCACCCAGTGCTGGTGGCCGTGCAGCTGCCAACCACCTCTTTCTGCTCCAAAAACCACGTGCCCACAGCTGGAGATCCTACTCCCAAGCCGTCATTGGCTTGCCGTGACCTGGGGCAGGCTGCAATCTCTTCATATCCGCTTAGTCATTTTTAAAACCAGCACAGCAATGCTTAGCCCCAAACCTAGTAGGGAATTACACACGGAAGCTGATCAGATAAAAACTGTGCCTTCCACTCCAGGAGCAGGGGCTGAAATGACACCCTGTAATTATAATATAGTTAACCTGTGACTGCACTTTATATATTTTTTCCCTTCAAGCCAATTATTACTAAAACTGTAATCTTAGTATGACTGAGTTGTTTATCACTGCCCCGAGAGGAAATCATCATTTGGCTTCACTCTCCTCAGAAGCCAGGTACACTTCTTACCTTATATTTACACTACCATTGAGATAACATTATTATTAATTCTTCTATTTTTCTTGTGTTAGTGCAATATTGTTGGTATTAATAATACTTAATTCAGGTCTTCAGTTCCTTAGAAGGAATCAGCCAATGGTTATTATTAAGCTTGCAACCGGGTAATAAGCAGTTTGTCCCAGCAAAATTATGTTTTTTACGACAAGCTGTCAATAGACCATGGCACTCCTGCCTGCTTGCTGAAGCCGATTGAAAAATACTCCCCTGGGCTCAGTGAGCTCTGGATCTGGCTCCCTGCAACTGAAAAGAGCCAGGAGGGAGCACAGGATCTACAGTCTTGCTATCACCGAGGTTTCAGCGGCCCCAAACGAGGCTGCCAGTGTCACCTGTGATCGTGGTCGACATGCCATGGCAAAGGTGGTTCCTAGAGAGGGGCTGACAACAAGGAGGGGAGACTTTGCTGTCATTAACTGGTGGGATGGAGGGTGGGAAAGGGAAAAGGAAAGCGCACTGTCAGTGCTTGTGGTGGCTCCTGAAAGGCTGTTCCTGGCATCAGAGCAGCGCATCTGAGAAGCCGCTATGATGGGCTGTGTTGCTGTCCCGTGCAATCTCTGCATTTTCACATGGAGCAGCAGACAAGGTGGTGGAAACCTAAGGTTTTGGCACTGGGAATAAAACATTTTGGCTTGATTCTTCCAAATATTTCTCAAGGGTTATTCTTTGAAACCGCACTTTGAGGGATTCTCTTATCTGCAGAGATGTAAAGCTTACTCTGGTCCTGCACGAGTTTTTGTGGAGTACTTTTCTCCTCGCTGACTTTAAAAATGACAGCAGATTACTGGAGGTGCTCTAAGTTTCCAAGCAAGGAGACAAGGATTTCTTCAACTGGGCCACTCTGGGAGGCATGGCTGAACACTCAGAAATCTTATACCACTATTTATCCCCAAGGTGACCTGAGAAAAGGAGCCTTCTCCCTCTCCTCCATTTTTTTAACTCCTTAGTCTGCAGAGAAAGGTGTCTGCTGCCAGCTAAATAAGCCACACAATGGAAATTTATGAAAGCATTAATTTTAGCTAATTCATATTTTTCAGCCTTTCTAAATATAACACTTGTTTGCTCAAAACAATTCTGCTTGAAATCTCCTGTAATAAATCACAAATACCTTTTCCTCTGTACCAAACCCCACATTTTCTCTTCCATGCTGTTAAAAATCTACCTGTTTTGCTCTTGGTAGCTATTTGCTTGCCCGTGTTTCCTTGTATAGAAACCAGCTTTGTCTTCACAGACATTTTCACTCCAAAATGCCCAGGGTGAGCTCAGGGTTCTGCCCAGTGTTTATTAATAAAATGCCCCTTTCACCACTACGCTGACGCCTTGCAAACCCAGCAGTGGGCAGAATGTGATCAAGGAAGATTACAGCCATAGATGCATTTTACCAGGAAGCCTCCACATAATTATCAACATTACAGTTTTGTAGCTTTAAGCTGGAGAACACTTTAGAAGCAGCGTGAGTGTATGGCTTTCTGCTTTTCACATGAGTCCAATTGATCTTAACTGGACTAAATTTCAGTAGTATGAACTTTGTCAATGAATGAAAAAGAAAAAATAGTGATAGCTTATGTTGATAAGAATTGCAATTTTTTAAATGTATACAGAGAAAAAACATACTGCCTTGCTGTTATCAGCCAAATTGCTCCATGTCTTTGTTCATGGAATAGCTTCTGAGTGCCTAAATTTCTGGCAGCACAAGAGACAGAGGTCAGATCTCTGTCCTCTGGCTCAGGTTGGCAGGCTGCTACTTCCACAAGTAGATGCCTTGCAGCCAAACTGATTTACTCATTTGAGTAGCTGCTTTTCGTGGTGTGGGCAAAAGAGGCAGGAACCTCTTTTTGGCCTACTGCAAATCTCACCTATCAGCCTTGTCATTAGCAGAGTCACAGAGATCCAGCAACTAGCTCAGCCTCTCTGCTAGCATCCAGTGATTATATTGAGCTCATTAAGAAAATATTGACAATGCAGAAATTCATAAAATATTTGATCCAGTTCACTTCATTTGAAGCTGCACAGATCTCGAACAGCTTGCTAGAGAAGGAGAGGGGAGCATGCCCATGCACAGATGAGAGAGAAAGAAGGAAATCAAACGCTCTGAATGAAGAAATCTTGCCAAAAATCTCTGAGCCGGGTTTGGGCTGAGAATGTAAGCATCAGATAAAAATAACAAGTCACACGGTAGAGGACAGAGCGCAGGGCTCCTCTCTTGCCTGGGGCCGCGCATGCCTCCTGAGCCCCGCCGTGGCTAAGAGAGCCCAGCAGCCTCCTCCAGCAGAAGGCTGGAGCAAAGAGGGTCTGTTTGATGTATGAGCTTTGGCTTGCCATTGTGAGTCACCCCAGAACTAGCTGTAGGCAAAACAAAAATCTTCTGTGATTAATTAGAAAAACTGGACAATTATGAATTGACTGCGCACAGCCAGTGTATGGTAATATAAATAGTAATGAAGCTGGCTGGATGTGGCGAACACATTGTGTTTATGTGAGATCGCAGAAGAAAGGATCCGATTTAGGTGGTGTCAGTTTAAATAACATAATTTCTGCTCTCTGACTCCTTGTTTGGTCTTTACCCAGGATTAGATATGAAACTTTAAAACTGAGTTTTACTTGTCTTATCTAAATGCCTGGTTGTTCTTTTGATGTCTGCCCAAAACATATGCTTCTCTTCAACAACCATCTAAAATTATTATGTTACGATGAATGAATAAGTCTAGCAGTGCTGTAAGTGGTGTGCAGTTATTGTTGCTCCTTTGTGTTTGTCAGCAGCCCTTGCACAGGGTCTGACAGGCTCCATCCACGTACAGGGATGAATTATTTGAATTCTCCAGGTTCTTGCTAGTTTTCAGAGAGGGAGGAGCCGGCTCTCTACAGCACAATGGATAATTATATACACAATGCTCTACATCATTCTTCATTTAGCTGCCATCTAATTAAAAAAGAAATATTTCGATGATAAGATGATGCCAATCCTAGAATTTGCCTCCAGTTTTGGGGAAGCGGCATGCCTTGCCTGAATACAGGCTTTTGAGTAACAAGAGGGAAAAGGGTATGTTTGATTCGGGGCGATCTCCCCGCTTAGCCCTTTCCACCGTGCTGATTCCGAAAATACTTCTTGTATCAGTGCATGCTTTCGCCGTGGGAAAACAAGTAAATTCTTTCCCGCCTGTAGGTGCATGAGCAGCTTGTCGTGACAGTCACGACAGCAGATTAAATCGCACCATCCCCTCTCTCCGTCCCTCCCAGTTTCGCCAAAGGACGCCCACACCTCTCTCGCGACCCCGGCAGCGGTTTGCTCCCCGCCGGGCGATGACCCCGGTCGCTGGTGGGGCTGATACCCGCGTCCATCTTCCTCCCGCCGGGCCCCGCTTTGTTCTCCGCTGGCACCGGCGGGGGCCGCCAGCGCTGCCGGCTGCCCTCGGGTGGGGGGGCGGTCCCTGTCGCGACATGCTCACCACACCCCCGCACATGAATATTTTTCCCCTGGCCGTTTCGTTTCACGAGAAAGATTTTAATCTTGCTGCTTCATACTCACAAATATATGCAGGCTAAAATGATTTTTGTTGTGTTACATAGAATCATAGAATGATTTGGGTTGGAAGGGATCTTAAAGTCTATCCAGTCCCAACCCCCCTGCCATGCCACCTCCCACCAGACCAGGCTGCTCAAGACTCCATCCAGCCTGGCCTTGAGCACTTTCAGGCAGGGGGCATCCACAGCTTCCCTGGGCAACCTGTGCCAGTGCCTCACCACCCACAGCATGAAGAATTTCTTCCTAATGTCTCATCTAAATCTTCCCTCTTCCAATTTAAAGCCACTCCCCCTCATCCTATCACTACTTGCTCTTGTAAAAAAACCCTTCCCAACTTTCCTGTACCTTCAGGTACCTCTTGTACCTCCTTCAGGTACTGGAAGACCTCTATGATGTCTCCCCTATTAAGCATGCACAAGTACCTATGGATGTAATTCTAGAGAGAGCTCCTGGAAGAGAAATACTCCAAGTCAAGAAATAGTGGTGGTGGTGATGTACACATGGTCTTTAACTATCACTGTAGTCCTGCAACAAACAATACAACACGAAGATGAAGGCATGTCTCTGCTGTAGTTTGCTGCGCTTTTATTGCCTCTAAGACAAAGAACAAGCATTCCATGGGGCAGGTGCGAGAGACAAGACAGTAATAAACATTTCTTTAAGATTACTATTGATCTCTCAGTAGATACTGTTGACAGAAGATAGCATCATGCAAAACAGAGTGAATGGCTCATGATGGTATTAAGTGTTCTCAGATAGTATTCATTTTGGGGAAAGAGTGGGTTTTTTACTCTTTGGGCCCCATCTGCATTAATAGAGCACTGATTAAAGGCTTTGAGTACAGCTGCAAACTGCTGCAAATAATAGCACAAGAACTGTGGCCCTTATGGGGTGAAGTGTCCCACGTACATACAAAGATATGCAGGGTGACACCGAGCTGTATCTTTGCTGATACATTAGCTCTAATGTTAAATTTAATGAAAAGGTGCAGTGGCCCAGACCATTAGTGTAACGTTCCAGTCTCACAAGGTCTTAATGATGTACATCTTTGAACACTTACAGAATCGCAGTCTAAAACTTTGGCTGAAGAATCACCCTAGGAAACTGTCAGGCCACATTCCCTTTGAATTCCAGCTAGAAGCCTAGGGAAGCAATGACAGTGGTATTAGCCACATTATCTTTCCTTGCATCTCTACAACCTCATCTAGCCTAAAAGAAAACCTGGGTCTTTACCCTGCAAATCCTCCATGCACAAAATTTTCATTGCAGTCGATAATATCTGACTTAGCAATTGATTTTCTCATTATTGTTCCCATGTCAATTATTTCCGAGGTCTGAGTCAGAGTATATCTGCATTGCAACTAGGAGTCTGACCTCAGTGCAAGTACTGCATGTTAGTTTTTAATCTAGTGAGCTGGAGTGTCCCTAACTGCTAAGGCATGGCAACGGCAAGGGCATCAACCCCCAACCACATGCCCTCCACCTACTGGGTTTTTCATTTCTCCTTGCACATTGTATTCTGGTCACAGCATGGACAACCTCCATGCACTTTACTCTGCATGATGTGTCAGGTTTCTAGTGTGCTGCCCTAGCTGGATGCCTCAAAAATTCTCCCCTACAATGCTCTGCAGCTGCTCTTCCTGCAGGACTCTGTGCTAATCGTGTCCCTGTCTGCTCTTCCTTCCCTAAGCAACTCAATGCTTCAGAAATCTCCAGGAAGATAGCTCAAAGAGATTTACAATGCACTTGGTATTTTTGTGGGCACAGCTGTACAGACCTTGCTTCAGCCTGTTTGTCTCATGTCCATGACATGGCCAATAGTAAGAGCCCTGTTCCCAGTCTGTGCCTTGGATGTGCTTGTTCAGTGATGGGACAGATGCCATAACGCTTCCTTCTCAGGGTACTTTTTCTAAAAAAGCTTATGTTTTGCTTTTCATTATATTGTTTTGTTTATTTATGAATATATATATTTCATATATTAATTTCATATGTCATATTATAAGGAAGTTTAAAATCATAATAACTGAGAGCTGAATGGTTGTTTCTCACCTAGCAGCAACAGCTAATCCCTGTTGCCGTCCCTTTTGTCTGAGAATGGTGTAAGTCCTTTTTCAGGCCTTGAACCATTGCCCTGCCACTTCTGCCACCTGAGCTGATGCCTTTCATCAGACTTTGGAGGATGCCACTCTTTATATCTTTGACAGAGAGGAGCTCTTCTAAGCTTGTTCTCTGAGCTCCTGCAGTGGGCCAGGGAGAGGACTACGTCCTTGCCACAAGGCAGGTGTTGGTATCTATTCACTTCAGTGACTATACCATACTACTTAAAAGAGGAAAAAAATTGAAAGCAAACATGACAAAATAGCAGCAGCCTTTTCTCACTACTCCCAAAACACTTTCTCAAGCAATGCACATATTGCACACGTGGGAATGGGATGAAGGAGAACACCAGAAACCCCTTGACGCCGAGAGGCTTTCGGCTTCACAGGGCTTGGGTTAGCAACCACATCTTGAGCACCTCCGGGACTTTCCCGTCATGTGCTCCATTCCTCATCTCCAGCATCTGTTCAGCAACACCTGGCATCTGTGTCGCCTTCACATTTTGTTTTTGTTGTCAGTAGCGGGGTGGGCATGTATATTGCTTCTGCCAGCACAGGAGTCATGCCAACTGCTTTTGGATGTCCTCAAGGTACAGCCGGCAGCTCCAGGTCCACCTGCAGGCCTTTCTGTTATGCAGGCTTCTCATATTTGACTTTGGCACAGCCACAATAGTTGTAAGTATGTCAGGTTTCCAAATACTTACTCACTGAAATTTCTTCTATCTAGATAGTAGCTATTTGGCAACTTTGGATGTTGCTCTTGTCCTGGCGTAACCTTCTTCTGTAACTATACCTCAGGATTAATTGTATTTGCTCAAGAAGTTGGCAGGATTGTGGTTTGCCTTCTGCCTACTTGCCCCAAACTGGCGAGCCTAATAAATTGTTGTGAGGTGTGTTATGATATTTTAACGATGACAAATATCAACCTTTTTAATCAACAAAGACTTTTTATTATCAAGTTCTTTATCATTTGCCGCCTGCCAGGCTGTTTGACATTGAATAGTGCAGGCTTGGTGCGATGTTCCTGACATACATTAAAGACAATTGGTCAGATGAACGGCTTGTAATCTATGCTAGTTGTTTCTAACTTAACTGGAAATGTATGTGCAGCAAGCTATGATTTGTTATCTGTTAGTCAATCCATTGCTGTGTGCTGTGCAACACCTTATCAAAACACCCAAAACTGAGCCAGAAGACAGGAAATAAGAGCAACTCAGTGGCCTTTCTGCTTTAACTCACATAGGCAGCACCAAAAATTTTCAGGAATATCTTGTTGTTTTACTGGTTCTGTTGTATGTTGCTCCCGCTGTTTATTACAGAATCACTCACTCGGTTAACTTATGTTCGGTGGGTGCACTGCTGTCTACAAAGGAATATCTCCATCTCTGTTTTATGCCTCAGCTGAACGTTGAAGGCTATGACTAAGATTTCTGTCTGTTTTAGGATGACATGCTATTCAGTGCCCTTATCTTCTGTTAGCCAAGGAAAGATTTTTATCTGGATGTACCTAGACCCTGTCTTCTGGCTACTCATTTGCAGCCATGCTTTCAAAATCCAGTCGGGTTCAGTCAAGTTCTGAGTTTGCCCCAGCAGAGACTCAAGATGACTTTGATTCAAACAGGACATGAGGAAATGCTGGGCTAACATTTGCTTCATATTAGTCTTTTGAAATTTCTTCCTCTCTTTATATTGAGCATGAGCTCATTTTGCAATTTTCTGGACAGATTTGTGCGTTTCAGGCAGAATATGATAAATGGTGTCTTTAATATGATTTCCAGTGTTTTATGGACTTACTAATTTTTATGATGGTTTATTTCTGCCTCTATTCATGAACCCAAGAGTTTCACCAGCAGGTTCTTTTTTTCCATGTTTTTCCATTTTTTATTTTCTTCTCAATTTTCCATTAGTGTGCAGTCCTATTGTGTTTCAGGTAGTGCCTTGCTGACAAACAGCCTTCAAACCAGGTGAGGTTGTTGCTTATATCTCATTAAGAATATTTAGATGTTTAATTAGGGAACTTCTGCTTAATTCCACAGAAGATTTTCACTTTCCAGGCTTCCTAGTGGTGCTCTGAATTGTCCCAAAGACCTCTGAATAGAACATTTGACTGAAGCTGATTACAGGATGAATTTGCTCAAGTATGTTTACTCGCCTGTGAATGTATAGGAGACTGCCTTATTTTGGTATCTTTACATTATATTATCCACAATTTGCTCAGATTCTGCCAAATCCCTTTTCCATTCAAAGTCTGCTTTGGCATAATTTATTTTTTTCTCTTTATGTTTTCAGTTCCATACTGATTCTCATTCCTTTTTCTACATCTTGTGACCATTTTGGACCTCAGTTCAAAGGATCATCCAAAATTGTGTCAGCGTCTGAAACCTCCAAGATCTGAAACATGGTGTTCCTATATTGAAGTTGATAATCTTTTACATTGGCTGTATAGATCATTTGCCATATAGATTAGAACAGCAGGGATCTAGTCTCTCCAATGCAAATAATTATAATCACCAGTTTGCCCAGCTTCAAAGAAAGTCACTTGCCCACATACCATGACTACCATTAAGGGAAGAAGCAATGATATGCTTTTCCTGTAGCAAATCATGCTGGCTAAAAGCATTTGCTGGCCTCTAGTTGTGGAGGTGCTCCTCTTTAGTGTAGATTTGACATGAGTTCCTCTGCTGTTTTTTTCCATTCTAGATAGAAAGATACCAATGGTTTAATTTGGTCTTCTGGGCACAAGGCAGTACAAAAGCGTCGCTCTGGAGCCACACCAGGAGCTAATCACGCCTCCAGTCTTCTGGTATGGGGCAAGGTTGGAGATTATGTTTTATTACATGACAGGGGTCAGAAATGCACAGCAGTCAAGACTAATGTTACAGGAGGGAGACAGTTCAGATTACTGCTCCTTCTGGCTGATGCTGGTAATTAGGTCACTCAAACTTCTTGTCAATGACTCCAGCCAAAAAGAGGGCAGTAGAGCCCTGATATTTGCCATGGATATTCTTAATATCTATTGGTGTTCAAAATATTAATGGCTAAGGTTTGATGTTGAGCCTCAGCATTAGGGAGGATAAAGAGCAGTAGGGAGCAGAGTGCTGGAAATTGGAGACTCTGTGTGGCCTCAGTTCGTCTCACTCTAAGGTTAAGCCTGAGCTTAAGATTTCATTGACTTCAATAGGACCTAAACTATTTGTATATAATCTGAAATCAAGATGGGCAGAAGTATACACAGAGTCAAGAGCATCATACTTCAATTTGGGGCCGTATTACTAGGTTTGGGAGCATTTCCCAGTCCTCTGCCTGAGCGAACTTTGTTGCCCTGTTATGCCTTTGGACCAGTGCTCTAACAGAAATAACTCCATAACATTGCTTTTCTGAATTTGGTGGTGGTTTCTACAGCACTCACAAGGTAGTATCAGGAACGTGTTTTGCCAGCACCTTCACAGTGCCAAGGGCAGTTGAATACAGTGTGTGAGCTTGCTGGGGAAGGACATGGTTACTCCAGAGGACACGAAGCTGATGCAACTCTTGCATCCACTAAGCACAGCATAAAGATAAGAGAGAAACATATGTTGTGTTCTGCCTTCTGAGTGGTTTGAAGAGACAACCACAATCCATAATGTATAAAGCTGAAGAGAAAAAAATGTCTAAAGCAGTCATGTACGATGACTGAATTGTAAAAAGGATACTCCTCCCCTGCTCCAGTGTCTTTCCTTCCCACATCACCTTTGCTATAGCCTCCAGGTGTAAGAAGTGTCATGGTTGAGAGACTGTAAAGATTTCTCCCTTTTAGAAGACAAGTTTATGAATTAGGGCACTTTTTCTTGGCCTCGAAGAAGCTGATTTTTTTCTCCCTGATTTGCTCCAGGCTCCTTGTATGCCTCTGAGTCAGTGAGTTGGACTTTTTTGGTGAGGAGGATATGCCTAACTGCTACTACTTGCAAAATTTACATTCTCAAGCGCCTCACTGAGATGCCCTCTGACTTGGAGACAATTGAAATCTGAAAGCACCCAAGGATGCCTTTAGTACAGCTGCTGCAGGCTGGACGCCTCAGTGCATGCTAGGTAGAGTCTGCAGGAGCACAGGGCTCAGAGCAGCCCCCAGACTCAGCTGAGGGTCTCCTTAACCCGCTTCAGGCTGCTTTAGCTGTGCAACCAGCAACTTCTGCAGGGATGGCTGAGTAATCCTACAGGAGCCTGCTGTGCAAAAAAAACCCCTAAACCTTTGGTTTTGATAGTTAAAGCCCTCAAGCACCAAGAAATCAGCTTCTGGGTGTCCCTCCAACACGTACAAATGGAGGAACAACTCGAATCACTGAAGGTCTGACCATCTTGGTATGCTCTTATTAAGGGCAACAGGTAGTGGCTGGTTTTGGGCAGAGTATAGGAAAAGAGGTGAATGTGGAGTGAGCCTTTGGCTGCTCTGCTCTCACAGGACCTCAGAGCTGCATCCCTTGCAGTGTGTTGGCTGCCAAGTCTTTCTGCTGACTGGTCTGATCACTTGAGCAATTTGGCTGGCAGTGCCAGTGCCATCTCTGAGGGGCTCAGCTTCTGCATCTGCCTCACCTCGGTCAGCAGAAAGTCCTGAAACCTCACTGCTGGGGTACCTAATTTCATTTGTGGACCTTGCCAACAGTTGTCCTTGCCCTGTTCTCCCATTGCAAAATGAGATCATGATACTTCTCTATGGCGTCACAAGTGTTGTGAAAACAAACAAAACATTGCAAAATGCAAATATTAGAGAAATAGGAAGCATGTAAATGCTTCAAATAGATGGTCCAAGTGGTGTATATGTTCTGTTATGTCATGTTTTATTTTCCCTGGAAAAAACAGGGACTCAAACCATTTTTTACATATTTGCAGTCATGTCACTGGCTTGTGTAGTGCTGTCAAATCCAAAAGTTGCACCACAAGTGGGCCTGGCCCAATAAAGTCTTATGAATTTGTTAATGATGCCTGACAGGCTGTCTGTATTTTAGGATGTTCAGTTATTAGTCAGAAAATTAAACTTACAGCTGTGTCACCCATGTGAAAAGAATACAGAAAACTACACCTAAAAGGAACTATAAAGAACACAAAGATCAATATTGCAGGCATGACGGCATGTTTGCTAATACTCAGCTGCTGGGAAAAGTTGGCTGTTTTTTTTAAAGCTAATTTCTTATTGTTTGTTTATCAGTTTGACTAAACCCAGTTGAGTTGCCTTTGTTTTGGTATCATAAGACTCAAGTCCGTCAAGGAAAGTATATATTCTGGTTCTATATTATTAGTCAATTTGTTTCTCCCCTTATTCCATAGAAATATTGTAACTGCATGAGTCCCACCTTCCTCCCCAGTGAAGATGAGACTCATCTAGCCTCCAGCCTAGTGAAGCCTCCAGCCATGGCTGCACTAGCTCCTTCCACTCCCAGTGCTCAAGTGCCACAAGCTTTGGTGGGAATGGAGGGGATTTCAGTACCCTGGTTTCCAAATGAATGAAAAATGCAGACAATAAGAAGTAGATAATGCAGAAGATGTTATTGTCTGCGTGTTTGCCATCCAAGGGTAGTTGCTGACACTTTATCTTATCCCACTGAAATATCTTAGAGGTACAGTGGATTTCTAAAGTGGTGGGCAAAGCACGCTTGCTTCTGGTAAAACAGAAAAGGCCAATGTGTGGGGTTTTTACTGCCTCAATTTCCCAAGGAATTTCTAATGAGTCAGAGTTGACTCTAGTGTTTAAAAGTAAAATATGGTTATGGCTCTCCAATGCAAGCTACACTTAACAACCATATATTGATTTTTTTCCCTGTAATTTTACTTCCATGAACATTTCTGTTTTCTTAATTAGTAGCCTTTTAAAGAGAGATTTAACATTTTCATTATCAGAGGGTAAGTTATGAAATGACTGTATGGGGAGAGAGAGAGAGAGAGAGAGAGACAGGGGAAAAAAGAGCATCAGTGGAAGACCTTCTAGCCGTACTTTAAGGGGAAATGTGCATGTGTGTGTATAAGCACACAGACAAACGGACCCTGACATTGCAATTAAGACAAAATAGTAGTGGCGAAGCTGGTGACAAAACTCAGCAATTTCCAATTGCACAGTCACCCTGTAACGGGAAGAGCTGTTTACCCCATGTTCCTTATTAAACCGAAGTATTTTATTTAATGAGCATGACTCATGCAAGGTGTTCCCATAAATCATCAGCTGGTTTACAAACTCAATAACTAAGCTTCCTGCTATAACTAGGCTGTGCACACCTTAAATTATTAACACACTAGGGCCTTAAGGCAGATCTTTGATGATGATGATATAAACACTGTGAGGACAAGGTGCTCTCTCAGCAAAAGATTATTGACTCTAATTACCATTTACCACAGGAAAAAGAAAAGAAAAGACAATAAAATATGAGGCAGAATTTAAATCTCAGATTTAATTTTATGAGGAGTTTTAAACCTCCAAACTTTTTGTTGTTGTTTTTTGCCACCGCTGCTGTCGGCTGCTGCTGTTGCATGATACCCTGTAGTTGGCTGGTCTTGAAAGCATGACAGTTGTTAAGAAGAAAAGAAACAAAAAATAAAACATGAGCGAATGTTCAGTTGATGCTATGTACATTCTTTGAAATGGATGGAAAAAGGCCAGAGGGAACAGAAAATGATAATACATTGGAAAGAATCCCAGCCTTAATTGTTTTCATGTATGTAATGTAATAAAAAGGTTAAAGAACTAATATGTCTGACTACAGTCGTTTGGTTTGTAAACCAGAACTGTGGGTCAGCCTTTAAAAAAAGAGTAGTAGACTGTTATTATAGGCTTCAATTTTGCCCAACCCTTATTATAAGAATGCTGGAAGTAATGGTATAGGGGTTGAAATGCAGTTAACAGGAGAGCTTTATTTTTATTTCTGTGCAGGTGAAAGAGCAGAGACAGTCTGATGTACAATGCACCTTCATTTCTACGAATGCAAACTCTGTTAGAGAGTGGCATAGTGAGGAAGTAGAAGTCAGATTCAGTGTAGCAACATCCTAAGAGGTGAAAATAAACCATGCTTATCACTACAAGAAGAAATAGCTTTCATTTTAAAGGTGTTTACAATGTTGTTGCTTTTCAACCTAATTTTTGAACCTGTGTTTTTATTAATGTAAACAACAACTTCTTACGTTTTTAATGATCCTTCCATGCTGTCAGATCCCCAGATACTTGGCAGATGGTTCGACAAGGGTTCGCTTTATGCCCATTGCTGAAAGAATCCATTTGGGATTGGAATAAGGTTATCATCATATTTTGTTATGATAATAGGACCATGTCTGCAACTTTATTGGAAAGAATTTTGTCCTTCACTCCAGTGCACCAAAATACTTCCATTTCTTAGTTATAATTGTTCTATCTGTTGGTCATTTGTGAGTGGAAACAACGGTGTGCCTAAGTTTACTCCTTATCTGACAGTACTTTACAGCTACTAATGGACTTTGTGGGTACCGATTCTGTGACTCACACATGACAATGCAATTGAGGTCAAGCTCTGTGCAAAAATGAAGGCAATGTATTACTATTTCTCCTCAAAAATATTGGAGTTATGATTTATTTTCTTTTAAAAACTATCACCTTCATCACCACCAATGAGTCAGAGGTGGAGTACTGGTTCAATGTTGAGTGTTAGGGATATGCTCAAGCGTGGAGAGCCGATACTACCATGTTCTGCTGTATTGAAGCTTTCCTTGGAGGTCCTCTATCCAAGCTCCTATCAGTCTCACTTCTACTAAGCACATCATATATGGCACAATCAGAGCCAAAGGTTGTAAGCTATAGGCAGATGTAGGGTGTTTTATTGTGAAAAGATTTTAAGTACTGGTGCTGCTTTCATCTTCCAAGCAAGAAATGTTGTTGTAGGAAATACAGATGTATTTTGTTTTGAACATTCTCCTTCAGCATTGCATATGACAGAAAGATAAGTGCATGATGCATGACATCCAGCAATAGTAGGCCCTCAGATTCATGCATGCCATTTGATCTGGATTTTAGTGTCCTATCTTCATACCAGTACAGAGAAAAATGAGTTTAATGCAGTGCTTTCATATTCTCTGAGGTTTATTGTCCCAGCGATGAATGGGAGATTTACATGAGTAACTCTTGTTAATATTATTGGGAGTTAGGAAAGCTACAGAGTGCATTTTGTATATAAAATATATATAATGTAAAAAACTGTGCACATGAACAGATACATGTGAGAGAAATGAAGAGAAAAAAGAAAGATGACTGAAAGAGTTCACATATAGTGGAGTTCGTGTCTGTCCCCACGACTTCATTAACAAGGGATATGGTTACTTTTAACAATACAAATCAGGAATTCTGAGTTTTCATAGGAATCCCAACTTTATTCCTCTTTGAGCACGTATTTCTACCTTATATTTATTTGTTCACGGAACATAAATACAGTCATACGGCACAAATGCTCTCTCGTGATAGAAATGAGTGCACACTGTGGGCTGAATATGCAACTCTGCTCTTACACGTGACAAGATTCTTTTCAACAGTTGCTATAGAGTGAAACTGCAATGATGGAACTGTGAATCTGGCCGTGCCTTTGTGTTTATGGCATTGTTGTGTTATTTAACTCATGTCATGTCACATTGCCCACTAATGGCATCTTGAGAAAGTTGCAAAGTGATGAAAACAAGTCCTTCGCTGTGCTGGAATAGGAGCTATGTCAATCAGAGACAAGAATTAGCCAACTAATTATCTCCTGGGATGTACAGAAAACAGAGCTGGCCGCTGACGGAGCTGCCAAAGTTCCTGTAAGCAGAAAGGCAGCCTGCTGAAAGCACAGAGTGAGAGTGTAAGGTAGCAAGTTGTATGAAGGCAGTTGAAGAAATGCTGGTCCCCAGGTATGTTCTAGTCCTCTTGTGCTAGTGGTTTATTTACGCAAGAAAAGGCTGAAGGAAGACTTCCCTGCAGAAAAGAAACTTATGCAGGCCTGTAGAGACAGCCACTAAGTTAATTTCTAAACTTCAGCCCTGTTGCTACACTGTCCCCTTCCTTCTTGCTGCTGAAACAATCTGCCACATATTTCTTTGGGTTTCTGTTCTCAGCTGCCACAATGACTGCTCTGGTTGAGGTGGGAAGAACACATGTTCTTTGGCAGCAGCACATTGTCTCCTTCTTACCTTGTGCCCCATGAAAGCCCCTCCATACAAACATGCACCTGCCAACTTTCCTTCAAACCTAAGATTATTAAGTTAGAGATGTAGCAACACCTTCAGAAGGAAAGATATATGTGGTCTCAAACCAATGACATGAATGTGAGTAGCTGTGCAGTTTCATTTTTTCTCCTTCTTCACACCCAAAATCAGTGTTGGAATCATAATCCTGCCTGTTTTGGAGAAAGGTATTTGCAGGCAGCTTGCAGAATTGAGCCCAGGACCAAGGAGACCCTGTACCTCAGAGGTCTGATGGCGAGGCTGTACCACATGCACAGAGTGTGGTAGGGCCTGTGTCACTGTGTGGTGAGCTGAGGTGTTCGGTCTGGGTGAGAGGAGAGTTTGAGATAAAAGGTGAGAGCTTCAGTTCAAATCCAAACTAGAGTCTTGAGATTTTATGGAAAGACGAACTGGCCTTTGCCACCCATCATGTCCCTAAGTTGTGTGGAATGGCTTGGCTGAGGTAAATGAATGCTCATACTCAGCGTGCAACTACTTCAGTGGCAGTCTAAACATAACTGACTTATGCATTAGGGAAACGGTCACAGCTATGCCAGAGAGGAAAAGCAACATAAAGACATTTGGTGCTACAGGCTGAAGAAATTACATTGCCATGAAAAGCAGACAAATCAGGGCAGTTATGGAGATAAATCTAGCATTTCCATTTTTGCATACAGATGTGCTCCAGCATTGCTCTTCTTTCTGTCACTAATTTACAATCTATAGCCCAGGTTCATTCTTGGGTTTTATGATTTTTCTTTATGTGGAGAATGGTTGTTTGCATCCCTCTGGTTAACTGACTTTGAGAGCATGGCTGTGGTTTTTAACTGTTATGAGTTTTGCATCATTGGAAAGACCTGGTGAATATAGACCATCAAATGGAATGCATGTGCCTATCACAGGGTCAGTTTAGCTACAGGACTGGTGATGGCTTCTACTTTACCTGGTAAGGTCTTGAGAGAGAGAAGAGGGATTCTGTAAACAAGCACCGATACATCTGCACATAAAGCAACAAATACTGTGTGTGCGTTTGAATCTGCCCATTACCGTAAATGATTCCAGGAAGAATGCCTCTCTTCTGGTGGGGAGAAAGTGACACACCTTTCCAGATGGAGATTAATAGGCTCGGCATGAGCAATTGAAAACCCTGAACTTCTAAATAACTGTGCAGTTGTGAAACTGAAAGCCATCGAGTTTTAAGATGGCTGATTGGACCTCAGATACTGTGTTCAGTTTTGGACCTCTCACTACAAGAAAGCCATTGAGCTACTGGAACATGTACAGAGAAGGGCAATGAAGCTGGTGAAGGGTATGAAACACAAGTCTTATGAGGAGCAGCTGAGGGAACTGAGGTTGTTTAGTCTGGAAAAAAAGGAGGTTGAGGGGAGACCTTATTGCTCTTTTACAACTACCTGAAAGGTGGTTGTAGTGAAACAGGTGTTCGTCTCTTCTCTCAAGTAAGAAGTGACAGGTTGAAAGGAAATGGCCTCGAGTTGAGCCAGGGGAGATTTAAACTAGATATTGGGAGTTATTACTTCATGGAAAGGGTTGTCAAGCATTAGAGCAGGCTGCCCAGGGACGTGATTGAGTCATCATCCCTGGAGGTGTTTAAAAGACATGTAGATATGGCACATAGGGACATGGTTTAGTGGTGGACTTGGCAGTGATAGGCTTAGAGCTGGGCTCAATGATCTTAAAGGTCTTTTCCAACATGAGCAATTTTGTGATCCTGTGATTTCACCTCCCGGCCGACACCTGGAAGAAGTGTTTTCAGGTTTACATTCGAGCTCTTTCGTTAAACATGTGTAATAAACACTGTTGTAACGTAATGCAAGAATGTACTGGAAAGCAACAATTTTAACTACTATTCTCACTTTTTCCCCATCTATTCAAATATAATAGTGTTTTTTAAACAAAAAAAAAGGGAAGGGGAAATATTAGGAGGTTTGGGCAACTTGTACTGCCTGACTCTGTGTGTGTGCATGCTATGAAAATTTTATTCTCTACTACTAGTTCGTTGGTTCTCTGGGAGGAAACAACAAAAAGCAACTGCCTGTAAGTTCTTGTTGGAATAATGGCCATATCAAACCAGATGTTGGCCAGATAAGCAGTCTTTTTGTATGTTTTCATGTTCCCTTTCCTAATATTTTATTTCTGTGCAAAAATGAAACCTCACTTAGGGCCTGCCTACAAACTGGCAAGCCTTCAGTGTATTAGGACATTTTAATGCCCATATTTTAAACAAAAAGCACAAAAGCAGTTGCTGTGCCTTTTTTAAAGGATGCTTAAACAAACAACAACAGTAAAAAAATCAAGTGGCTAATCTTGCTCAAGTTGGCTTGTACAGAAGGTCTTGCTGAGGAGAAAGTGTGTGTTATGCTCAGGTGTGTCACGGAGAGCTATGGATGCCGTTCATGGTCTGTGTAGGAGATGTCCACTGAATTAGGTGTTAAGGTATCACTTAAGAGTGTTAACTTGCTATACCAATCTTGTCTGTTAAACGTTAAACATGCTAAGTAGTAAACTAGTCATGATAACTTCACTTTCTAGTTCTTGTCAGAAAAGCCTAGTTCTTACACAGTACCACAGAGATGGTAGATGATGAAGATGGTAGATGATGAAGATATCACAAGTTAAAATATCACCTGTTTTGTGACTTTAGATATCCCAAGGATAAAAATCAAATGAATCATTAAGTTCCTGAAAAGTAATATGTTCATGTTGTGGTTAAATATGTTCACAAAACAAGCCTTTCCCTCTGTCACAGTTCTCTCCCATGATGAGAAGTTCAGAATCCTTCTCTGACAGTTAAGCTGCTACATCTGGGAGATGAACTCAGCAAACATGATGCAGCAACTTCCTACTGTCCTCCTGAGCGTGTCATGGGATGTGTCACAAGACACAGGGAAAATTAATCCAAGGAAACACTATGTCCCTACAGGTATTTTCTGGCATAATTATACATTGATGGAAACGGGGGTTCTGATTGATTGCATATATTTACATGAACGTAACTGGGTCAAAGACAATGCAGTCTATTCTTTAACATTGATGCATGGCCTTTGGGAGATAACTTTGAGACTTTATGGTCTGATTTGTTTTCCAAATAGTAGAAAATCTTCTGTTCAATTACGGTGAATGGAAACACCAATGCTTTCATGTTACTGGAAGTTAGGCCCTTTGATGTCTCAGGCAAAACACTAAACCAAGTCCCTAAAACACTAAAGCACTAAAGCATCTCCTCACTTCTGAACATTTTGACATCAAAATAATTATTGCGTCCAATCTAAAGCCAACACTAGGAAACTGTGCTAAATACTGGGAGAGCTTGCATTTTTAAGTCCTATTCAAACAAAGAATCGATATAGTCTCTTAAAATAAGATCATGAAGAGCTATTTACCAAAGACATTCTACCACTCAATTTTAGCAGATCTGTCAAATATTTGTATCCCAAAATAAACTGCCCTTCTGTTCTTCATAGCTGGGGATGATGTGATGATCACATCAAGTCCTGATGCTGGCTCACTTGTATGTTTATCCAAAAGTTCACAAACTCCGGCTGAGGCCATTTTTAATCTCATAGGTCCCATTAGTACTAAACGCAGTGCTTAAGTGATATTTGGATGCCTAATACAACTTAGTGTGCTCATACCTTTAACTAGCCATGGTGCTTTTCCAAATTAATGACAAAATTTCTGGATCTGTCCACTTCATGTGAAAACCCGTCCTTCTTCGTGATCTTACTATATGATAAACCCTTGCACCTTGAGGATTTTGTATGTAAAACAGCACAGATTTATATAGCACATGTTTTATTTTGAGCAGACTGTACATTATAATGCTGCAGTATAATAGAACTCTTCTGGCTGACAAACGTTCTGGTGTAAATGATTTAATTTACTAGCTGAAGCATGAGTCTACATATTATTGTACTGATCAGTCATTGCATACTAAAATCACTCATCCTTAATGTAATGATTTGGTATCCCTACAGAGAATTTGAGTCATCAGAAAGTCATTAGATACAGTAAAAAATGAAAATTACTATTACACAGCAGTAAACACTATTAACTGTTAGTTAAAACAGCATTTAATTTAGCAATGCAACAGTTTACAAATTTCTACAGTTTACTTAGTTCTCATATAATTGTGACTACAAAGCTAATGCTTCCAGTGCCAATAACATGACAGAAATAAGGAGGGAGGGGAAATATGACCAACTATTTCATCTCAAAGTGGAGCAACTACACATTGTTGCAATGCATCACGTTAACATTTATCTTAATGGTTCAGCCATATGAAGTGGAAGACATCACTGACTGCAGAGAAGGCAAAAAAGAACAGTATGGTTCTTTCAGGCATCCAGGTATACTGTCCTTTCATGGCAAGGGTGGTATGTTATTTATCCTCCTGTGGTAAATGGAAAGTTTGCGAAGAAACTTAAAGGGAAGTAGAACACAACAAAGTTCAGAGCTCTGTTACGGTCTTCAGGCTGTAGTGACTGGCTCACACTGATTCAATGGAGTAAGATAATATTCTTAAGCAACACTGAGGCTCCTGAACCCCTCTTAATGTAAGCACACATCTTCTTGTGTCCATGATCTGAATGCAAAATGAAGAGGCCTCATGCCACTAGGAGTTTGATTTCATCAAAGGAGGGGACATCTTTAGTAATGCTGTGGTACGTTTAACTGCCAGGGACAAAGTCTGAACAAAGGCTGCTCAGTGTTTACGTGTGACATACAAGATTCACATAGGTTTAATATGCACAATGTGTAGTGTATGTTGGGGAATGTTTAGTGGGCCTTTACTCCCCCTATTAGGTATAGGTCTAACATTCATCCGGGGATGTAAACATATATTTGCTGAGGGACACACTTAGCCTGGTGTCAGTAGCAACTGAAAACCTGATGGATGCTTGCTTAGCAATAAAACACTTCTTTGAAGCATAATCTGTTTTTACACTCAGATAATTGAACACAGTTTCTACAGGAAAACAATGTTCACATTTATTTTGGTTCTGGCATGCTGGTCCTGACGAATGTTTTAGATGTTACCCCTCCACCAAGAAGCAGTGGGGCTGATACAAGGGCACATGAAGCTCAGTGGGCCCTCTCTGTTCACTTTTGCAGCTGAAACCCCTAACCAGAGGGTTGTTACTGTACCCATTTAACCACCAGGTAGCTGCCTTTCTTAAAGGAAGGAGAATCCCAAGGTGTGCTTTCTAAAGCTAGAGCTGTCACAACCCTTCAAATAGTTTTTTTAGACTAACGTTATTAGTCATTTACTGAAGGCACATTCCTCTGGTACAGCTAGGCCCATTTCACATTTGAGTTTAAGTAGAAATCAAAGGGCATTTGTGCTAGGTGTAAAATCAGATTTTTTACTGCTGAGATGTCCTCTTACAGAAAAGGCACACAATAAAGATCTCCTCTCCTCTCTTCTCCACTCTTCCTCCTTGTCCTTCTCCTTCTTCTCCTTTTCCCACTTTCCTTTTCCATTTCCATTTCCATTTCCATTTCCATTTCCATTTCCATTTCCATTTCCATTTCCATTTCCATTTCCTTCTTTTCTCCTTTTTCTCCTCTTCCTCTTCCTCTTCCTCTTCCTCTTCCTCTTCCTCTTCCTCTTCCTCTTCCTCTTCCTCTTCCTCTTCCTCTTCCTCTTCCTCTTCCTCTTCCTCTTCCTCTTCCTCTTCTTCCTCCTTTCTTTTTTTTTTAATGTGAAACTTGTGCAAAACTCTGAGTAGGAATTGTTATCTCCTATGTCCAGGATTATCTCCTTAACAAAAGGTGCCTTTCATGTTGGTTTTTTTTGTCACACTGTGTTGTATAAATGTTGTGGGCTAGTTTAATTTCTTCCAGCCTTAATCAACACAGGTTGAAGTATGGACTGTCTTCTGCCATCCTGTAATTCAGCTGAAGTTGCTGATCCTTCCCTTTGCATATACATGTGTATTCTTTATGGGTTCTGTTAATCTATAAGTTTGGGAAGTACTGTTTTGATATGCAGAGCATCAAATGTATGTGCCTAGACTTCACTGATAAGATAGAATTGTGGGAATTCTCTTGTTTTCATCTGTTTGAATGAAGAATTGGCTGGAGGGGCATTTTTTGTTGGTATCATATGAATGTCTAGTGATACTTTTTAGTTAGCAATAATTACATTACATCTGCTGTGTACATAACTGGAAACTAATTCTTCTTATGAAGCTACAGTACATGGGTATAGATTTTGAGTTTTGTACTGTTACATTTACTAACCACATAATTGCATATTTAGTCCTATTACACTAGATCCTGAAATGTTGTGGTGCAGGGTATAATTACATCATTTACTCTTGAAGAAACCCTCAAGATATAATATAAATAATAGGATTGCAGATTCATAGAAATTAGAGATGGGAAAAGAGCCTATTAGGTCATCTGCAACCCAGTGAGAAAAATTATAAACAGTTTACCGGAGTGTATCTTATCATAGGCATTGATTGCCCTTCCTACCTCCTTATGCTAGAATTCCCCTAGATCACCACAGAAGGGCTGCTTGCCAGCGTTGGAGAGGGACTGCGAATCAGTGTCTCTGCATTGCCTGACAGCTGTGGAGGAGAACTAGCAAAAGCACACTGGTTTCCTTCAGCAGTGGAAATTCTGTTCAGAAATCCTTGCAAGATGTCTTCTTGTCACCAGAGACAACAAATTCGGGAGATGCATGGGTCATTGGCAGATGCAGGGGTGAGGGCTGGGCTGCACTTCTCATAGGACCTGTGCTGAGGTATTTTGGCCATAGCATTCAGCTCACCCTTAATTTAGACCTGATCTTTCCCTCTGTGTAGTTATTTAATTGGAGTGTAGCTAGCAATTACAATTTAACCTCAAATATTAACAGCAGCTCTTATCTGAAATAGCTATTTCCCTTCTTTTCCTTTGTGAAGGACAGCAGCCTTCTAAGAGCTACAAAGAACAGAGAGGTGGGCATAAACTAATACAGATGTGGTCCAGGTCACTTCTCAGTTTGGTTATCCTTTCCATCACTCTCCACTCTCTCTTTGCAGGCACAACTTGTTCCATCTTTTGTTTTCTCACTTATCAGTTTTGGTCTTTCTCCTTCTCCTTTCACTTTCTTGTCATTAGAGAAGCTGGTTCTCCTTTTTCTTCCCTCCTCTCCCCATGTCTATACATAGGAGAGCCCAGCCTCAATGAGAGAGCATGTGGATAAAACCACCTTCTGAACATGGTCACCAACTGTGCATATTGATGCCAGAGGAAGAAGATAATTGTAATTTGAGTGTTATGGCTTCATCCAGCTTCATCTTTATTAGTTCTTACCACAGGTACGTGAGGAAGAAAGTACGGCCATCATCCCTCTGCATTCTCCATCCGTGTTTCTAGACAGGCCTCTGATGACATGCTTTTCAGTCCCATGCCGTTTCCATTAGCTTTTGCTGCAGCCATTCTGCTAGTGGGTTTGTTACTTAAGGTTTCTCCTTCCTATGGCAGGGATAAGTGTAAGCCCTGGAGGGCTCTGTGGCACCTGATGGTGGAAAGCCGTCCTGCCATGATGCAGCACCCCCCGTGGGGACGTCTGCAGAAGCCATGCCTCAGAGTAACTAATCCTTTTCCCAGCATAAAACCAGCGGTGCACTGGGGGCTCTCACAGTGCACCCTTGCTCACTTCTGCATGCTGGGGTAGTGGGGGGCTGATGACACCTCTCCCTCTTCATCTTCTCTTGTTGTCAGAGCCTGAACTGCTGCAGTTTTGTGATTTTGTTCACTTCAGGTGATCTCTGCTGACGATCTGGCCCTTCCTTACTTTATCTTGAACCAGCAATGCAACATTCCTGAAAGATGACTGCAATGATGAGGCAATTAATTGCAAAACTGACTTAACTGTTCACTCAGGTTTAAACAAGTTTACATCACTAACATTCCCTCAGTAATTGCTTTTAAAGGAGCAGAATGTGCTGTAAAGCAAAGAACACCTGGGCAGATGTGGTTGTATGAAACAGTGAGGGTGGCAGGGGCAGGGAAAGGTGGGAGTAAGGACTCCATTCCGCATGAAGAGGCCAACCAAAGGGAGACTTCATGGCTTGATGTGGGTGGTTGTACCATGACCCAAGGAGCTGATTATGTGGAGGACAGCATCTGGTTTGGTATAAGGAGTCTCAAAATTGTGGTATAATACTGATAACTGAGAACAACTGCAAAGGTGCTTTGGGAAGGCTGCTTCTTCCTGATTCCTTCTAGAGTGAAGAGCCAGATGAGCTTAACTCTCAATAGTTCCACGAGGTCAAAAATGGTCACTGCTAATAATGGATGCAAACTTGGAAACACACAGGTGCCCCTAACCTGCTAGCAGTCAGCCCTTTTAATATCACTGACATTTTTATACCACTGAAATGCATGTATGACAATTAATGGTGTTCTTTTACAAAAAAGGAGCAGAAGCAAAATGTACGAGCAAGAAAAAAAGGCACAGGTAGCATGGCAAAGAGTGTTGCTTGAATTATTCTGTGCCATTGTAACCAGTATCTTCTCCTCTGTCATTTGGACTTTCTAACCTGTGCTTGAAAGCTTGTCTTTAATTAGTGTTTCTGTGCAGCCTTTGCAACAGTAAGTCCTCTTTAGCCCACAAAAGTTGACCACATCACTGAGAACTCTGTGTCTGTATGTGAGAAAAGTTAGGCCCTTGTAAAAACAACAGTAAAAAAATTACTTTGTGCCAACATCTGCTCTTAGTGTTTTTCAGAGTCTACGTGGCCTAAAGAGAATTGTTTCAGATACCCAAATGTAATGAAGAGAAGGTTAGATGCATGCCATCCATTAAGATTAGAATGCACAGTCCTTCTGATTTCAAGCTGTGTTTTTAGTTAAACCCTATCCATAGGTATATCTAATAAACACTAGTGGAAACTAATTTACATTCAAAGATCTATTCATTTAATCATACTCTCTATGTCAACCAATAAATAGCAAGTAAAGCAGGCAAAGTGAAGCAAGAAATATGCTTAGTAATATAACTTAAATAATGACAAGTGCTGCAATCTATACCAAAAAATGATGCAATTTAACACTTTAGCAGCATTTACCATGTCATCCAATAAACATACAATGCACCCCAGTTTCTTAGGACTTTCATACTTGGTGTGATGAAAGTGTTGGATGAATAAAAGCAAGTCCTTATGGACAAAATTCATACACACATGGAAAGCCTAGATAAAATCTTCCCCATTCTTTTACTTCTACGGAAGGAGGAACTAGAAGAGCCACTGGGTAGAAAATATGTGTTTCTCCAAGGCAAAGAGGGATGATAGAACCATGGGGCTTGTGACTGAGTCCAGACACAATGTGTCAACACCTTGATATGTTGCTGTAGTGGTCCATGAGACTGGAAGAACAGCTGTTTCAAAGCTTCACAGTCTGCCTGCAGGGAGGAACATCTTCTCTGCAGTGTTTTCAAACAGAGTTATAAAGTGGGAGATTTCACCCCAGAGAAAGAATAAACTGGTAGATGGGGCAGGGGATGAGATTTTAGCAAATCTGGGTTTTGGTCCTTTTACCCATTGGGTCTCTTTCTGATGAGAAATGTCAATGGACTAAAGCTTTTTTCTAGAGCCTAAATGTAGTTGCAGAGCTAGTAGTTTTGGAGGTACCATATGACAAAGCTGGGATCTTCTGGTGCTGGTCCTCTTAGTTACTTGTCAGTGTTAGTGGTGAGGACACAGGCGAGATAGAAATGGAGAACCTGTCCTCTTTTGAAGAAACTTTCCAATAGTGGAGTGCCTTACATGAAAGAATGACAAGAGTTTATAGTTAACATTTATGTATGTTTAAAGAGCATAACTTTTGAGCACGCCAGGTTGCTGTTGTCTGCTCCTTACTCCAGCCCTGCTTCCCAAAGCAATGGGGACCCTCTTTGTTTCTTCAAGCAACTCCGTATCCTTCAGCAGCAGCAGTAGCAGCAGCAGCTCCATGTGTCATAGACAAGGCACAGTTCATAGTGCATCCACTGATGGTTAAGCAGAGGACTAAAGGACTCCTCTCCCAAGGGTTGGTTTTACAGCCCTTGGAATCCTTTCTAGAGATGCGTCTATGATTTAGAGAATTTCTCCTTATCATTTCTCTCTGAGCCTCTCTCTTCAATTTCCTTGTTTCCAAAAATCAAACAAGTCCTGAGTGCTATGACTCCTTCCTGAGGGAGCAGATTTATTGTTTTGTTGAGGACCACCCACTGGCCAAGCACTTGCATAGGTCAGTTCCTGAGTGGTAAAGCCTATAAATAAGTTCACTTAGAGATTTAGTGATGCCCTTGGGAAAATTTACATCAACACATTCGTGTAGAGGCTGCTGTAGGCCTATGCCTCTCCTACTCCATTTTTTGTTTAGAGCCTTATTTTCAAGAACAGCAGGCTTCTTTCTTGGGGCCATATTTTTTAAAGTGGTCCTATCTCCGCATCCAACTGTGAAACTATAATAATAATAATAATAACAACAACAACAACTAATGGTGATGATAAGAGTAATACCTTTCACTTATGTGTTTCTCATTGCTATGATTTGCATTACATCAGAAATGTACAATAGGGGCTCCTTGCCAAGTAGATAACCAGTGTTGACCTGAAGAAGCTATGCTCCAATATATAAGCAAGTTCCAAATAAAAATACACATGCAAAATTATATACACTTACATATATGGACTCAGTCTGATTCATCCAAAGAGATGAAAGCAGTTGGCAAACAGCAATTAACTCATTTTCATGCAATAGATAAGCATCATCTTTCTAGCTGATGGATGAGCAAGACAAGTTAAATGACTTGCCCAAGGTTACACAATGCATCAGGGCAGAGCTTGGAAGCAGTATAAAGGAGTCTTCGTTCCCTGATCTAACCTTCCTCTTCTTGACTTTCATCTGAATTTTCAGTGTACAGAGGAACAGACTTTCAGAAATGTGCATACACATACACATATGCTAGTAAACTTGGAAGATAAAAAGACATTAAGGTTGGGTTCTGACTGCATATGGTTAGCGAACTCCCCTTGATGATCTGTACATTCTCCATAGTCTCTTAGCTTGCTTAGTTTAAAAGGTTGGAGCTAATTAGCATTTGATTTTGAGTAACAGTTTTCTGTTCCAACAGAAATTAGATCTGTATCTCTCTTGATGTTATAGTTCTCAGTTTTAATGTCACTGGATTCTGGCTTTGGGTAAAGAAGAAGCAAGAGTTATTGGTGAACTGTGAGGAGATGCTTTTCTTAATGGCAGAGAGATTGACATTAAGCTTCCTTTACTGGTGTCTACCTGAGAGGGAAGCACTCACTATTAATCTCATAACAGAAAATTACAGAGAAGTCTCAGACTTCCATAACATTATTTGCTCAAAGATCTTTAGGAATATTATTCAGTAATTCAGTATAACAGCACTACTATAAAGATATAGAGGGCTTCTCCTCGTTTTATGGAGGAAAAAATGATAGAAAGAAATTTGAAGGCCTGCTTGTTAGCAACAGTGCTGTGTGAATGGTATATACATATGAGAAGAGCCAGGCATATAAATGTAATAGTCCACTTCCAGGGACAAATTGGAATATGTATATAAGGCAAACTATTGTACCCAACAGCTGTGAAATTTAATATCACACAAGTAAGCGACTTACCCAAGATCTCAAAGGAAATCTGTGGCAGCATTGGGAAAGCGTCTCGCTCTTGTTCTTGAGCCACAAAACCACTCTTCTCTTTGAACCTCCAATCAGTCTTTTCTTTGATTTAAGGTTGACTGAGATGAGCTGATTAAGTTTCCATGTATCATCTGGAAGCTTCAGAACAGGCTTGTTTTGCTAGACATTCCCATCAGCCCCCATAGTTTCAGGCCTTTTGATTATAAAATGCTTTTTACGTTAGTCTTCATGGAAACTCCCTTTTTCTTTTGTTTTAATCATTTACAAGCTGGAGCCTTGCCAATTTATGTAACATGGTCTCATCCTACTCATTATTTCATCATACTCCTGCCAGATCTTTATTAAATATATTTCTCTCCCCCTTTAGTAAAAAAGGGATGGGTGCCTGGGAACCTGGATATGCAAAATGAGTGGGAATTCAGATTATTTTTTTTCCTCTGGGTTTTTCACCCGTTTTCTTTGCAGACTTAGAAATATCAGTGAGAAGGGTTATCTTCCCCAGTTATGGGAGAACAGTGCCTGTCAAGATTAGGTGGGTTATTAGTGAAGGGGCAGGGACTTTACCCTCCCAAACTCCATGTTTCCCACTAAGAGGGAGCCAAATCACGTACTTTGAGATCATATTCACTGTCATAGTACACACAGAATCTGTAAGATTTGTTCTATAGGTCAATGGAGCATGATTTTAGGTTTCCTAAATACCTGCCAAACCTAAATACTTCCCGAGTACTTCCCAAGCCTTTTGTATCTGCAGTTTGGGTACTCTTGGTTTTCCCATCTCCTTTCACTACTTTGGTACTTTCCTTTCCTTCCCATCTCATCTCTTATTTTTAAGGAATATGCCTTGGTAACTGAAAAAGCTATGTAACACTCTGTGATTTTTCACAGCCCACGTTCATCCCTTTGAATGCCTTGAGTACAACATCTGTAATGTGATACTGACGTGCTCGAGGGATACAATGGTACTTTGGGCTTGGCTGGACAATTCAGGGAGCAAGGGCACTGGCCACAACAGAATCTTGTTGGTGAAGCTTGAATGTGATCGTTGTCCATCTGTAAGGGTTTGTTTGAGGATTCCTTTTGACTTGTAAAGACCCATCTTGTGAGGAACTAGTCATATGACATTAGTCCAGGGCTGTAGGCTGAATTGCTCATAAAGCCCCACTCCTCTTTTGGTTTTTTTTTTAGACCCAAAGCCATTGAGAGACAAGTGATACCACGCAATTCCAAAATGCCGGAAGTCAAGCAGGTAAGGCAGAAGGCCATCCTGGCTGAGCAAGGATCTTCTACTGGAACTAAGGCATAAAAGGAAGTTGTATGGCCAGTGGAAACAATGACAGTTGACACAGGAGAATAACAGGGATGCGATTCGTCACTGTGGGGCAGAAATTTGTGTGGCCAAAGCTCAACTAGATTTGAAGCTGGCCAGCACTGTGTAGGATATTAAAAAGAGACTTTTAAAACATGTTTATAACAAAAGGCAGGTCAGAAATAACATTTGCCCATGCCTTGATGAGCATGGACAGCTCATAAACAGGGATTTAGACAAAACAGAGGCATTTAATGATTATTTTGCTTCTGTCATCAACACTAATGATGGGCTTGGGAGCTCCCAGAACCCTAGGCTAGAAAGCTAAGACTGTGTGAATGATAACTCCCAATCAACCCTGAACATGTTTTGGTACTCCAGCTGGATCCTCAGAAGTCAATGGAGCCTGATGGGATTCATCTAAGAGTACTTTAAGAGCTGACTGATGTCGAAGCAAGACCTCTTTCAATGACTTTAACGGGAATCTGGAGAGGTACCAGTTGACTGGAAGCTGGAAAATGTCTCAATCTTCAAGAAGGGCAGCAGGGATGACCCTGGTAACTACAGACCTGTCAGTCTCACTTCAGTGCCTGGTAAGACTATGGAGAGTGTTATTCTGGGAGCTATCAAAAAACACCTAAAGACAACACAGTCATTGGTCTCAGCCAGCATGAGTTTATAAGAGGAAGGTCCTGTGTGACAAACTTAATTTCTTTCTATGACAGGTTTATCCACGTAGCTGACCAAGGAAAACCAGTTGATGTAATCTTTCTGAATTTCTGTCAGGCATTTGATACTGTCTCTCACAGTATCTTCCTAAACAAAATGCCCAGCATGCAGCTGGATAAATACATAATGCAGTGGGTGAACAATTGGCTGATGGGTCGGGCTCAAAGGGTCATAGTGAATGGAGTTACATCAGGCTGGTGACCAGTCACTAGTGGGGTTCTGCAGGAATCCATCTTTAATAACTTCATGAATGACCTGGATGCAAGACTTGAAGGTTTACTAACCAAGTTTGCTGATGACACAAAACTGGGGGGAGCTGTTGACACTCTTGAGGGTAAAGAGACTCTGCAGAGAGATCTAGACAAATTGGAGAGCTGGAAAATCACCAACTGCATGAAGTTTAACAAGGGCAAGTGCTGGGTTTTGTACCTGGGGCACAGCAACTCTGGATATACCTCCAGACTGGGGAGTGAAAGACCCTGCAGAAAGGGATTTAGGGGTTCTGCTTGAAGGCAAGTTGAACACGAGCCAACAGTGTGCCCTGGTAGTGAAGAGGGACAGCCATATCCTGGGGTGCATAAAGCACAGCAAGCCGGTCGAGGGAGGTGATTGTCCTCCTCTACTCCGCACTGGTGAGGCCTCACCTTGAATGTTATGTGCAGTTTTGGGGCCCACAGTATAAAAAGGACATCAAACTACTAGAAAGCGTCCAGAGGAGGGCCTCAAAATTGGTGAAGGGTTTAGAGGGAAAGCCCTATGAGGAGAGGCTGAAGTCACTTGGTCTGCTCAGCCTGGAGAAGAGGAGACTGGGGGGAGACCTCATAGCAGTTTACTGCTTCCTCACATGGGAAGGAGGAGGAGCAGGGACTGATCTCTTCTCTCTGATGACCAATGATATGACTGGACCGAATGACAGGAAAATGTGCCAGGGGAGGTTTAGGTCGGATATTAGGAAAAGAGTCTTTACATGGAGGGTAGTGGAGCACTGGAACAGCTCCCCAGGGAAGGAGTAATGGTGCCAAGCCTGACAATGTTCAAGAAGCATTTGGACAATGCTCTCAGATACACAGTGTGAATGTTGGTGTTAACCTGTTCAGGGATATGAGTTGGACTCGATTATCTTTGTGGGTCCCTTCCAACTGAGGTTATTCTGTGAGTCTATGAGTCTACGATTCCATACTCCGTTGAGCAATTCCCGGATCAGACAATTTCCTTCTGATTGTGTCTTTGAGCTGATCACAGGTCCCAGTCTGCCCCTATGACAGTTCCACCACCTTCTCCATTCAGAGTTAAACATGTGGATGCTTTTGGGTCCAGTAACAACTCCCTGCCGGCAGCTGCTGGCTGTTATTCTCTGCTGTAGCCTTTGTCCATAAGAGGTTTTCCCCCCTGTGCTTGCCTCCCATGGGTGTAAACTGTTTTACTTGTTCCCAGGATGGCATGAGAGGTTTCTGACGTATTTTGCATATATTTTGAACTGTGAGCTTTTGTACAGTTACACTAAATTGTGGTTTCCTATGCGTGTGAGGTTCTGCTTAGCCCTAGTGTTTTTTCTAACCTTCTATTGATGATAGCTATCAACTTTTCATGTTTTGAGGAAAACAGGGGCTTCCATTACTTTCTGCTGTGCTGCAAACATTTTACCAAGCAACTGGCTCAAACTCTTTCCCCTTACTTGTTAGACACTATTTAATGTTCAGAAGGGGTTATGGCACCAGGGAATCCAACTATTAGTACAGGCATCAACTGCACATTGTACAAGACTTCTTGAAAAACATGCCATGGGTATGTATAGTTCAGCATGGGGTTGTACTTGTGTCTTTGGAAATGCGCTGTCAGCTGAGATGAGAACCCTGAGTTGGTGTTTCAGCAGTATTCTCTTCAGCAACTCTCCCCCCACCCCAACCCTCACACATGGCTTATTTCAGAGCATTTCAAGTACAAACACGACTGCTCTTCAGACGTACTTTTATGAGCCTCGAGGGTAAGTCATCTCTGGCAGGGATGATTTAGCAGTATGCCTTTGAGAAGGTGAACTCTAGCAGAGGCAGGGAAATCACCCCAAACCTCTCACTAAGGTAGTGGCAAACGTTTTAACGTAGCTCCCAAGAGCTTATTTTTGTCCCTCTTCAGCACAGCCAGTACTAGGGGATACACTTCAGGCCTCTATGACCCACATCATGCTGGAGATTTGTAAAATAAAATGCATTGTGTGCTTGAATTAAGCCCCTGTTACTGCCAATTGAAAGCATCAAAACCTGGATGCTTCAACTGTGTTCAGGAGTACAGGGCAGAATTATGTTTAACCTGGATGGCAGGAAGGCAATGGGAAAACCATGCCAAAAAAGCCCATGAACTTGTAAAAAAGTTATATCCTAACGGAGAGAGGGATGAAAACATCTCAAAGAACTCTGGCTTCAAGGAAGTGCTAACTGAAGGCAGAAAATATTGCCAGCAGGCCAGTGAGAGCTGCAAACAAAACCTCAATTAAAATACCATCAGGATACCCAAAGATCTGTAACAAAACAAAAGTCAATTGACTGAAGGGGGAGGAGTGAATGTAGGGCTTCAATGTTGTCAGAAACAATGCTGAAATTATCATCAAACTGGTACCATATCAGATTTGGCTTGTGTCTCAGTTCAGAAGTGTCTCAAGAAGTAGGAAAATACATTCAGATAGCAAAGGTTCTACTACTCTTTATTTTCACTTGCCTTCTACTTGGTTCTATGGTAATTGCTGAATTTGTGCTCCAATTATGTCTTAATTCATGGAATAAATGGTGTGGAAAATGTGAATTTCTGAGGATATGCTGAAAACTTACATAGGAAATAACTTTTTCAGGAGGTGGGGTTATTGCAGGTTCATTTGTTACTTTGGCTCAGACCTGATAGTATAATTGCTTGTGGCTTTAACATCTTCAAAAGACTTTGCAAATATGAATTCAATACCGAACCACGTGATGGAAATACCTTTCAACTATCTCAGTGTCTGGGAGGAGGGGAACGTCAGGCCTCACAGTTTATGTTTGCATAGATGGTTTTTATGTTTTGGTGCTCAGCTTTTGGGCACCAAGCTCACAGGTCAGCTCTTTGTCTGTACTGAGAAATCATAAGAACCCCTGAGTTTCTGCCAGGATGCTGAGTGTGGTGTTCCATAATGAGCACAGCACATTCATTGAAGTTGAACAGCCTCAAAATAAAAGCATTTTGTGGGATATATTTGAATATTTAGGCCTATATAACGTCTCCAAATTAATACTGAGAGTCAGCTTTACTTCCTCATGTGGTCTTATGTGGAACTGGCAGTCAGTCCTGGGAAATGAGCAGGAGAGGGTGATCAAACTCTAGGTTTCTAGAGGTGACAAGAATGGACAACCCAGCATGTGGGTGAAAAAGTACCAGTTGTGTGGGCAAAGGGTGTTTTCCCACGCCATCTCTGCATCAGCCTGATATCAAACTGAATCAAGTTGCTTCCAGCCCAGCCTTAGGGGAGAAGTGGTTGTTTGAATGGGGGAACACATTGAAAAGAGACCTCAGTACTATGGAGCCCAGCGTATTTTAGCTAAAATCCACCCTGAAGCCACAGGTCTGTTTTATCTCATCCCCTTTGCTTTAGCATCCCAGAGCCTATGATATCAGTGCAGACTCATTGTTTGCTCTTTGACAAGTGGTAGTCTGCAAAAAAATTATCCAGCAATTTTAATACTTACATCTTCATTTCGCAGTGGGGCTCTAGAGGTTTGTAGCCATCTTTCAGGAGGCTCCAGATCAAGTTGTAGTTATTAGTTACGCTGTGCAATGGAGCAGCACTCACACAAAACCAACATGGCAGCTGGTGCTGGGGTTTCATGGACACATAACAGCCCAAATGCCAAAAAGACTAGGGGAAAAAAATCTATTTAAGCAATTTTTTCCTCTCTATAGGAACTTAGTCTGTCAGCAGCATAAACACTTACAATCATGCACTTCCTAGGATGCATGTGCTATCGAAAAGGGAGGTGTTAATTGCTGTGCTAATTACAACATGATTGCTTTGCACTTGTTTTGCACTTGCAGGTGATTAAATTTTTAACGAAGCATATTACTTGGCACTGTTAGCACAGTTAACACATTTCTCTCTCTCTCTCCCCCTCTCTCTCTTTTTTTTTTTTATGCCTTGGGAGAAGTCCCGCGCTGTAGACCCTTCGCTGGCTGCGATGTGCTGTTTTGCTTGGAACAAGCCTCTGTTTAGGCTGTCGGTAGCAGAACCCCAGCTTCCTGCTCGGAAAGAGCAGCAGCCTGTTATCATCAGGCTCAGCATGACGGCGCCGGCCAGATGCGAGCGCATAACCCACCAAGGTATTAGCTAAAAATTAGGCAAGGCTGTTGATGCCAGTCTCCCAGATTTCATTTAAAAACTACGCCAGCTCGAGCCAGTCAGGCGGCAGTGGCGGAGGATGTGTAGGAAGGTGGAGAAATGACAGCAAGTTCCCTGTGATTTATTTCTGCATTGCCGAGCGGGTTCCCAGCTGAACAGGAGCAGGGGAAACTTGCATCTGTTCGACGGGCAGGCTTGAATCTCTCTGATAAGGCAGCAATTACACGGCCCAGTGAAGCTGCATGACCAAAGCAAAGCTGGGTGGACCAGCCCATTGGATTTATTGATGGTCATAAATGGCTTTACCTTTCTGGCTGCTTCCCTTGCAAGTTCCCTGCAAACTTGTTGGCTCTGATGAGTTTGAGCTCATCAATCCCAAATGAACACTGACGTATCCTTGGTGAATGTTGTCCAGATTGGTGGATTGCTTTTGAATTGCTCGGCTCTGTGGGCCTTTGCCTTTGGAGACTGTTTGGTCTATTTGTTACGGTGATGGAAAGTTTTTGAGGCTGTTGGGTTAAGGCTGTATGAATGGACTGGATGGGTGCTACTATTATACATTAAAAAGGGGTGTGATAAAAAGCGGTCTTCAGAGAAGAGGTCATAAGGTGCCTGTTTCTGTGTAGGGATGATATAAGTAAAAGGAGGGAAGCTGGCCAGACAGTGAGAAATACAGAAAAGGTTAGAAAAGATGATCTCATTTAGCTAATTTTTTAAAATTCATGAGGAAGGATCGCTCAGTAAGAAAGTGCAAAAGGAAAAAAGAAGATATAAAACTGGTAAGGAAATATTTTTAGACAACTTTTAATTAACCTTGGGAACTTATTGTCAGAAAATACTACTGAGCCCAAGGGGTTAGCATGTTCCAAACCAGACTAGACATTTGTATGGATAACGAGAACTACATTAGACTAGATTAAAGAAAATATAAGGGATGCAAACTCTCATGCTACATGGCATTGGGAAACAGCTAACTGATGGGAAGCAACAAAACTCTTCCCCTCTGGGCAGATCATCCCATGAAATTTCTCTAAGGGTTTTCTTGTGCTGTCCTGGGAGGCAACTGGCAGGGTTGGGCACAAAGGGCAGCAGAACAATGGCCTGATCTGTCACCCTGCCATTCTTTTGTTCCCATGTGGCATTGTTCTGCATCTGGACTAGGCCAGGGATACCTTTTACAAATAGAAGGGGGGAAGCCAAAGAAATTACAAGGAGACTACATAAATACTCCTGACATAAATCTTTGTCTCTCGCGCACACACGTACCCAGTGAATTAATAGGAACAAAGGAAAAAGTCGCTGCTGGGATTGTTTACATAATATGAATTTAAAAGTGCCTGGGAACACCTTCAGGATGAATTAGCTGAATTTATTTTGACTAAATATTTGTGAAGCATTTTAGCTGCATGTGCTGAATTTCACCGTGAGCAAGCATACGCAAGCATATCTTGATGGGGAATGAAATCCTAATGGATCCAGGACAGCAGATCTGGTCCCTGGGGAGCTGGGAAATAAAACTGAGTGGTGGCACCTAGAGTGGAAGAGAACCCTGTGCCCTGTAGCTGAATTGTCTTTAGCATTAAGTATTAAAATACAGGCTTATAAATTGCTGTGAGGTGATAGTCTTACCGTGCTGTCATGACTTGGCAAGTTCAGTCTAGAAGTTCATGGACACTGACCCTTACATATCAAATATAGATAATATAAATAGATTTGCTCATTGGCATTAAGGGACCAAACTTAAGTACCTAAGCCTCACAATTTTGTGCCATGTAATTGTTCACATGTCGCTGTTCACATAATTGGAGGACTAACAGACCAAGGGGGAATGAAAATGACAATGGGAATATGTTTTCTGCAAAGCTGGAGAGTTTTGCATTAACAATTTAGAATGCCAGTGAGGCTCTCTTTAATGTTTCATGAACTCTTTTGGCCCACAAATCACAGGCCTTCACCTTTCCCACTGTTTTGGCCGCTTGGTCCTGCAGGCAGGTCCATCATGCAGGAGTGAAAGGTGAGCAATAGGAGAAAACACTGTATGCCTGAGCCTTCCCTGGGGGAGGCAGTGCATGTGTATCCCCTCTATGGAGGCTGAAGAGGTAGGGAGAAAGGAGGGGGTGGCTGCAAAACCCTGGGGACTCCAGAAAAATGTCTTCAATCGCAGGATTGGTTTTTGCTTGACTTTTCTGTGCCAACTTTAATAGATGTGAATTGATATCACTTTTAACTGGCAGGTTTCATTATCTGCAATTTCATTAAGAGCGATATCTGCTAAAGGACCACTGACTGTTTTTTTTATTTTTTGCTTAATGGGTTCAATTATATCCGTAGCAAACCTTGCCATTTTTCCCCCTCCGAACTTCATATTCGAGTCTATTACTCACTGTCTGTCTGGCCCCCATCGTGCTTTCACTGCAGATGTCATAATAGAAAAGAGATGAACAGGCAGCTCTTACTTCGCGATAAATTAATGTGCTGCAGTCTAATCCATATCCCAAATGATAAAGTTAACAACAGTTTGCAAGCCTGTCACATAATCTAAAAAATTCAGATGGATATTTTTCCCCCTCAAGTGGGAGGAAAAAGCTGTTTCGGGGATGAACAGTTATTAATATGTTTAAGCTGCAGCAGAATGTCATGGAAATGGCACAATTAATTCATCCGCTGTCTCAATCCAATGGCGAAGCACTTTTATTGGGAGCAACCTGTTCGACAGGCTGCCGGCCGTGGCGCGGTTCCTGGGGCTGCTGCAGCCCGTCCTCCTTCCTTCGTCTGCTTGCTCCAGCTGGGCTTGGGCCCCACTCAGCTGCCAGTCTTCCAGGGAGAATTTCTGCTGCACTCCTCAGGGTCAGTCACCTGTGGCTCTCCCACACTTCTCAGCATGTGGTTACTGGGACGTGGAAACGGGGGCTTGGCAAAGCCTGTGCTAAATCTGCTGTGCTGCTCCAAAAACCACCACGTGCAGCAGACTCAGCAGCACACGTCCATTTGCAAGAGGCAAATTAATTTGCAGACCCAAATTATAGATATCCCTAGATCTGCTGCTGTGTGACAGGAGGGGAGGGATGTGCTTCTCGGCATCTGCCTCCTGTATGGTTCCACTGGGGAAAATGTTGTACAGAGCCTCTCTGTTCTCACACAGCAGCTCAGGTATGTGGGATGAGCATCCAAGGGATGGAACCTCATCCGAGGGGAACTGGATTAGCTTCTTAAAAATTCGTAGAGTTAAGCCAGCTCACACCACTTGACAATCAGGCCCTTTACTGCCTGTGGGAGCTAGATGTGCAAAAATGGATTGTTTGTATAAACTCTCAAAAAATGGGAAATTACCCTAATTTATTCGTTTGGAATTCTTACAAGAAGAATGTTTCCTATAAGGCTTTCCTTGTGTCTTTCTCCAGCTGTACCAGATATAATGGGAAAAGGTTTTTATCCTAACATTTTCAGTGACATTTATCACAATGCAGATGGGTGGAAGAATGAGGGAAAGAAAGCCATAGGCAATAACGAAAACCTTGCCAGCTTTCTATGCTACAGAGTCATCATCTGAGGTATAATGGCATGGAGAAGGCATGAGGGATGAAGAAATCTATACCAAAACTAAGTTGCATATCCTTGACTTACAGAGCTTTGTTTTATTCTTCTTGCCAGTTCTATGGGTTTTTATTTTTTTTCTTATGTCTGACATGAGACTTTTAGATCTAAAGTTTACTTTGCTGGTGTGGCTTTGTATGTCCCTTTTACTTCAGCCTGCAACCCCTCTTTGAAATCTGGGCTAAGCATGCTTTCAGGGTTCAAATATGAGGTGGGTAAGGAGAGGGGGGAGGTGGTCAGCGTTGCCATGTTAACTGCAGTTACTGAGGTGGTGAACTGAGAAAACCAGAAGAAAATGAGATGGCAGCTTGGTGCGGGACTCACTCAGGAAGCTGGAAGATCACTGCAGTGGGCAACAGCTTTTTCAGTGTGCTGGCTTCTGAATAGAGAAGGCACAATGAGCTGCAGCACACACAGCCAGCTGCTGAGTGTGTGGGCAGTGTGGGCAAAACAGTCCCCTCTAACCCTGCTTGAGTTTCTTCTTCCGCTTTAGAATCACCTTTGCTGGATGTGGGGAAGTTAAGGCCATGTGCAGGCTCTAGCTCTCTTGCTCCCATTTTAGCACATCTGGCATCAGTGCGACCCTCATGCTCCTTCACCATGGGAGTTTCCATCCAAAAAGTGGATGGGAAGTAGAGGTGGGGGGAGGGCCAGGTGTTGCTTAAATGAAATGCTACTCATGAATGACCAAAAAATGTCTTGCCCAGAGCAGAATGAATTCAATAGGCACTGAGAAAGTACAAATGCAGAAGACATCTCACCTTTACGAGACACATACCTAAATCTAATATAATGAAAACCACAGGTGCTGTCTTTAAAGGCATTTCCCTCTTTAAGAGAAGCTAACAGAGGCAACTCATTGTTTAGAAGTTTAATGGTCCTTGGACAAGGACCCCACAAGCAGCCCCTTTTCCTCTTGAGTGGTTCTCATGCCAAATAGGGGATGGCAAAGCTTATTCCTGAAGCTGACCTATTTTTGTGGAGCAGCTGCAAGCCAGGGTAATAATCCACTTATCTGGTGAGAAACCCACAGCAGCACCTTACAGACAGGCACCGTCTTGTAGAACTCTGGTTCAGCAACCCATGGGTGGGTGCTGATGGCCTCCTCCAGTGGCTCCCTTCAGCTACCCACAGCAACTGAGATGAAGATCTGGCCAAAAGAAGGGCTGGTATGGACTCCTGAAGCCTTTGCTTGAAATTTTACCTGCTGGTAACTTTTACAGAAAACCTTCTGAAATATCCAGGACTTCAAAGCTAACAGAAACTAGACTATAGCAGAATATCATGGGGAAAATCTGTCATGAAAACATGTTCAGAGCATGCTAATATCTTCAACATGGAATCAGGCAAGACAGCATTTTCCAGTGCCTTAGAGTCTGAAGATGGCAATGGCTGAAGAGTGAGTGGTCCCCACAGTCACACCCTGCAGCCTTGCTAGGTGAAGGGTAGGAGAGCACATGTGAGCCCTGGGGCCCAAATGCTGCTGATCAGCTGCAGCAATGTCACCAAGTCTGGTGGTACCATGCTGCATTGCTGTCTCCGTTGTTTACCTCACAGGCCTCATGTTAGGGATGTTCCTGATGTCAGGGCAGTTAATAATTCTTCCTACTTTAGGGCCTGGGTGGGAGAGCAGGGATGTGGAGATCTGTGGCTTAGGTGCTGCTGGAGGCTGCAGTGAGTAAGCTGATCTCTTACCAACAAGGGCATGAGTGTAAGCAAGGGACCTGCTCAAGCCTACCAAAGAGACCTCATTGCTATCACCACACAATTCACATCAGTTCCCACTTATTAGCAAACTTTTCCCATATCAGTAATGAGGTAACTCTCACTCACCCAGTTAGCCACGTCTTCCAAGAGCCTTCCAGGCAAAGAATGGGGTTCTCTACCTGGCAGGTCTACGCTATTTGAATACTTTTGTTAGCTTTCCCTGGCTGAAAATTGCCTTATCCTGAGTGACTTCTGTACCTGAGGAACTGCATACCATTCTGTTGGGCATGCCAGTGCCTCTTACAGAGTTGGTGAGCTGTCAAGAAGGAAACAGATGTATCTGAAAACAGCATGGAGCTTTGTTACATTTTATATTTCAAGAACCATACTGTGATTTATTCAGCACACGCTTCTACCTCTTTCCTGTCCTTTGTAAAAAATAACCTGACAATTGATGTAAAGTCAGAAAATGTCACAGGTTTTGACCATGCTCATTTTACTAAGTACTTTGGGTGAAGATATTCCCATGCTTTCTGGGAATCATGTCACAGAGACCAGCTGATCTTCATCTCCATCCTTCTTGTCCAGACAAATACTTTCAAGCATTGTGGGATACTACGACCTAATAGGCAAAGAAAAGCACTCTGCTGTCTTTTTCCTTTCTGTGCTAGAGAATTTCAGCCTTGTAGAGAGAAGTGGAGTGGAATACTACAGGGGCCACCTAGGTTATTAGGATACTAGGATTTTGGGGTATGCTTATTTCATGCACTTATGCTTAACATAGGTTTGGTAAATAGTGGATTTATTCCATGTTCTTGAAAATAAAAAAAAAGGGAATTCAGGATTAAAAATGTCCTCTGTTCCCCCTTAACCCCTTATTGTGGATGGTATTGTTGTTTGCCGAATCTCAGTGTTTAGAACAAACCCATTTGTTAACACTGACATCACAAACACCAAAGTAGAGATAACTATTTCAGATAGCTGGTGATTCAGCAATGGTCAAAGTTAAAATGCTGCAAGTTGCTAATGGGAGGATATTACATGTAGCATCCTGTCAAATGTGAGTGCATTAAATAATACAATCAGCTATTGTGAAGATTTCATGAAGATGGGCAAGTTGCAAAAGAAAATTTGCTTTGGTCTTTGTCTTTTTGCGTAGAAACCCTTTATGAATACTGAACAGGATTAAACAGTTAGTTTCATTAGCACCAATAATAATGAAGCCTGGTTTTCAATAGCTCCTTCCTGTGTGGAACCTTTGCTGCCTGAGAGACAAATCTCATTACCCTTTTCCTGAGTGGGCACTAGTAGGTTTAGTAGGTTCTTGCATTTGCCGGTCCACCTCTCTCTGTAAAACTTACAGGGCCATTTTTATTCTACTTCTTCAATGTGCTTGGCTGAACCCAGGCAACAGGTTCAAAAGTGACTGGGCAATATGAGGAGACAGATAGGTCTAACTACAGCATGTGCCCTCTTGTGTTCCTAGGAAAACAGAGCTATGGACTGACCATTGCTGGGGATGCCCTTACCACACTTTGTTGCTGCTGCACTGTGCCCAGACTCTTCAGTTTTCTGGGCCATCCTACAACAAACAGGGTGTTCAGTGGTGAAGAAGGCTTACAACGTGTCCCTGTCCTGTTGTTGCATGTAAAGTGAACCTGTCTTTGTACCTTAATGATGTTCATACTTTTCAGTGTTTCTAAGACATACAGAAAAATCATCAGAGTGGAGCCTAGCCCAGACACAGGTGTCCCTTTAGATCAATTTTTCAGGAGCATCTGGTGATATTTCCACTCTCTCATCTCTCACTAACTGAGATCCATGGCGCAGACACTACCCAACTGGTTCAGCCTGGCTGCCCTTTTGTCTGAATGACCCTGCATGGTGGAAAGAAGCTTTCCGTAACAAAATACACATCACACTCCAGCAGCAGAGAAAAAGGTAGGTTTCATTTGTTTCTTGAAGCCAATAGGAGGGTCATGCCTATAACAGAGGACAAATTCATTTTGCGAGCTGTCCGCGGGGTCCTCTTCAAATACAGGAGGCTACTGAGCTACAGAGGTTCTTCATCTTCCAGCAGCCCTGGAGGAGTCCTTAGAGATCCTCTGGGGAATCTGTTGCCTAGATTTCCCAGGATGGGAACTCAGGAAGATAAGCCAGCCTTTTAATCTTATTTTCTTAATTAAAGTGGTTGATGACATAAGCCATTCTGGTTGCCAGTGATGAGCTTTGGGCCAGTAAAAGACTGGATTCAAATTTGAGTCCTTTATAGCTGAGACATATCTTTCTGGTCTCTGAAATGGCATGTACATTTTTATTTCCCGCTTTCTTGAGGCACACAAAGGCATTTCAGTCTGGAGTTCAATGTGATGACACCACATCATATCATCAGATGGAAATCTGTATAATCTCAAGTGATCCCCACTGAAGTTAAAACAGATGCAGAAGACTCCATTTTCTTTAACTTACAAATATATGCATATTTTGTAATAGTAATTTGAATTTGGAAGTTTGAAAGTGAGTGCCATCTGCAGTGTAGAGGCATCTTATTAGTGGATGTCATTTGTTTGAGGGGTTGAAGTTGCTCTATTTACAGATCTTTTATTTTTGTTATATTTGCAAGACAGCAGAAACATAAAGACACTGCTACTACTCTACAAGCAGTAAATTGGTTTCTAGTTGAAAATACCGTGTAAAGGCAAATTGTTATTTTTACTTTGTAGACAGATTTGCCCACGAAAGTATGTGTGGTCACAGGGTGATATCTGGAACCTGTTTATATAAGTATCTTTTTCCTAGTTGTGTATGGATTTTATGCATACAAAGCATATAGATAAAGTGCCACTTCGTGTGGGTACATTCGTTGAGCAAAGTTGTCAGATGTCTGTTAAAAGTAAATAACAGCAGGTTTCTACAGTTGTAGAGGGTGAAAATTATCATTAAATCTTTTCTAAGATATTTCTCTCTGTCTTTCCTGTGATTTTGCATTGATTGATGTTTTTGAATGCTGGAAGTCAGTAAACGGGAAACAGTCTTAATAAATATGTAAAATAAATACAATAAGCCTAATTAATACCCAAAACATTTGTATTCCCAGATATACACATAAACCAGTTCCATCCTGATTAATCAGGTCTGACTGTACTACATAATATTTAACATTTTTTAATTAAAATTGAGAGCTCTAACTGTCCAGAGTGTTACATGTGTGTTCTCTGAAAAATTACAGCACAAGCAGAGGTCATTTTTTTCCTACTCCTGCTACAAACTTCATACAGAATTTTAAAGGCAATTTCAGGTGCAGCTGAATACTATCCATTATCTTTGCTTGCACTCATAATCAGAGTAGCACAATCTGCCTCCGAAAACATTTGTTCTGAATGGCTGCTGTTTCTGAAAGCAGATGCTTTTGAAAATGTAGCTGTCAATACCTCCACTTAACAGTGTTTCTTCACAAAGAAATATTCCGGTTAAGGTTTACTTGGATTTAACTACATGCTTATGATCATGCTGGTGAGGTGAAATATTTTTGCCTGTGTGCATGGAACAAATCAATAAGCTTCTTCTTCATGACCCTGGTTTTACTTTTGCTTCTGCCTGTATAAATCAGGAAGATTTCTGCTTAGATGAGTAGTTACACCTGGCTAAAACTGCAGGAGATAAGACTGGGTTCCTTTGTTTGAAGTAGAAGCAGGTTTTTGTACAGGGAGAAAATAAACAAGTATTTCATGGTTGCCTTCTCTCCGTGCTCTGGTTTTTTCCTTTTTTATTATTCGAACAAATAAGATTTTACTCATACATAACATCAAACCAATGACTCTGTCCAGCTTCCCACAGCACACTTTTTATTACAGAGAATACTCCTTTTTTTTTGTCTTGCTGAAGCACATATTTTCACATGATTTGCACTGATAATATAACTCCGTTGAGTAGCTTGATAGAATCTATCACTCTTCACAGTCTAGCAGTCCCCCTCCTTAAATAATGGAAGTGGTAGACTCCTGGTAGGCTTGATTTTAAACATTTAAAATATATATAATGGTTTGCATACTGTGCAGTGATTTGTAAAATGCGAATGCCTACAAAAACCATGGTTACCAAGCATAACATTATCTTATTTTTACTTACACAACCAGTAAAACAGCTGGAGGTCTAAAATCATGGCCTGACATTAAATGCATTACTACATTTCAACCATGCAGGATGAGGCTGTCCTCTCAATTGGGAGATAGGAAAAGAAGGAAAGTGTAGTGATTACAGGAAAATTAACACCTCCCATTTTAATAGACTGATTTTACCAACACTATTTAAACAGAAACCCTTCAACTTGAAATGAATTGGAATTCTATCTTTCTATCTAAAGAGTGAGAAAGGCACAAGTAGCTTTGAGCTACACAAATCATACTATCAATCTTCAGAGTGCAAATGGAGTGTTAGGGGAATGGAGTATTTTACTAATGGGAGTTATATATTTTGTTTTAAGAACCACCTGTATGACACTGTTTAAATTTCGCTATTATTATTCCTGTCCTTGAAAAAGATCCGTATCAACCGTGCTCCCCTGCTTTCCCTTTTCAAATTTTTTTAACATCCATAATTTTAATCGACTTACGATGAATTAAGCCGTAAGCAGAAAACCCGGGTCACTGCAGTGCGCTCACGAGGTATAGGTCTAGGTTTCCTCACCTGAAGTCATATGACCAAGCCGTATCTGTAAACCTACACGAAGGAGAACAATTTTGCTGCTGCACTTTGTGCCTCAGAAATAACAACTAAATTGTTCTTTCAAAAATAAGGCCTCACAACCTTGGGGAGGTGTTCAAATTCTCCTAGGACGTAGCTTCAGTGGGGGCTTTTGCCTGGTGGGAGGCTGATGGGAGGCAATGTGCTGAGCCCCTGTGTGGCAAGGGAGTTACCACACTCCTGAAGAACAATGAACCAATGAACAGGACTCTTGGAAGATTACAAGAGAGGGCAATGTGGCACAACTCAAATTAGAAGTTTCTCATAGTTAAAAAGATGTCCTTAAATGCATCCATTCATGAAAAGGGCCCAGAAACAAACGTTTTTCTTTATTTCATCTGCTCTCACACGTCAAGGTACCTCTTAGGCAGGGTGTTCCCTTTTGGATCCAGAAGCACACTCCACCAAAAATGACTGAGAGGGTTCCTGAATTCCTCAGATTTTGGGAGCCTGAGGTTTATCAGCAACACAAAGGAGTTACTTTGTACCTGTTCAATGTAACTCCAGTATCTGGTCAGAAATTCAGGTGTAGTGAAAAGCCATAAGCATTTCCAAAATCAGCCTCAAGCAGCCACATACTCTTCCCTGAGGTAGTTCTTCCAAATATAAGTCCATTCATGGCACACAGTGAGAAAAAACATAATTCAGGTGGCTTATCCAACTCCATCAAAAGTATACAAAAGGGTGGGTGGGAGCTAATATGCTGCTTTCTTGCTCTGTCCACGCTGTGGAACAGTAGGTGTCTTGGCAAAAAACTTACACTTGTGACATTAAGAGACCAAGATCTGATTCATCTGCCTGATTAATCTTTAAACAAGGTGCAGGGGAAAAAGAGAGTTTGATTCTTGTCTCATGACACAAGTATCACATCAGTGGCATTACTGGCTGTGTTTACACAGGCAGCTGAGCCAGCTAGCAGGGTCCACACAGTCCATTAAAACCAGCTTGTGCATCCCCCTGCAAAGCCTCCTGGCTCACTTGCCTGATGTGCACCCAAAGAGCTGTATTAGTTGCACAATCCCCACCTCCCTGAGCACCAGCACCCTCCGGGCATGAGTCCCAGCTCCAGTTTCCCAGCCTTAGGGTCCCTGGAGGAGGAGGAGAGCCCTTCCCCTCTCCTAGGCTGCCAAACCAAAAGCTGGGAGGTAGGGCCATGGTATTGCCTGCCCTGACTCCTCTAGTCCTGGATGACAGTGCAAGTCCATCCTCTGGTGTGGACATGGGCATCCTGGCACTGATATCTCCACCTTAAGGAGCCAGAGTAGGAGCTTTGCCAGGGGAAACAGCAGTGCCACGACTCCCTAAAAGCATAGCCCAGTACTCCAGTCAAAAAGGGTCCCTTCTTGGAGACTTGCCTTTATTTATGACACAGATATTGCAAAAGGAAGGTTGTGGCAGTGAAGGCACAGTGTCCTGGAGTCAAAAACTACTTGTTTACTTTTGAGAGGAACAGAGAAGGACATAGATTGTATAACTAAAAGGAAGAATGCTGCTAATTAATAGTGCTGGCAAATAATAAAGGAAAAAAATCTGCACTTTTATTCAAAGAAGAAAAGGAGCATTGTAGTAAATATGCAGACAATCCACACCAAGTACAAATCTGGTTTCTGTACACAAATATGTGGTCTAGCTGCAATCTTTATGGATGCTGTTTCAGCTTCAAATGAATGCAGTAGTTTTGAAATAGTTTGAAAATGGATGTGATCTGTCTATGAAAAGAAACAATGGATGTAGTAAACAAGCAAGCATATTGTCAATAGCTGAGCAAGAAGGGTGCTGAATATTCATCAGAGGAGGACTAAACATGGGATTTCTGATGTTACACTTGTCCAGCACTTGTATTTGTTGGGTACAGGGACAGATTTGCAGCTCATGCGAAACACATCAGCCCTGCGCAGTCCAAAGTCAGGGGATGGACACCTGCTTTTAGCAATTTCCAGCAATACGAATGGGAATGCGTTCAAAAGTAGGGAACAGCTGCATGCCTTAAAAATGAAAAGCCTATAGATTCAATGTGGTTCAGATGTGATTTCACATTTTTAGCACCTGGCACTTTTTCTTACCACACCCTCCCTCAAAAGGACAAAAGGACTCTTCTGCATTACAGAAGAGCTTTATAGGATGGCCTGGCTCTCCTGCCCTGGCCATTCCCTTTCAGGGTTTGCCTGTGCTGTGAGTAGGTATGGCACACCGCGGGGAGGAAAGCTTCCCTTGCATGGATCAAGCTCAACCCAGTGCTACTATTGACAGTACCTGGGTTTTGTGCCCTTTCCTCTGCTGCCAGTTCCCTTGAGTATGGGCTTAAACCTGTGGCAAAGTTTAAGCTGACTTTCCCAACTGTGACCAGGTTTGCACTCTGTGATCTACCACCACGTGAGGAAGGGGAGGGCAGGAGAACAGGATAGCCCCTTATCCAGCCTGCTCCTTCTACACCATCTTCCATGCAGAAGTCAGTGATTGCTCCTGGAGTGAGTGTGGCGTGACAGGCGTAACTGCTGCTCACTCACTCTCCGTGTTCTGCCAGAGGAACCAGAGAATCCACCTGCTCCTTGAACTACACTTCCAGCTGCAGGAAATCCCGGGGCTGGTGACTTTGGCACAGATGCATGGAAGGTGAAGTCGGCACAGCAAGCAAAGCATAACATTTCACTTTTAAAAGAGGAAAAAAAGATCCTACAAAGACACACTGTGGTATAGTTAATGTTGTGAGTTTTTGTAGCCTTTGCTTTTCACTGGTGTTATTTTTGCACTTTTACGTTGACAAAGAATGCCAGCTTACTGTCTGCTGCTAATGAGCTGTTTAGTCCAATTGAAGGGCTTGTGTGACTTGCAAAGTCCCACAGATATTGCCAGAGGAACTTCAACAGCTTCTCTCTCCCATACCTAGTGGGGATGTAGATTTACAAGCACACTTTAAGGAGTTTAGTCTGAGACAGAGCAGTGGGCTGTATTTAAAAGCTCTGCTCACAGCTCGGTAAATCCAAAAGATTTCATAGGTTCCTTCTCCTCAAGTTTCCATAGGAGAGCTTGTAAATGCCTTGGACCAAATAGCTGTGCAGTTAATGAACTGTGCATACACAGGCACTATGTCCAGCTATGAATTTACACTTAATAGTTTAACAAAGATGTCTGCCTTCATATGTTTTTCATTCTTTTTTTTTAACAGTGATAGACTTTTCAATTAAGTCCATCTTTAAAATAGTTTTTACCAAATATATGTACTGCCCATTGAGGTTCATTTAATGTTATCTTTTCAACATGCTTTTCCAAGAGAAATAAATGACCCAAAAATTCTATCATAATCAAGGTTTTTCCTTTTTTTTTCAACTGCCCTAAGTACCAAGCATCTGACAGGATACTGTAAAACCCTCTGGAGAAGTTTTTCTTTTATGGAGAGACCAGTCTGAAAATTTTCTGTCTGAAATGCACATAAGGTTAGATTTTCAAAAGCATATGCTGCTGCCTCCATTTGTGGATTTCAGCCCAAGATACCCAAAGTATGATTTTTCAAGGATGCTGAGCAAACATAACTCCTACGGACTCCGGCCAGAATTTTTCCTGTTCACCACTGCTGCAAATCAAGCTCTGCATTGCTAAAGGAACCAGAGAGCATTTCTTGGACTTTTTTTGCATCCTATATTTCCTTACTGTGGAAATAGGCTTAAGTGATACTTGATGGCATTCAATCACAGATACACAGCTCATAAAGCTGAAAAAAGAGGCACAACTCAGGTGGTGAAAATTCACCTCAGCGCGTGAGAAAGAAAGGAGGGGGAGAGTTTGTGAGTGAAAGCTTGACTCTTTGAAAAGGAGACAGATGGTTTGCATCTGCCAGCATGAATATTACAAGCTTCAGGTGCCCCAAAATGCTGTGAAAAACAACATTAGAAATTGGTGGTAAATAATAGGAAAACAATGGCTTTTGCTTCTGCTACAGGTAATTTGGGGATACCTTCCCAAACTTCTTGTTTTAAGAATAGACTCTTCACTGAGTTTGAGCAGCACAAAGAGAAGCTGACTCCATTATAAAGTGCTAAACATCTGAAAGTATTTTTACTGTTTATTTTAAATATTGCTGGATCATAACTCTCTTAGCAACCCCCAAACCTGGCCCCCCCTCCATTCCTTTCTATAACTTTTAATCAGATCCTTCATTTCCCCAAGCAGGGAGACCTTAATTACATTTTACAGACACAGCAATGTAGCATAAGCTGGTCAAAACAGCTGTGGGAAATTTTCTACTTTGAAGGAAATATTACTGGTGAGGATAATTTTGTGGCCAAATGGAGTTTTTCTTCATTTGTATTAACACAGTATCTTCTATCTCCTCCCAGCCAGTTTCCATATGTACAAATAGAGAGTATTTCTTCCTAGTCATATAGCAGTTTCTGCTGTGGGTTTCTGCATTTTCAGTTTTGTGAGCCAGTGTTCAAACATGGATGTTTATTGTGAAGATCATAGCAGGATATTTCATAACCAAATAGCACTGAAAGGTCTCTGTGAAGTCGTTTGAATTTGCTGATGCATATTCTTTTATGGGATACAGGCCAAAAACATTCACAAAAATAGAAGTTCATAAATCTCAATTTAGTCTTTTCAAAAACTTATGACACCCAGTGATTCTTACTTGGGACAAAGAAAATGCCAGGAGTCCCACACACTTGCAAGAAAATTTATGGCCATATTTCACTGTGGTCTTAGCCAGGGTTCCCTGATCTGTCCCTGATACTGTTTTTTTAAAGTATTGTTAGTAGCTGTCTTGTGGCTAAACGGGCCCTTACGACAGTCCATTCTAGTTAGTCTTGGAAATCTGTTTGACCTGAGCTTAACCACCAAGCTAGAGGTGGCATTGGTTTGCATTTGCTGCATTATGAATCTGCCCCAGAAGACAGAATATGTTTGTAAACGTTTTCCCAGCAAACAATTGAAGGTGTGATTGTCTTCTGAGTCATAGGAGTACGATTGCTGAGCTAAGGTTTACAAAGCATTCTTCGTCAGCAAAACCAATTTTTTCTCTCTATCATAAGATTTCCTATAGCAGAACTGTGATATGCAATGAAGTGTATTCCAGAATTTGTGTTTAATAAAATGTTTTTTCCACGTTTCTTTTATGTTCCTCTTATTAGATCTTTTATCATATGTTAACGGATGTTATTCAGCTCTCAAGAGATATTGGACATTTTGTCAAGTAACTTATTGTAATATCTGAATTCTGCAGATCCTCTTTTGTTCTTATGATGTTCAATTCTTATTGTTCTTTTTCACTTTTTATCACGTTACATTGTAAGTACATTAAATTAGTAATGAAAAATGAAACCACAGGAGTCCACTGCATTCTAGATAATGACTGATACGTCTTCTCACTTGTCTGTGTTACATTATAGTGTCATAACTTTCCCTGATATCCAATAATATTTTTCATTATTACACCATCCACAGCACAAAACTGTGGGGGTTTGGTCAGATTCTAACAGTATTTTTCTTAAGTAAATCCATATCTAAAAACAACATTTATTTTCTCTTTCTTTTTCTTGTTGTGTAGTGGAATGTAACACACTGATTTCTCTTAGATATCATATTGGTTTTATAGGTGCTCAAAGATGTTATCAACAGTTATTAAAGATACATCAGAAAATCGAAGAGGTGAAGGTGCAGCTCCACTTAAGTACTACAAAAAGTTTAACTCTTTGCCCTGCTGTCAAGAGGGTTAAATGTGAATTTGGCAGTAAAGAATGGATGGAGGATCAGTGTCATTGAGTGGAGATGCTCCCCAGGTGAGTGTGTGGATATTACCCATTTAACAGGGCACAGCTGCTTCCCATCTGCTGCAATCAACTGCTGTACTTAAGGCAGAACCTTTGACTAGTTAGTTGTGCTTTTTTCCTCGAATTTCTTTCTATTGTTTTTCTCTTTCTTCAGGTCTGTTTGTTGAATGGATTGTGGCTTGATGCTAGGACTGTTGCTTTCTTCTTCTTGGTGGTGCCTCTACTTGCCTGAGCTACCTTTGCCTAGGTGGCTTGAAGCTGAACTCTATGGTGGCTTTGTATACTGAATGTTGTTTCTGGAAGCAAACATGTTTCATGTTATTGCATATTTGGAGAGACTCCTGCAGTTACTGGAGTGGACAGGAGTCCTTAAAGCCTCCAGGGCTTCTTTCTATCTCAAAGCTGTGCGTTGAAAAATTCTGTGGTAGACTGCAAGGATGTCCTTCAGAATGTCCTTCAGAGGCTGGCTTGCTGGAGCTTCAAAGCTGTGTGGTGGGTAACTTTAATTTCTTGTACTGGGACTGTACTGAGTATTCCTGCATGGATAGCTTGTGAAGGTCAGATGTTTCCTTCTGTAGGGATGAACACGGGGAAGTATAAAATGTGTTGCAGGGAACCTCCTGCCTTCCCCAGAGTGGAGGTCTGGAAAGGATTAATTTCTTGAGAGCTAAAAAGTATTTAGTGTTTGAAGTAACTGAAGTTATTTGCTTAACATATTCACTCTTAAATGTTTTTATTTCTGACAGCCTCTGTTCTCTCTTAACTCAGTCTTATGTTGTGAGGTGGAAAACTCTAGAACTGCTTTTTAAGGTGTATCTGTGGCCTAGAAATAACAGGTTGTCTCTTCAGCGATTCCTTGCTCCCTGTTGCCTATAACTGGCCAATACATGCATGAATAACATGGAGGTGGGAGCTGTGGGATGTAATTTCTTCAAGTCTGGAAGACACTGAACCCAATTTTTCACTTTTAGGAGATCACCATGCTAATAAGTAGTGGTTTTATAAACAAAAACAAAGAAAACCCCCAAACCTCTGTAACCCTTACAACAGCCAAAAAAATCCACAAAAAAAAATAAAAAACAACCCAAAAGACCCACCATGCTTCTGTTTTCACCAGAGTTTAATTGAACAGTTCTCTCCCAACCCTGCAGCAGTGGGGGTAGTGTGTTAGAGCAAGGAGGGTTGTTTATATGCTGGGGTAACCAGTGGCCTTGTGCCCCGACTGGCAGGCTGTGCATTGGCACAAAAAGCAAACTGGGGAAAAGGAGATTCCAGATGGCTTCTCTTCTTACCTTTGCTTGCTTGTTTCTCTCTTTGCCACTGGCTTACTTTGTAAAGGGGTAGTTCAAAGCAGAGTGCAGTTGTTGGTGCCTTAAGACTTGTTGTGCACAGGGCACAAGGACCCAAATGCAGTTTACTTAAATACCCGCCATTGCTTATGTTTATGTAAAGTAAGGATGAATATCTAAACCCAGGACCAAAAATGTAGTACACATGAATGAGTCCATTAAGGGGGAAAGAAAACAAGGCAGAGCCATGCCAGTGAAAGCATGGATTGCTTCACATTTTGGTTTGTGGGAGAATTGAAAGTAAAGACAAACAACGAAAACGTATAGTATTTCTCAACCAGCAAATCAGTGGGGAAGTAATCATGGGAAAAACTATTCCCTTCCCTCCACACACGCGGGAACAGGAAAATTCACTTAACTGGAGGAAGATGCCAGGTGTGATTTTGAGGATGGTTTTAATGGAAGAGAAAGAGGCACTATTGTTTAGCGGGCGGTGAGATGAGCTGCCTAAGCACACACATGTACTGCAGGTGGCAGCCAAAAGGACAAGTGGTCAGTTATGGCAGAACTGGCTCCAGTCCTGATGCACTAATAAAAAAGATGAGTTAATTATTTGAAGGGGGAACCCCCCCCCTCTGGAAGTGTTTTTATTCTTGGAATGCCTTCACTGACTTCAGATGGTTTAGGGATCAAAACTGCTGTGCTTAGAAGAGGTCCTCGGTGTGTTTGTTGCAGCAGGTGTGGGTTATCTGTTTCATCTTGGAGAGGTGGCATGGGAGACAGCCTGACTCAAGGGGCTGTCATCTGCTCCTGTCACTGATAAAACAGAAAGCTGTGAGATGTGTTTTTATTGCATGCAGCTATTTCTTCCTCTTCCCGCAAAAAGGATTTGCAGGGGTAGTTGGTGATGGTGGTGCAAAACCTTCACAGCAAAATGCTGTCTTTGCTTCAAGAGAATTGCACGTGCCTGACTCCACTCTGTAACCTACCTGCCTGGAGGTGACTCTTGTATTTTTGCAGATGGAAAAATACTGCTAGTAGTCCTCTGTGTTTAGAGGGAATGAACGCTTGAGTATTATATAAAAAGGAGGAGATACAGTCTCAAATAATTTATGAGTTCATAAATAAAAATGGATGTAGGATGTGACAGTGATATTTTTACAGTGCCAGTAGTTGTGGATTATAGCTGAGCTTCCCCAGTGTTGTCTATTGCCCGCACGGAGCAGGTGAGATGTCAGAGTAGTTCTCATTATGTGGCAAGTGTGTCGTTTCTCACCACTACCCAAATAGCTGCCTTTTCCCCCCAAACTGACTTACAGCTCTGCCTCCTCCTTGAGCTGCCATCCTATGCAAAACTCCCTCAAAACCACTTTTCTTCCAGCATGCTCCCTGAGGATCTGCACATCCCAATAGCGCCAGAGACTTCAGCTGTGAGGAAGTTAGGATTTCTGTACATTTGCTGTGAAGGCCAGAAGCGATCCAGATTACTCAACTTTCCAATATAGCCCCTTTAATAGCATTTATACACAGTAAAATTCCTTATTACAAATGAGGATTTTAATTCTAAGCTTGGCTTGATAGAACGTAATTTAAAGCCATTTAGGATGGCTTAGCCTTCAAAGCAAACTCAAGATTGTTTAATTAGTCATGCAAGCCACTGAACACTACCCATAACACAAAACAACTAAAGTATTTATTAGTTTTAGAGCGGAGTTAAGCCTTGCTTGTTCTAAATTTTCAATAAAGTGCATCAAGTGTTAAGAACAACTTGCTTTTTTCCTAATCTTTCAATGCTCAGTAAATTTTATTTGTGAATAAAAACATAGCCCAAGTGTTGCAAGACATAGAACAAGAACCAAATTGAATCAGTTCTTGTATGCTTTAGAGGCAGTAGCAGTGCTTGGAATGCTCTGAATTTTTTTTTAAATTTTTTTTAACTGTCTTCAAAACAAAACCATCCCAGACTTTGTACTGGGCTTCTGAATACCTTTTTGCATTCCCTAAACTTTCTGAAACAAGGTGTGCTATGAAGCAAAGTCCCAGTAAGAAGCTAAATATAAGCTGCAAAATACAACAAGGAAGCAGTGGATGAATTTGTCTGATACAGAAACAGAATAGTCTCTATTCATGGTTTCTTTTAAATCAGGGCTGGCATGGGCAATGATAGGGCTTCAGGGTTTAAATTGGAATTGTTTCTGATACAGTCAATGCATAAACTGTTTGGGGTTGTGGAGTTTGTTATCGCTGGTTCATTTTATTTGGATCCATCATTGTCTGACTGGGATCAGGACTGTTGCTCAGAATTGAGTTATCCCTATTTTATAGAAGCAACTCTGACTTGGGGCGCTGGGACACAAACTGGCTTGTGCGCTAAGAAGGGCTGGTGTTGGGTTTGATCTAGGGTATCAGTAACCTGCCGTGGGGTATGGTCTGGAGAGTTGTTTGGGATTTGTTATGAGGACAGATGCTCTTAATCATGACTCCAGAACTAACCAGCCTTAAAATAAGTTTCAGTCAGAAGCCTCTCCCAAATAGAGATGTTTTGTTTCTAGACGTGCAACTCGATATCCATTGATATTGGATGGCAAGCAGAAAAAGACCAGGGAAAGCCAAACTGAAAACTACTGTGAGCATGTGTATCTCTAGGAAAGGAATGCAGTCTTCAGTAATCACTCTTGGTGCAGAATTGACGTTATTAGATTGGTTTAGATCCATCAGAAGGGTTTGACTCTTCTGCCTTGATGAACTTCTACCTTGTAGGAGAATATGCAATGCTTGTGTGGTGCTAGGAACGCAAAGATTGCAGCTTGTGTCATGCCGAAGTAGGAGTTAGCTGTTGTGTATCTGTTTGATCTGTAAAATGCTTGACTTGCTATTTGAATGTGGGCCATAGTCTGTCTGCACTTGCTTTTGTATAGAGAAATCTCTCCTCCTTTGAATTCAAGAGAAACCTTCCCCGCAGTGTTCAGGACAAGGTTTCACCCAGATGACCTCTATTCCAGCGTGCCTCAAATTAACTAACTGAAATAATTTCTGTAATGCTTTCCAATATACTGTAACTTATGGGGAAAACAAAGAGGATCTTATATTACTAACTATTTTTTATTCTCTTCAATGCTTCAGAGATTTTTCTTGGTCAGAGCAGCCAGCTTTTTACAGGTGAATTTTTCTCTGGGTTCTGTTGATATTTATGACAAATTATATTCCCACCACCAAAAACAAGAGCAGGAAATGCATTACTTCATGAAAATAAAGCTTAAAATAACAAATATCCAGTAACAAATTAGCTGCATTGAGAGTGGATTAGTGTGGCTGTTGTATTTTGCTTTTATGGCTTTTTTTTTTTTTCAGAATAGCGATAAAAAGGGATCACAAGACAACACTTGCTGGTATTTGTTTCATGTTTTCATAACTGTCCTCCTTTAATTCTTTCTATAGTAAAAAACCTCCTCTGATTGGTCTATGGAAAGAAGTAGTGTAAAAGAGCTATTGTAGAAGAAACTAATGTCATATAAAGAACAATTCATCTATGGGAAGAATCAAATAAGCAGCAGGCTATATTCAGAAATCATGTGCTTACGACACACATGCAAAATATATGGACGAGGCACTTGGCTCATTGGGTTACTTGTGCAGGCTTGTTCTGGTCAGAATTTGGGCAGGACCAAAAACTCAGGGTGTTTCCTGTTTTTGAGTGTCTACAGGGCAAATCTGCACTACTTTGGGGACTTTTAGAGCCTTAGGATTGTAAAAGAGGAAGTAGAAGGGCAAGACCTTCACTGGTAAGGTTGCCTGAGGGTCTGGCAGTGCAGAATACCTACCCATGGAGCTGATTCTGCCCAAGAAAAGAGGTCTTTGCTAGGACCATGTCTGTGACATCTCATGGAAACTGTCAGATCTGATGAAGTGGAGTTTTCTGATACAAGTGTTTGGAAAATCCATTGCTGCCTCTCTGCCTTGGAGGGATAACTGCAAAACAAAGGCTTGCGAGGCTGTTGGATATCTTTTGATAAGATGCTCCTATATAAGGACAAAATGTTGTAACTCTGTTGCTTGTTGATTTCCTGTCGTGTGAAATGTTAGTTTCTGTGGTGAATGAGAGAAACTCTTACATGTTATCAGTCTTTAAGTAACTCTGCCCTAAGGCTTTGGTAATTTAACTTCATCTCCTTTCAGAGTATTTTTTTCCTTTTTAAACTCAAAAGTTAAGGGAAGAAAACCCCAAACCTTTCCAAATCTGGCCCCACTCCCTTAGGTGATGTTCTTCTGAAGTGTAAATGCTCAATTATGCAAAGATAAGAACATGAGAAACTTTGGAAAGCAAAAAAAGGTTACCTTGATTAATGAGTAAAGCTGTGTTAACAATGGATTTTTAGTCTCATGGCCAAACCAAGGAACAGATGGGGGAAGGGAGATAATCTAATCTAACTGGAAGTAGCACTTGTATAAAGCCAGAAGTAACACCAGGGACAGAACAGAAACGCAGGTGGCTGTGACCCTTCCTCGTTTCTACAGTCTCTCTCCTGGCCTCTTCTCATCTTTTCTGTGGCAAGAGCGTTTCAGTGATAACAGACGTGTACAAGGATGTGGTGCAATCACTCTTGGGATAGGAGGCTGGATAGGGAAGTTATCCTTTCCTGCCAGGAGCTGTGGAGGAAATCATAGCTACTCTTCCTCTAGGAGCTGCAGCCAGCTTCTGTACCAAATACTGTGCATAATATTAGGCTGAGCTGCACCTGTGTTTCTCTGGACAAGGTGGTGTGCTGCAGGCTGCATCTTGCCAAGTGGACTGCTAGAGGGGGAATATTTTGGAAGGTGTTGTTTTGAGGACAAAAGATATGAGGAAAAGTTAACTTGGTCTCACTAATTTTGGCTCTTTTGTGCCATCCACCACATTTTGAAAGCATGCGTGTGTAGGCGTGTCCCAGGGTATCCTTATGTACAGAAACTTGTATGTGTAAAATTTAAATATAGCCACCTTGACTGCTTCTGAGGCTGTTGTGGTAATCTAAGCATTTATTTTAAAGCATTTTTTCCTAATCAGTTTTAAATTTTCATGTAGTGTGATCTAAACCCTGATATCAATTAGATATTGTAATTAAAGATACTTTTCAATATAATATTACGCCAAAGTTTCCAGATAAGCCTTGTAGGCGAGATGATTTCAGTCATGAAAAGTAACAATTCCTTTGGAGCAAGCTCGGTTACAGAGTTTTTGTAGTTTAGAGAACACAAATCATGCTCTCAACATGCAGGTATGAGATACTTCCACAGTCTGGTATTTGAGCTAGTACCATTTATCATGCTGTCAGATTTGGGTTTGAGCAGATTAAGTATATGGTATAACACTGGGACATTAAGGCTGAAGAATTTCCAGGTTTGCAACAAGAATTTACATATTCCTCATGCTGTCACTTTCTTCCCTGACTACAATTTACACATAATTTCACTGTTTGTGGTGATTCTCTTCCTTGATCATCCTTCATTATTACATTGCAGAGTGTATAAGCTCCTCCTATTACTTATCTCTGTGTTATAACTGATGTCCTGAATAAATTTGTTTTTTTTTTTAGTGTAGTTTATACCCCAAGTAAGTTATGTTTTGTTTGCTGTTACAGATGTCACTAGTGAAGGAGATTAATTGCAGAAATACCATGACAATCCTTTTTTGAATTACAAGTATTTGCAAATGCCTGGCTCTTTATGGGTAACTATTTATTAACTATATTGACATGGTATTTTCTTTTTTGTTTTTTTTTTAAACAAGAAACCTTTTTTATTTAATTAAAATAGACATGATATTTTCTAAGCTTTAGAAAACTGCATCAGTTATTCTTGTATAAAATCATCTGTACTCATGAGGGCTGTGTTAAGGATACCTTGTTTGTGTCCAGTTCAGTTACTGAAGCCTAACAACGTTCAGTTTAATACATGAGCTGTTCAAAATACCATGCACATCACTTGGTGTATGCCTGCCACAGACCCCGCTGTCCCACAGCATATTCTTTGTTCTATGGGATATTTGTAACCATCTTTGCAACCATCTTTGCAGATTTGAAATCCCGTAAGTGAGAAAATCACCCTGTGTCAGAGTTTTAATTGATTTTTTTAAATCAGTCTCTTGATATGTGCAAGCTGACCACTCACTTCTCCAGGCAAAGACCTGACGGCTATCACTTTCTCAATTACATATCAGTGAAACTGCACTCAGTTAAATGAAGTTGATTTTGATTCTCAGGCCCAGAGAAACAAAGATAATTGTAACTTGCAGCAGCCAGTTGACCGTTAATACCCAGAGACTTCAATTACAAAGTTCTCTTCCGGACTGTAATTTCTTCTGGACACTGCAGTGATGGAGACCAAGGGATTGAATCTATCTCAAAGTGTGCTGAAAAGCAAAGAGCTGTCCAACTACTGGAACAGCTTCACCTGCAAGAAATTCACAAAAAGCCTGAATGTCAAAGGACTGGATAATTAAGACTATTTAAACACATAAAATTTTAGAGGTGTTTAATGCCTAAATAAGTTATTCTTATTGTGTCTGTATTCCTTCTGAGAATTGATTTTGAGGTAACTGGGGAGCTATGAAAAATCTTGCCCTCCAAGCCTTAGAGGTACTTATGTTGTGCTTCTTGGTCTGGGCTTGACTGAGCCCAGCGAACAACAGTTTTTTGAATTTTCCCATGACTAACACCCCCTACCTGTCTTGAAATCCCACACTGAAGAAGCCAATAGGCTTTATGAAATGCAGTTTAGATTTGTGTTTAAACAGTTTCTAAGTGCTTGAGTGCCTGGGACAGCAGGGTTGCGAGAGCTGCCTTACAGTGGGAAGGGCTTGAAGCCTGCTATTTATGTCTTAGCAGAACATGAATAATGTATAGATGTCAACATATTTCTTTTTCTAAGCCAAGGTACAGTTGTCTTGTATAGGTTCATATCAAAAGCACTCACAAAACACTCAATAAAGAATACTCTCTAATGGGCTCTTATTGCTCTACAAGGAAGGAACATAAAAGCACAAAAGAGAAGTTTTGAAATACTTAAAAATAATTGAACAAAAGTGTTGTTCAGCCTTTATTGTGCTTCAGACTGCAAAAGCTGAAGCCCCACAACGCAGCTTTATTTCTTCTGAGTTTTCTGTGGATTTGAAATAGCACAGTACTTCAGGAAGTGTCTTTTAGTGGCAACAGCAAATTAAATTGTTACATGGAGGTAGCTTGTCACATCAATGCAATGGAAGTAAAGCTTAGTATACAATATATATTTTCATCTACTCAAATAACTTAAATTATGGACAACCCTCTGAATTAATAAGCAATGAAATCATTCTGTTAACTTTATGAACGTCAGAAAGCCATGGCTTGAGTAGATAGAGTGTCAACAGAGCTTGAGTGACATCTAGCAATATAAAATTAATTTGCAAATATGTGATTACAGGGTAGCAAATTTACAGCTTGTAACATAGTTTTCTTTCCTGGAGTAAGTTTGTCTATTTGGAGGAGATGTACAACCAAAGTAATGAGTAGTAGTAATACTGCTTGGGCTTTTCCTGTGATACCACTGTGGAATCTACCTGTATTTTTATGAAAATATCTGATTAAGGCATTCTTTTCTTTAGACTCATGCTGCACCTCAGCAAGTGATCAGAGATGTAGAGTTTATGTGTCGTTTCATATTGAGATTCCTTGAGACTCACGATGCTATTTGTAGTTCCAAAGTGGAGAGTTGTTAGCTGTAATTATTTAATGAAGCAAGTAGTAGTCACCTTGAAATAGAGGTTGATCACAATAGCATAGTGGGGAACAAGAAAGTGAATGATATTTATAAAGATCAGTGAACTGAAGGTCTTAAAGATATTAGGCCACTGGAATTTGGATCACTCACCTATCTTATCCCAGCAGGGTTTTCATTTTCTGATGCTCTTTTTTCTGATAATATCTTAAAAGCAGGACTCTGGTATGGTTTGACTGGTAAAACGAAGCAGTACTATTGATTTCTCTCTTTCCTTGAACACCAGGGTGTGTTTCTGGCAACCTGAGGCACTTGAGTCACCTTCAGCAAGTAGCTAAGGCCAGAGGCTGGGTTTGCACTCGAGCCCTCTTTTGACCTTGGAAGACTAACCCCTCAGTACAAGCTTTTAACTAAAGCTGGCAAAAGCTAATTTCTTATCTACTTTGACATACATATAGGCTCAGGACAGAGATTAGGCTGCAGTATGCGTAGGCTCAGGGTGGAGAGATTTAGCAGTGCAGCAGGTAAGCCTTCTGCTGTGTGGACAGCGTATCGGTAACTCTGCTGTCACCTGCCTACCCTTGGCTCCACCAGTGTCTGTCAGAAATGGGGTGAAAATGCATTAATGTAAAGCATAAGCCAGACTGAAAGCAATGCATGAAAATCTCTGTGCCAACTGCATATTTAGGAGTATTGCAGTTTCAAATTGAAAGATGAGGTCAGTATGGAGTTCTTCGAGTTTGCCTCAGATTTTTATTTACAGAGAGGCTATCTGAAAAATATCAGAGGCTTTGTATGTATGAATAGGTGTTTCTCCCAAATCTTTCGGGTTGGAAGACTAAGTGTGACTTATGCTAATTGAATTTTGGTCCTCTAAAATATGATAGTGATTTTTTTATATTATACATCTTCTAAAGAAAATTTTTTTCAGCAGTAATATTTATGTAATAGTGAATGCTAACTTATTAACAGTTTTGTGGGCTAATATTTAGTAACTTAACAGTTTTGTCATGAAATTTTTCCTCATGCAATATCTTCAGGTTTCAAAGGTAGCAACAACAGGTAGTCAGCCTCTTTATAACCATGTTTCATGTAGTGATTTGTCAAGAAAATCAGAAAATTCAGTTGTATTTGAAGTGTAGTCAAAATGGATCCCTGCTGTCTGAAATGCCAAGGAAGACCTCAATGAGTTGGATGCCTCTTGAAGGAGAAATACCTGGACAACTGCAAATACAACAGAAACACTATCAAAATGTCTGCTAAGTGGGAGGAAAATCCCTATTGTTACGTTCACAAGACTGGTGGTGACCAAGTTTGAAAAGTTCTGTCTTGTACAATATAGTTTCTTTTCTACAGTGAATTTTCCCATAACTCTTCATGTAGTACCACATCAGTGCTACTTGATGTCTTATGGATTTCATTCTGTATTTATTAATTCAGGGTATTTTAAGATACATTTATCCTGCACTTTTACTCTGATTCAGATCTAGTAAACTGACAATTGCATGTCCTCAAGAACTTGAGTGTATCCAGTTACAGGACTTCAAACTATGCTTGATTAGATCTAGGCTAATATTGCTCTTAGAATCATAGAATCTTCCGGTTGGAAAAGAACTTTGAGATCATCGAGTCCAACCACACCCATCATCTGCTAAACCATGTCCCTCAAGAACTCATCTACATCGCTCTTGATTAACTGTAAACAGTGCAAACGAGACAATAGACAAAAAGGCTTTGTAAAGTAAATATTGAACATTGCTATCCTGCAGAGGTATGAACCCTGGATGTACTAAAGGCAATGTTGTGCTTTTTCTTTGCCTGGGGCTGATCAGTCCATTTGCCCTTGCTTGGAGTTGGAGTTTCATAGAATGACCTGAGTTGGAAGGAACCCAGAAGGATCATCAAGTCCAACTCCTATCCCTACACAGGACAATCACAACATTCACACTGTGTGACTGAGGGCATTGTCCAAATGCTTCTTGAATGCTGGCAGTGCTGATGCCATGACTACTTTCCTGGGGAGCTGTTCCAGTGCTCCAACACCCAGGTAGGTTAAAGCAACCCAATGCCATCATGAACTAGTGCTGGTCTGGATTCAGGAACAGGGGGGGTCAAATGGCACTGGGATGTAGGACAACAGCAGGAAACTTAAATAGAAGGGGGAGATGTTCTAGCATGTGACACTCCTTTTCCAGCAAGGAAAAGAGAATACAAATTTGTTCAGATCCTGGGAGAAGCCTTCCCCATTGCAGTTAGCTCAGGACAGCTTATCAATTGTGGTTCGCTGCTTTCCTGCAACTGAGGCAACTTCCAGATTGTCCCTTCTGGTAGGTTTCTCTCATTGTTGAGAGGTAACTGTGGGAAGCTGTGCGAGGAGGTGCTGCCACAGGTTGGTTGTCATTGTGTACCTCAGGCAGGGTAAGATGGTGAGAGTGGCAGAGGGATATTTCTTGAGTGAGGTTGATAGGCTGTGTTTGGAGGTTGAGGGGCTTGGGTCTATTTTTGATCTTTTTCTCTGAAATCTGAGGCTGAACCAAATGTTTCTGTTTCTGCATTGAAAACACTGGCAGGAATAACAAAGGGCTGTGAATGAATGTGGTAGGGTTGGGGAAGGATGTATGGAACTGGCATGGGAACACTGAAGCCAAGGACTTCGGAAAATGGTGATTGAATGGCATAAGGGAGGTAAAGAAAAATTATCTCTAAAATGAAATACCTCAAATGTTTTTGTTTTTATAAAGGAAATAGAGACATGTATGGGGTACCTAGCTGTATAACGCTGCATCATACTCTGAGATCTGCTCTCCCATTTAATAGATCTAGTTTTTCCCTCTTTATGGCATGTAGAATCCATGCAAAACTATTACATTGGAATTTCTGGGTTTCCACTGGTTTTACAGTGGCGTTCCGAAAGTCAAATTAGACTTGGTGTTAAACAGAATTTTTAAAACATGAAACTATTTTTTCAAATGTAATTGTACTTTGGTGAACTGGCTGGAGCAAAACACGATTGAATCAGCTTTGTGTAATGGACTGGCTTGACAAACAAACTAATTGGATTTTATTTAAGAAAACACTGTAATGCTTTGGCTAAGGTTGCAGCAATGCACATAAACTCAGCAGCACTTCTGAACAAAATGCAGAAGAAATGTTTCCTTAGCTCTAACAGTCATTGAGGCCATCTTTGGTTGCCACATTCCCTGTTCATATATTATTTTTATGCTCCCAGCATACAGAAACTGCAGCTAGAGGAAGTTTTTTATTTTGCATTTGACAAGCTACATTTTGCTATTTTTCAACTTGCCTTTTTCCCTCTTGCTGTGAGGAATTATGTCTGGGGCTTAGAAACTACAACTGTTGTTTAGATACGTACTATGAATTTCAACTTCATCTCAGCAACTTCTGTTCTGCTGTCATTTTATTGTTTAGTTATTGGTTCCACTTCAATTTAAATCCTTCACTTGGGGGCTTTATGGCTTCTATAGTTTGTAACCAAGTTTTAGATGAGAATACTTTTTTTAATTGAGACTACAGAATGGTTTGCTTAATATAGAAGAAACAGTTTAAGAAAAAATGTAGTTATTAAAAACAAAAATTAACTAAGCTTGGCAGTTGCTTTCTTCCTTCCTTCCAAAGTAGCTGAAATTAATGTTTAAAAATTAATGATGTAAATTAATCACTTCGTATACACCATATGCTTGCTATCTTTCCAGTCAGTTGTATTGGATCAGCTTCTCTACCTCTGAATCAGGCTGTGATCCAAACTGCATCATTGCATGTGAAAAATGCAGGAGATAGCTATTTCACCTAGTTTTGGGTATGTATTATGCTGGAATTTGTTCAGACCTTTTATAAGGAGCCATGGTTAGTCCTCAGCAGTGGAACTTCTGAATTGCTGCGTTTACAGACTATGACAGACATGGAGAATGCCAGAGGGAAACAGGATTCCACAGATATTCACAGCTGTTACAGGTTGGACTACAGGCAAAGAAGACAGGGAAAAATAGTACATATTTAATACAAAGAGTATCATAGCTGAACTAATATGCAACAAATAAGAGAATTTGCACATAAGAAAGGCTGAAATTCTTTGTATGGCTTGGTCACACTTAGCACTTCTTGCAAATGTACTTGCTATTTTATTTTTTTTTCCTTCCCAATTCCACGTGAGGTTTAAAGCAGTGTAGAATGCAAGCCAAGCTTTGTGTAAGACGGGAAATGTCTCCTGGCCACAGGCGAGCCTGCTCCTTTGCAGCAGGCAGAGGGCGGTGAGGGGGATTGGCTGGCTCCTCCACCGCGTAGGTGCTCCTTGAGCATGTACTTACGTAACCCTCCCAAAAAATCAGGCCCTGACAGCTCCAGAGAAACTTGGCTCATTGGACTGCACGTATGCCACCTGAATTCAGAGGAGCTATTATGTGCAAGCTGGCACCTCTCGCAGGGCAATTACGTGAGCGGTTGTAAAACACATGCAGCACAGGCAAGGGCAATGCCTCTGCCAGGGCTGCTGCCAGACTCCCGCCACAGGATGAGGCTGCCCATCACAGAAAGGGACTTGTCCCTTTCAGCCTGGTGTAACTCTTGGGAGGAAAAGTCTAGGTGTATCTTGGAGTCTTCTAGAGTTGTGTGTGTGTATTTTTTTTTTTTTCAAACTGACATCACTTGGCACTGCTTATATAGCCTCCTCTTATCAGGCTTGTTGGGCTCTTCTTGCCCGTAGGTAGTCTAGGTTGAAGACAAGTGCTTTAGAGTGTCCTCTGATTCCTGACTGCAGTGCTCAGGGCTGGATCTGCAGGGTGATTCAACTCCTTCCAGTCTATGTAGGTACTTGAGAGCATTGCAAAACTATATTAGAGTCGGGCACCCTACTCTGCTGACTTCAGTGAGGATTAGATACCTTACCTGTTTGGGTGATTTGAAAGAAACCTCTAAAAAGATTTCTGAATGTCTAAGCAACTAAGCAAAATCCTGATCTTCTTCTAGTCTTTAGCTTCCAAGTGCTTCAATGGTCTGGCAATTCAAATTGTTTTGAATATCCTCCAAGTTGGTTATACATATGTCCATATGAAAGATTTTGCCATCATTTTATTTATCATAAACAAAGAATTTCTGTAAGAGTCCTAGATATCTTCTGCAGCTCTCACACCTTCCATAAACTGTAGAAAATGAACCAACATAAATGAATTATATTGCTTCAGTACAATCAGATTTAAGATTGGCTCAGGGGCAGCTATCTACATTTTGTAATTGCTTTTGCTTCTGCTCCTGTAGAGTTTCTAACTCCTAAACTACCTATCCATTCTCTGTGCTTTGGGTCCAGCTTCCTTCTCCTCTTCTCTTACTTGTTCACCTTTGGATTTCTGCTTCCATTATCACCTTCTTACCTAGATATTTTTCAGTGGTTCATTTGATTGTATTTGTCTTCCCAGTTACCTCTTCTTGATTTCAACTCCTGTGAGCCATGAATATAATTTTCATGTAGTGGGATGAACTTTTGGTTGATGTTTGTATTGGACTGCTTTTTATTTCCTTGAAAGTCACTGCATTGCACTGATAATACTTTGGTGTATTCTAGAGCTGAGAAACGTCAATTGGTTCTAAAAGAAAAACAGACTTTTCACTCTATGTATAAACAAAGTATTGAATCCTAAATATTAAAGAAACCCCTGCAAATCAAGCTTTCTGTGGAAAATGTTATGCTAAGTTTTTCAAATCCAGATCTTTTGGCCAGATATCTTTGTTTCTTGTTTGAACGCCTCCCTCTCCACCTAACAAGTAATATGGGAAATCTTTGAGGGGAAGTATTACACAAAATGTACTGTTATTGTCAGAGTCCTGCTGTTTCTCCCTGCTGCTTGCTTTTTGTTTCTCCTTAAAACTGAAGCACAGACTTACCACCCAGCCCAAGTTACATATCCCTAGGTGCCTATAGTTCCTTCTTGCAGGTGATTGCAGACATCCTTTCCAAATGCTTCTGCTTTGGCTTTCTCAGGGGCTAGGATTCTAGCTGGATGTGACCATCCTCCTTAGCAGAGATTGTGTGGAGCTGCCTTTATCTCTGGTGAGGTTTCAGGTGAAGGAAGGAGGTCATCTGACAGTGACGTGGTTGCAGACAGAACAGGGAGACAAGCTATCTTGTTACCTCATTGGTAAAATACAGGAGTTGGTGATTCTGTCCCTTGTGTGGATCTTAAAGGCCAAACTGCTGGCCTTTTCCTCCTACATAGAGAAGGGTGAGGAGGGAACTGCTACTTTGGGTACCGTTTCACGCCCTGCTGTTTTACTCCTCTGCTATTTATTAGTTCTAGGTATTCTTGTTATCCCTTGTTCCTTGGCCGTAGTAGTGTAAATCCCTCAGCACTCTGGTCTTGCTGGTGTTTCATGTTGATGTATTGTACAGGCTCATGTGCTGTGTATTGTAAGAGGGGTGGGGAAACTTGTGTACAAATTTTTGTTTGGGTGTGTTTTTTCCTGTTGTAATTACAACTTTCCAGTTCCGTTTAAAAGTCACAAAGCACCCTGACTACCCTTGCAGCAGACTGCTATTTGCATTCCTGTTCATTCACTGTTTAGAAGAATTTTTAAAAGGAACTCTCTAGGAAGTGTAAAAATTACTTGATTCTTTTCCACACTAATAATGGTAATTAATTGGAGAGAAAAATCTCATAGTAAACGTGGATATCAAAAGGCAGGGAGGAGGCTCCTAGTGATGTTTGAATGAATTACTATAGCAGCCAGAGGACTGTAAAAATATAGCATTGAATGTAAGTGAAGTTGAGTGAAGATGCACCAGAAGGTAGGTTCTTTGTGCTGGCAAAATGCCTGGAACTTTTGAGGGATATTAAGGAATAGCCTAAGGCCCCAAACCTTGTGGCTTTCAAGGTTTGCTTCTTTCTGTCTTATATTGCTTGTTTGTCTGTATTTTGTTTTTTTAAGAAAATGGTTCAAGTAAATTCTAGCTTGAGACCGGTACTTCTGGAAAGCTTAACTCAGCCATGGAGTGAGTTTGTTCAGGTTGTGGTGGCTTCCTAGCACGGGGATTTTGTGTGTTGGGCTTTTTTCTTATGGTGAAGTAGCATATCTTTGTCTAGTCATTCTCATCATGTATATAAACGCATCTTCCCTTTCTTCTGTGTTGCTCAGCCCTTTTTAACTTCATGTGCTTGCAAAAGTCCTTAGTGGTGTTCAACACTGAACAGAAAAGGTCAGATGTGGAATCTGGCAGAGCTGAGGGCAGGACTTAAATTTTTGGGTCCTCCAAAAGTGCAGTAATACTGATGCTGGGTTTCTTTTTTTCTAGACTTGGATGTGAGGTAGGAATGGAAGCAGCTGACCTGGCTGCTGGGCTGTACAGGGGCTTCACTGCAGTCTGCCCCAATGCTCAGTGATGCTGACAGCTTGCAACTTGCTTGCCTCCTTTGCCCTTGCCACCAACATACTTGGTCTGGGGCTTGTGTAACTCTCACTGCTGTGGTTTGTGGAGGCTCAAAAGGAGTTTCAAGAGGTTGGGTAGCCTTCGTATAGAGCAGAATATGCTGGAATGGGGTTTTTAGTAATTTGAGGCTTGAGGGTTACTTTGTAATTAGGCTCTCAAAGGTGAGCAACGCTCAGGTTTGGGGAGGACGTGCTGAGCAGTTCAGTATGCATTCGCATGCTGTATCTGCACGTGTGAAAATAACCTTTTGTACATGTGGCTTCTCCTCATTTCCCACATTTGTGGGGGGGGAAAAAAAGGGGTGTGAAATTTGGAGCATGTTCCAGGAAAGACAATTGGCTCCTTTTACCTCAAGGCAATGCAAGGCTGGCGCCTTACCAGCTTTTGGACACTTTGTTCCCGTTTGCAGAGGCCAAAGCTTCAGAAGGAGGAGGGTTAGGGTGCTGGAGGAAGAAGCAGCACACTAGGCAGGCACATAGCTCCACAGCAAAGAGGCCAATGACTTGGGCACGAGAGAAGAGGCCCGGTCCACACCTGTGATCTGGTGGGTCTGCACCCTGAGCTGGGCCAGAGAGCAGGCAGGAGTGCTCCTTGAAGCTTCTCCCTGGCTGTGCTGGGCGTGCAGGCATTTTGAAAGAGGCAGGTTTAGGCGTGCGTGGAAGCCTCTTCCACCTTTTATGATCGGCACGGCCTGGAAGGCGAAGCTGTCATTTTTTCCCAGGGCGTGTATAACCAGTTTCACTGGTCCAGCGTGCTGCAGAGCCAAGGCCTTTCATGAAAGGGGCTGTGATGTATCAGCGTGTTGATGCTCTTGATTTGTGGGAAGGGTGAGGACAGGAAGCTCAGAGGCTGTACATACTGTCTGGGCCATCTGCAGAAACATCTATTTTTCTCAAAGGGCTGTCATCACACAGTGATGCAGGATTATTGGCCACTTGCTAAGCACCATTTCAAACGGTTGTTATGGAGCTGCTAGCCTAGCACAGCTTCCTAAAGGAAGACTTTTCATTTCACTGCTATTTTTTTTCCATTTATGTTGTTGTATTTGGGACTTCTGATGCCTCTGCTTCTCCAGAAAATGTCTCAGGGTCTTATTTCTGGCTTTCTTGTTCTTTATTGTGTCCTGTGGTGGTGTTTTTTTTACTTGACGTGCAAGGTCTTAGGATCTTCTGAATGTGTGACTATAAAAATTAGGGTTCTAATTCTAGTGAAGAAAGGCTTAAAATTATTGGTGTAAGAAAAAAAAGAAAACAACAAAAAAACCTCACAAAAAACCCAACCCCCTCAAAAATAACCCCCCCAAAAAAAAACAAAAAAAAGAAATTTCATTTTCCACTCCTGTTTTCCTGAAGGTTTTCTTTGAACAAGTGAGTTGTAATTATTTCAAATAATTGGCATTGAAAGTGCTGCAGTAGACACTGCAAACGGTGCTTTTTAAAAACGTTAATCAGAAACTAGTCAAGTCAGGTAATCGACTCCTTGCTGTGGGCAATGATGATGGCTTCTCTGGGCTCAGTTTCTGGAGACACTTCCTTTGTGACAGTTCTGTGCACACCAGTGAACAAAGGGAAGCAGCACAAGTTTTTGCAGAATTCTGTTCTCCAAATTAAGCTTTTATACAAAGTCACCCTTAGAACCGGGTGCTGAACTACTTGGTGCCTTGGTCTTGCCAAACCTTTGTTTGCAAATACTTTTTACTTATCTAATCTTTCTCTAAAAAATGTTTTAAAAACTCAGAATTTCAGTGCAGTCAAGTAAAGTAAGTCTAGAGCACAGGTTTAGTTTAGTAAGATTGCTGGCCAGACAAGTTATCAGAAATGGCTTCTTCACCATGCTGCTGTCTGTGCTCTTTTCACTCCCTTTTGCTATCATTACCATGTCAGGTTTGCCAAGAGAAGTTAATGGATATAAATTCAACCCTGAAACTGAAGAGGTGGTGGGAACTACCTTAGATTTAATTCATAAGTAGAGTGTTTTCAATCCTACTTAAAAAAAAAATGAAAGGATTTTTGGGGTAATTAAAAAAGTGTTAAAACTTTGAGTGAGTTTTTTTTAAAAGACAGGAAATAAAGGTACTTTTGAAGCTACTGGAAGCTGTCCAGCTTCAAGACAAAAGCTGGAATGCTGTGTTCCACTTAAATACTCTATTTTTGGTTGGAAAATTTGAGTATGTCAAAGTTTATAATTATAAAATTCTCATGAAATTGAATCAATCCATATTGAAAACCCAGCCATGTATTTCCCAGTCCTGAAGAGAGAATGGCTGTTTCTTTGATATTTGCTGAGAAGTGGACTGTTTAACGAGAGTGTTCTGTGACTGTTTATGTATGTGTGAAAAGAGTGAAGCGCTCTGCTGATGCGTGTACAGTTATACAAATGGAGGTTTACATCCTTTATCACAGAACTAAGTAATTAATAGTTTAGCCTCCTTGTTTCACCACTTTTGTGTTGCTCTATATATAAAACTGGAAAGTACTATAAGAACAGCTTGAGAGGCATATGTGGGTTTATTCTCTTTTGCTACCTCCATTCTCATCAGACATATTTCTACCAGTCAATTGGACTTTGGGTGGTAAGGATGGAATAAAATAGATTAAAATCAACCACAGAACCAAGCAGGTTTTTTTTCTTGCCATGAAAACACTGCACTGAAAATCTTTCAGTGATGTACTAAAATTATGAAACAATTGTTGCCCTGTACTTACGAGTTGTATTAAACCATCATAATGCATGAAATGCAATTATTTTTCTATCACAATTCATTTCCTCCAGATAAGAACATTTCACAACAGTTTGCAATCTGCCCTCAGATCCTTCAGGCTGTGCTTCTGATTTTAGTCACAAGTGGATGTGTAGGCTGTGGGATGGGATAATGTTGTGGTCTGAGTGTCATGTTTGGAAATACATAGACATTGGCACTACAATAAGTCTAGCTGCAGTTTTTTACACCGTGAGTGTTTCTTGTTTGAGGAGAGGTTGGGACAGCTGAGGACCTCCGCTTGTTCTTCTGAGGTAGTGTATCTCTGTCAGTCTGTGGCTCCTCCTAAAAGCACGAGCAGTGTCCCCAAGCTAAGTGCTGTGCCAGTGCTGGGGCTCTGAAGAGGAGACCGACACTGCTGGGATGTGTCCTGAGATGCCAGTGTTGCCCCCAGGTGAACAGGGATGTGGGAATCATGCACTTGTCTTTCCCTCTCCATAAGTCTGTATGTGACAGGGTTGAAAAAGCATTTTTAAAGATTTATTTTCTGCTTAAGAATGGGTGGCAGCATAAATAAACTTGCAATTTAGTCTTACATCTGTATGAACCTAAAGAAATATCAGCCAGTGAGGTGTTTTAAAACAGATAAATATTTAATGGCTACTCTAAGGTTAGCCTGGAAGGGGGAGATGGGAAAAAGTTTACCATATTCTTAGAGTTGATTTTTTTTGCCTATCGGCAAAATTTCAGCAAATCTTTCATGAGAGAGATAATTACATGAGGATGGTATGGAGATGTGTATTGTAGCACATATGAGTACTGACCTGTCTGCTCCCAGCAACTCTGATGGGGCTGGTGTGATGCTTAGAATTACATTTCCTTCTGGGATGCTGGAGGAAGAAGGATTGAGGGATTGGGGTGAAGGCAGGAGGGGCTTGCTGAGTTACAAACCTCAAATTTTACAGTGCTGAGGGAAATAACTGATGCCAATGAGGCATCAGGGCGGTCTGTGACCAGTCTTGAGTTTGAAAGCATCCTTTTTTCCCCTTTCGTATTAAAGCTTGCTATCACCAAACACTTGAAGGGAGGTGATGATATAATTTGCAGTCAGATAAGGACGTGCATATTTATGCAGGCTATGGGAGGTGGGATAAGGAGCCCTTGTGCAGGAAATGCAATGTTATTTGAAGAAACATACTTCTTGTCCACTTTAATTGGTCTTTTCATTGCAATTCTAATTTTAGCATTCATCAAGGGATTCCATATGGATGGACATTTTTCTTTTTTTTTTTTTATCTTGGAATGGGCACGGTGGTGGGGTTGCTGAAGAGAGTGAGGCCTTGGCAACATTTGCAGTACTCTGCTGATCAAAGATGAAAGGAGGGCAGTAGTGTCAGGGAGCTCCTAGCTAAGCTACTGGGGAATACAGCCTGGCTAGATGGAGAGGGGTGAGGGTAAAGGGGAAGATGCAGAGAAAAAGTAATAAAAACAATGGAGTGCAAAAATATACTTGTTTTTAAATATATTTTTTGTGTGCTTTTTCTTTTCTTTAAGGAAAGAATTTATTGGGGCTAAGCAATAGGCATACCTACCTGTGACTACATAAATACATTTTGGATTACTTAAATTACAACAAAGGGGTATGTTTTATATGTAAAACTTCTGCATGTTTTTTTTTCTTGTGTGTGTGCGCCTTTTATTTCATTCAAAAGGAAGGCCTGTGAGGACTAGAAAAAGAGGAGGATACTGTCTCTTTATGAATACTAATAAGGAAATCAAGGGGGACAATGGCACTTCAAGTTTCATCTTTCCATTTCCTAGAGGCGCAAACTCTGCAAGTTGTCACCTTGGTGTATTCAGTGCCTCTTGAAGCACTAGACTCCTCCAGAGAGAATGTCAGCCCCAGCCCTGGGCAGTTTTGACAAACAGAGTATATATTGATACATGATAAAGTATGCTAGAAATCACCCCAGCGCTAAAGGCTACTATAGTTTTAATATCATCATTTGAATTAACAAGCATTCTGTGGAGAAATAATGAGCTTTCATTATTCAGAACATCATCCTTACCCCGGGAACTCAGAAACCATTAGCTCTTGAGAACTTAATGAAAAGATGATAAAGAATGTTTTAGATAAAAGTTTGAACGGGTGCACTTGGTAACTAAGGTAAAATATTAATGTTTCTCTCAATGATGAATTGCTGTTGCTAAACTCGTGCTTGCCAAGGAGGTGGAGGGGTGTGTAGGGGTTCCTGTGGACAGTGGCCAGGATGGAGGGCTGTCACCACCAGCACACTCTGTGCTGCTGTCTGCATCCTTTGGAGAAAGAGCAAGAGGGAGTAGAATCTGGGTACTTCTCTCCCCATCCTCCCCAGCAGATATTTTCCCAGAATGGGATTGAAGCTAAAATAGTAATGCTGTTTCCTTCTTACTGGGGTTCCCCCCGCCACCCTCCATGCTCATATTTTGTTTTTGATAATTGAAATGATAGCCAATGTAATATAGCCATGAACGAGCAGGAAGGGATGAAAGGAACAAAATGAACTGGATAAAAAAAAAAATCCCTTTCTGAAGCCACTGACCTGAGGCTCATTTTGAGCATGTCTGAGGTGCTCAGGCCAAGTGTAGTTGCCACTTTCTGAAATTCCGTATGGGTGGTTTGCTACAATGTCTGCAATAAACCCCCCTGGTGCAATAAACGAAGAAAAAAATATATAAAAGTTTAAATTTTATTGGGTGTAAAGCTCTTAAAGAACTGCTGTTCACAAATAGTATAAAGATTGCTGAGTCTCAGTGTATGCACCCCTACTAAAACGTGTCAGTCCTGCTGTTTTCTTTCTTTAACTGTAGCAATTTTCTTTCTTGCTGTTCTTTAATCCTTGCACTTAGCAGTATGGAGGGTTCACAGCCTGCTTCCACCTGTGGGCATCTGGGAGAGGCCGTCTGTCCTTCTGACACAGGTGGAGAGGTAGTGCAGGGACCCCTGAGGTTCAGATTGCTGTGGAAGGATTCGTTCTTGCTAAGGAATGTGAGTGGGGGGAGGAGAAGGAAAACAAATGGGAATAAACTATCACATAAACAGTCTTAAGTCACAGTATTTGCTGCTAACAGATGCATTTAGGTAAATGCTGTTACCTCAAGAGGTGTTATCTTCTGGGGATCCTTATCATAATTTTGTTTTAAATCTGAACAGCTGTTGTTTAACTACCACAGACCACAATTTATCTACAGCTTGAGGCCATAAAGGTACCTTTATTACACTCTTTTCTTTTTTTTTCTTCCATTTGATTTAATTTCAGTGTGTCTGACACCAAAATGCTATATACAATTTGCATATTACAATATGCACTATTGCAGATTCCATACACTGTTAAATGGGAAATTGGAGCAGAATGGTAAATGGGAAAAGCTTGCAATGACAAATAAAAGAGGAAGACGAGCTCCCATGTTTCATTTACATGTAAAATATTCTGACAATAGTTGTTTCCCCAAGAACAAAGAGCTGGTTTTTCTAGGGTGACTGGTTTATGATGGCTGCAAGAAAAAAAAAAAGATGTGTTTTTTTGGCACTGCAACAGAAGCATGCTTATCTGAATTGAGCCCTGGGGCTTGCCATATAATTGGAATAAAACTTAAGTCTTACTTAAGAAAGCAACAAATATGGAAGCACGAACCATATCCAAAAGGAGCAGCCATGGTGTACTAAGATCGGAAATCGCCTCTCTGCAGGCAAAGTTCTGCCTAAAGTTGGAGTCCTGAAAAGATGAGACTGTAGCAAAACCTAGGTGGCTTATTTTTTTGAGGCACTTTGTCTTTCGTAGTTGATGTCTGAAGTTTATTATGGGATGCAGGGAGGGGAGGCATTGCAGGTGTTTTATTGCATGTGGTGTGAATGGGAAACTGTGGTTCTTACAGGGAATTATTCTAACCTCTATGTCTCTGGGCCAAATGATCCAGGTGGTATCTTCCAGCCCAAGTTTATGGCTTCTAGGCCTGCAAAGGAATCTGTATTTATAGATCTGAGTATCTCGCTGATCCTGCTGCAGAAAAGGTGTACAGCTTTCCTTGTCCTTCTCTCTTTTTCCCTGAGGAAACAGAAAGTCTTTCCCTCTAGAGCTGTCAGTCCAGCAGCTTTCACTAGCACAAAAATTGTGATAAGAAATCTCCCCAAATGTAAAGCTTTGGGTAAGAATTTGAGTTTGGATAGCCCTCAACACTTAACTCTAACCTCTAGAGTTTTGCCTTGTGCTAGTTTTTGTTCAGAACAAATAATAGTAATAGCGCTAGAATTAATTACATGTATAACAACTTGTTGACAGAAAATACATCTCGCCACCTTTACTCCTGTTTCCTCCATCCTAGCTGGGTGTGTGGACACTGTGTGTATCTTGTAGTGGGGTGTTTTTGTTGAGCTGTTTTCTTAAGTGCAGAATACATTAATCTGTTGACACTTACAAAATACAAAAATTATACCATATCCCATCTTCTAATTTGACTTTTCATACTCTAACATCCATCAAGTAACATCAGACTGTTTAGCTTGGCTTTTCACCGACAGTGTGGAGAGAACCACCCGGGGTGGGGGGAAGCAGGTTGGAGCATATGTGACTACTTAATAACTACCTCTTAATGTGGTTCTCAGACCACAGAATCACAGAATAACCTGAGTTGGAAGGGACCCACATTGATCATAGAGTCCAACTTGTATCCTTGCACAGGACAGCCCCATGTGTCTGAGGGCATTTTCCAAACGCTTCTTAAATACTGTCAGGCTTGGCACTGTGACTGCTTCCCTGGGAACCTGTTCCAGTGCTCCACCACCCTCTGGGTGAGGAATCCTTTCCTAACATGCTACCTAAACTTCCCCAGCACATCTTTCTGCCTTTCCCTTGGGTCCTGTCATTTGTCACCAGAGAGAAGAGATCAGCGCCTGCTCCTGCTCCTTCACTTGTGAGGAAGCAGTAAACTGCCATGAGGTCCACCCTCAGACTCCTCTTCTCCGGGTTGAACACACCAAGTGACTCCAGCCTCTCCTCCTATGATTTCTTCTCTAGACCATTCACAAGCTTTGTGACCCCTATGGACGCTATCCAGTGGTTTGATGTTCTTTTTGTACTGTGGAGCACAAAATTGAACACGATATTTGAGGTGGGGTCTCACCAGGACACAGTAGAGTGGGATGCTGTTGGTAATCAAGCTATGTCTCTTAGGCATTTAAAATGAGCATGGGTAGAATGGGTGGGATATACTGTGATACCAGAAGCCAATATTTCCTTGTTTCTGAAATCTGTCCTAGCCAACCGAATCTCAATTTAAGCTTCCCTTTCTTGGAAAACTGGAAAGAACTGAGTTATTTTTAATTTTTCTGGAGGAGTGTAGTAGAAAGAGTGAGCAACAAGACACCGTAATGTAGTGGGAGAATTGTCAGCATGGAGTACTTGTGTCCTTAAAGACCATATGCAGTGCTTAGTGTCTCGCAAATGAACAGTATTGGGATTTACTGAAGTATGTGCAGGTATGAACCAGTGGCTAATGCCTCTTGTATAATATTACTCCTGAAAGTACAACTCCACAAAGAATACTGTCTAGAATTACAGGGCAAGAGCTAGTCAACAATTAATTGGCTGTGCTGTAATTACTTCTGGATGCATAATGTGCAATACTTATAGGACTTGTAGAAGTGGCATACAAATTTCAGTGGTCTCCTGGTACTTTATCAGGTGTGGAGGATTTTGGTAGTCTCTGTAGATCTTGGGATTAATGACTCTGTTATAATTTATTCCCACTCTGCTATTTTAAAATAGCATATGGTGCGTGGTTCTCTTATTTTCCTCTTTATTTTAAAATGAAGTCTGTCTTTGTCTTATAGGCTAGAGGAAAAAAATAGGACAGATGCTGTTCAAAGGCCCTGTTGTTCTTTCCTAGGATGTAAGTCATTCCACTTGCTTTTTATTTGCTTGGAGTGCCTTACCCTTCTGGCGGCGTGGCAGCTGTATGTAGTGTGCTGTGATACCACAGCCCAGTAGGCTGCAGACCTAACAAGGGTACAGATGAATATCTATGGAGAGACAGATGTAGTCTTTGAATATCTGGTACATGATTTTGCTCACTTTTAATCTCAGTGTGCATAAAATGTAATTCCACTGAGTTCATGCAATTACTGTGGTCACATTGGGCAAAGATCTGAAATGTCCAAGAGCTGTGCCAGTGGAAATATGCATGAGATCTCTAGAAATGAGGCTAGGCAAGAGTAAATTCTTGACCTGGCTATGTCTCATGGTTTCAGCAGTCCCCAGAGCTGTGGCTCTTTGGACGTTATCCAAGCTTCTGAAGTCAACTATAATCTTTCCCTCTGCAGCCGCAGAAAGGCTCTGAAATTTGGTGGCACAAAAGGCAGATTTCAGGGCTGCTGAAATTGGGATTGGGAAGTGCGCTTGGAGGGACTCTTGTGAATGTGGGCTTCGTATGTACGCAGATCACCCATCTTGTGTGATGTGGATGCAGAAGTTATTGTGAAGCTTTATAATGTGGAATTTGGAATCTCTAATCTGCCATTTGTATTTTGCTTTACGAAATATGGAAATCATGTCAAAGGTAAATGTCAAGGGGCTATAAAATTACCCTTCTTATCTCCTGTACGTTTATCAGTTGATAAATGGAAAGAAGCTGCTGCCAAAATAACTGTGAATGAATAATTTATAAATGACTGATGCATCGTGTGTGTTGTTTCAAGCAGAAAACAGTAGGACATCAATAATCAAAAGAAGTTGGATTAATTTAGCAGTATTTTGCAGTTAGTATTTTTATCTAAATGCTGCAGTCTGTACCTTTGTCATCATGAGATCTTTCTCTTTGTCACTAGGGACTGATCCACAGATCACTGAAATCAATAGGAGTCGGCTGTTTGCTTCAGCAGGCTGTGAATCAAATTTATAATAGCCATATATAGCTCTTTTTTCTGCTTTCACAATTTTCTGAATTTGAATTTCTTTAGTTCTGTGTGCCTTAGCATGGAGTTTGGTTCACGTATTTCCTCCCTCCCCATGTCCATGTAGGCTGAATGTCCTACATAAGAAATTTGGAGAACTTGATGGAACAAGGATGGGAGAACTATGGCTGCCAAAACAAATACATATCTACTCTTATTTTTCAGATACTTTTGTTTCACACAGGGAAAACTGATTTCTTGCAACTTAGGTTTCAATAAAATGTGGTCTTTTTTCGCAGCATGTATTTTTCATATGCCTACCCCCAAACAGATAACATTTTAAAGGCTTTCAGCGCTAAATGTTGTGAATAAGGTTAAATACTGAAGAAGTGAACTAGATTCTTTCTTCTTGTTCTCTTCCATGTGATTTAAATATGGCCCATTTTGCCCATCACATGACAGAGCTGCCAGAGATTGCCTCAAGCTAGTTTATGGCTTTAACTAAAGGTCATCTTCAGGGGAGGGAGAAAAATCCCACGGATCAGGGGGAGGAGACAAATGTATTTTTAAAATAATACATTAAAAAATGGCCATTAAGCATTTGTTCTGAATAATAAAACTGAAAAAAGAAGCTGACATGATATCAGAATGGGTCAGAGGAAAGAAATAAAACCACCACCACCACTAATAATAAACTCTCTTCCTTCCTCTGCACAGCACAACACCACGCGAAGGAAAGGTGTGCAAGACAACTGCCATTATTTCAGTCCATGGCTTTCTCTACCTGACCTAGATATCTGGCTAGCAGTTCACCACTGCAGAAAATGTCCTACTGCATAAAATCCTAGCCCACTGGCTGCTAATAAGAGCAATTCTCACGTAGCACAACATTCATCCCCACAATGTAATAGGTCTGGCTCTCCCAGCTAGCCACTGCTCCTCCAGTAGACCCACACTGTGAAGAGAAATCCCAGACCTCCCAAGGGCTGAGGGGCTCCAAAACCTTGCTATGTTATCAACAGCTACATGGTTAGCTAACTGCTGTGACTAAATGGAGATTGGGAAGCACTGCAGGCAAAGGATGAAAAGTGATGCCCTCCCATAGTACAATGCTGATATGCAGAATTGGCCCAAGCAACGAAACTTCACAGACAGTGCAGCAGAAGGCATTGGCTCTCTTGTTTGGGCATTTTATTACCTAGAGCAAAATGTGCAGAGAAGGGAGATAATGAAGTACTTGACTAATTCAGTGTGATCCAGCTGGCTAAGCCAGAGGGGCTGCAGAGCAGGAAAAGCTACAGAACTCACTGCTAGCCATTTTCCCTTGATACCTGTGAAGCCAAAACAAAGAAGTGCAGAGATCAAAAAGCAGAACACTATCAATATCTGGAAAGGGCAGGGGGACAACAAAAGGGGAGGAGAAATCTCTGAGTTCCCCCCCCCTTTTCTGTTCTCTATCTAGTGTCTGTGGGAATGTTGTTTTCATTTGCCTCATGCTAACTTCTAATCTATTTGAGAAATTCACCAAATTCCAAATGTTTAGCATGCTGTGTGCCACAATAGTAAATGCCAGCTTAATTTTTTAGATTTTATTTATGCTTTGTGCTTGGGGAGAAAAAGAATAGGCTTTACAATATATGAACATGCATCGTAGTGCCTTCAAAACCTCTTACTCCCCTTTTCCACAGCCCAAAAGGTGAGAAGAACTACGATTCTTATCTGGGGGGACATTAGAAAATGTAAAGTGTGTAAATTTCTCTCTCCAGCTCCTAGGCATTGGTGTGTTTTTGCCACTGTCTGTATGTTCCCCCTCCTCCCCAACAACCCAACTATTTAAGTACACAAGATGCATCGCTCCCTCTGCCTCTTTCCCTTCCCTGCCTGCTACTCACTATCTTCCTATGGAGTGAAGTGTAATTCCAGCTGCACTAACAAGCTGTTCCAAACTAGAGTGTAATGTTTGCAAAAAGCCAGCAGTAAGTAAAAAGCATTTACTGTGCTTAACTAAATACACAAGGCCAAACTTCAAACCCGATATAATGAAGATGTGATGCCATGAGAGGAAATGGAGAAATACACACCTCCACTACAGCTGAATTTAGTACATGCTGCTCATCATGGCTGCCAAGGAATGAATCACTACTGACCAGTCTGCTTGCCAGCCGCTGTTCATACTATTTCTTTTTAATAGGAGGCAGGCAGGACTATGCATCATTCAGAGATGAGCATCGCAAGCACGCTTTGCAGGGAAGACGACCACAGCAGACTGCCAACACTTCCAGTGCCAGTTACAGTGACGGCTTAATCGTAAAAGCAGATTCATTAAAATGGGATCAGAGCCAGGGCATTTGTGATTTGGAGGTTTGTGCTAACTTTTGATAGTTAGCATCAGGGGCTGTTGATGTGACATCACCCTGCAACACTACGTGACTTGTATTTTTAATGGATCACATGTTTTTGCACGATAATTTTGCTGCTAGAGTTAGCTTGGCACTAGCTCAAGAGACGGAAACACCAGCAACCATATCTGAAGATGTGTTGAGAGTTTACAGTTGCCATGGAAATCTGGGGCAATGGCTGATGTTTACTTCCCTGCTAAAATGGAAGTCCACACTTACTCCCTCATTCTGGAAGCTTACAGAAAGGACTAGGTGAGAGGGTTACTTTGTGACAGTATGGATTTGAAGATATGTGGAAGCTCCTGTTAGGCTTATGTATGTTTTTCAGAAATATTTTTTTCTAGAAAAATATTTTCACACTGGAAAATATGTTGCCCCCACACCTGGCCTGTTTTTTTTCATGTGGTGGTGGTGTGATCAAAAAATGCCTGGAGAATGCCTTGCAAAAGGTGCTTTTGGGTGTTAGCCAAGAATAGACAAATGTGAGGTTCTGGCTTGCGATCTGTCTCTGTTGTTGTGGAACAGTTGGGATTTCACTGTAGGCAATGCGTGTATTGGGCTTCTTTTGAATGTGGGCAGTCTATAGTCTTCGTGAAATAATGTGGAGGTCACATGATGGTGTGTGTTGCCTAACCAAGGGTATCTGCGTGAAGCAGATTAGCAGCTGCTCATAAATAACTTATGAGTTCAAAGAGTCATTACAAGCTGACAAGCCCACCTTGTGTATCAATACAGCTATCAATAACGGTGATGAAAATTACTCAGACAAAGCCTCTTCAGGCACTACTGGGTTTAGAAATGCAGCAACAATGGGAACGTGCTTATACCTGGAGGAAGGATAACCTGGAGTTATGCTGTGTTTAGGCAACCCCCCCCATTTTGTACTCCCTGCTGAGGAACTGGGTATGATGCTGACTGAAGAATATGAGTGTGTACGTATTATACATGCATTATAGTGTCTCTCAGTGTTGTGAGCTGTATTGCTACAGCTGACAAACTATAATCTCATGAAGACACCATATTTCAGAGCAGTGACCTACTGGGACAGAGATGCAACCAAACTCTCTTCATCTCCTGTATTTTGATTGCTTTGCTTTTCAGCCTTCATGCTACACTATTTAGGAATATGGTTCTAATATGTCTTTAGCGAAGTGTTTAAATAGGAATTGATTGAGCAACATCATGCGATCTGTCACCAAAATCATGTCTGCCTTGGCGGTCCCAGGTACAAGTAAGGGCCTATGTAGCTGCTAAACTTGTAGGAGTCTTCCAGAGAATGAGGTACCTGTGCGCTGCAAAGCTCAGTACTGTATATGGACTCGTTTGGACAAATTAAGCACCAAATTAAATCATGCTTAAATCCTGTTTTCTGAGCAGTAGAGGCATATAGATTTCTTTAAACACATTAAACATTTCTATCTGGGGTGATTTCATACTTAGATTGTAGTAGAAGCTTAAGATCAGCTTTTATCAAGGTTTTTCTTTTTTTGTTTGTTTGTATTTTCCTTTTGGTTTCTTTCCAAACATTTTTGGCATAGGTTGTTATGATACAAATCTCATGAAACCAATACATGTTTGGTATATATCTGCTATTTTAATGAGGATTAAAAGACAGAACCTAACCTTAATGGCTAAAATTGATTGGTAACTGTTAAAAGGATGGAGTTGAGAAAAGGGAGAGATTGTGGTGCCAATCTCCTCCCTGGACACGACTTTCTTTGCTGTCTCTTGCAAGTTGGAATCATGGTTAACTCCTGCATATATAGCTTACTGGAAGGGCTGTTTCAGACATGAGGCTCACAGCTCTCCTTAAACATTTTTCAACTGCTTCACTGTTACAGGGAAGTACACCAGGCTGCTATAAGAATAAAATCTATCAAGGACAATTCCGTATTTGTTTATAATGAAATAAGCCTGGCTTCTGTGAACCCTGTTTGCTTTTCTGAATAAGTTTTTTCTCGCAAAGTGAACCGGTACAAAATCCTTGCTTGGCATCCAGAGGAGCAGTGGGGAGAGCAGAGAGGAACTGCTGGCCACAGCAGCACATGGCCATGTGTGCCTGGGTCACCCAAGGACTTGTGAAGGTCAGGCAGGCAGGAATAACATAAAATCTCTATGCCCTGCCTTGTGACTCTAAATGTTATGCTCAGGTTTAAATAACTCACAGGTCAGTTGTTTTTCTATTTTGGACATGCAGCAAACCTAGGTGAGGCAGCTTGTAAAAGGAGTGACTAATTTACAGGGTTTTTTTCTTTCTACTTCTCCTGCTACTATGCTTCCCAAAGGCAGTCATGGGACAGGGAGCCTTCCCCTGTTGGCTGGGCACCAGCAATTTGAGGGAGTAGAAGCAGAAAATCACTGTTTCTGCCTGTGCGTGTGTGGGAGGGGGACTGGCAAAGGCTGTATTTCTTTATAGGATGCGTTGGAGGGGGCAGGGGGACATTTTTCTCAGTGCCTGCAGGCTGGTGGGAGCCTTGCATGTCTTTTGACCAGGGAAGATTTCCAGAAGTACGACTGGTGCTGTAGTGCTGGGTGATGTGGCCACCATGGCTGCCAGTGAAGAGAGGGGCTGTGATGTCCCGGTGAGGTGCTGAAGGAGGATGGGTGGGCAGCGTGTTGCACGTTGGGAGCTTGCTTGCTTTGCTGCTTCTGCCATTGCTGTAGCCACTGCCTGCAGGGTCTTTTTTACTGATGCTGGCAGTGGGACACCCTTGCTTCCACAGAGGGCTCCAGCTGTAGCTGCAGCTCTACAGCAGAAGGGAAAAAGAGGGGAGAGTGGCAAAGAACATTAGGGCCTATTCCTAGGAGTGCCTTACCAGTTCAGGCCTTTCCTTCCTTGACAGTAACCTCTGTCTTCCAACCCTGACTGCCTGCTTGCATTAATTACCACTTAGTCCCTAGATGCACTCATTTCAAGCTACCTTTAGGGTTCAGAGTACAGAAACTAACTGACCAAGGTTGAAAGCAATTAACAAGAACGTTATTTTAAATTAACAGCTTCTTTTAACCAGCTGTCCAGAACTGCTTTAGCTGCCTTTTTTTTTCTCCTTTTCTCTTTTTTCCATGGCAGTGGAAAGATGGTTTAGGATTTCTTTTGTTATTGTGCTGCATTTCAATCCCTCCCTATTTTTTTTTAATATTTTCAAACTCCTACCAATTTAATACTAAGCATTTCCAGTGTGGATTTAAAAGGAATCTTGAAATGTACTGACTGCCTAAATGAATTGTAAATGGCATAGGATATTGAGAAAGTTCAGTTTTTTCTTCTATTAGCTATCTTGTACCACGTCAAGATGGGCTTTGTGAATGACCTATTGAGATGTCAGTGCTTTCTTGTTGTGTTGTTTTCTTTCTTTCTGTCTTACCTTCTCTCTTCACACAGAAGATTTGTCACATAGACCCTCACTGATTTCTTTACAGCTTAATCAGGAGCTGAACTTGCAGACAGGACGAGGCTTAGCACGTAGCTCGAGCCCAGCAAGGAGCCATAGGATAACTGTGATTCAGAGTCCAAGGTCTGCTTGTTAGCTTGGCTTGGGTGACTTTTACCACTTCCTGGTCAACAGAGAATATGAACTGATCAAACAGCCCTCTAAAACCTGGAAAGTAGGAACAGTGCTGGAACCTCCTTAACAGTGCCAAGAATCTTCTCTTTTCTATAGGTTTTAATGTTATGATGACCCTACCCTGAGGATGTTACAAGAAGGAACTTATACCAGTCATTTTGAAGTACTCACTGAAAATATGCTGGTCTTGGTTATCCACCTCAACTCAACAATATGCCTTCTCAAGTAGCTTTAGGCCTTTAAACCCCACTGTATTAGGTTGTATTTTGGCAGTAGGACAATTCAAGGTCATCCTGACTGATTGATGTCTGGCTTGAGAAATGTGACCAACCAGTTTAGTTCAGGTCTACATCTTAATTCTTCTCCCACAAGTTCTACTGAAGTCCTGTTTTGCCATGCTAAATATGTTTTTTTTTCTTTTTCTTTGATGCATCTGCTTTTCAGAGACTTCTATGTCATTGTGCTTTTTTTAGCTTAACCAGAAACAATTCCCAGGGTGCAGCTGGACACTTAAATTCAACAGCAGTTCTGGAAATAATTGCCCCATCAACGTCAACACCCTTTCAAATCAGACTGGGTAATGCTCAGAGTGAGTCCCTGTTGCCTTCGGTGCAAAAGCAAGCAGGTTTGCATAGCCTACCCTCAACAATCAATTATTTTGTCTCAGCTTCTTAAATTATACTAACTGCTTTGCAAGAGAATGATTTGTTTTGGTTTTGTTTGTTTTGGTTTGTTGGGTTTTCATCTTCCCTGGTTAGTTCTGCTAGCCCTCTAAGATAATCTCTGGCTCTTTTCTATGAACTCCCTCCAAATTGCCATTAATTTTTGTTTACGCAAAATGTGGAATTGGGCATGTTTTTTTCCATAGTAGGCTGCACTCAATCAATATAGATAAAAACCATTACTCCCCTGTTACTTGCAGTCTCTGCGTGTGCAGCGTAAAATTGTGGTGACCTTTTTTGCTGTCAGACTGCATTGTGGACTCATGTCTAATTTACTATCTGCTACTGACCCTCAGTTTCTCCCATCCTTTGCTGTTTTCTGAGTTTGTGCTGTCTGGAGGGTTTTTTTCTTTCCTTAAAAAACTAAAACAGTGTTATATTACTTGCAAGTTGAATTTCATCTTGCAATTTTACAGCTTATATGTTCAGTCTTTCCAGATCTCAGCTGCCTCTCTGTCTTTACTGGCTTTCTGACTGTCTCGGGTTTTGCAGTTTCTGTAGTTTAATTGGAAGAAATTGCAGCCTTTTAACACTCTTCTGTGTGGTAGAAAAGAGAGGTTTCACTGCCCTATGTATGTTATTGTGTTGCAAACTCTTTGTATCTACTTACATGCATACATCATTAGTGTAGTTAAGTAGGCACTGATAAATGGAAGCTGAGTGACATTATTTCTGGAGAGGTAACTTTGAGAGTCATTGGCTGTGTGATAATAACCAAATTCCTTTGAAAAGATGAGATCACCTGTAGCAAAACAAAAGGAGGAGATGAACAGGGCAGGGTGTCAGAGAACTGCTGTGGGGTAGAAATCCAGTGGTCTGGCAAGGAGGTACAAAGAGATGCTGAAAGACAAACTGGAACACCTATGGAAAGACAGGGAAGTACGAAGCAACTCACAATGATAGAGGGATTTTTTAGATAAATGGAGAAGTCCTCTCACGTGTTGTATGTTTGCAATTCAGCATTCACTAATACAGTGCCTACCTCAAGGTGAAGACAAGGCAGTGTGTGCTTTTAACGTGGGGCAAGCACCCACCTTGTTGGTGTGCTGGTTTAGCTGGTTTTTGTGCCAACTAGACTCAATCTTGCTTTCTGTAGGACTGCCTCTCTTCTCTAGTGAATACCAAGGGTTCCTGGTGATACAAGTATCCCAATCTTCTCTCCAGAAAGTCTGCGAGGAAAGAGAATTGATTTCCACCAACTTTTCACTCAGAAAAAGATATATTATTCTATATGCATAAAGCAGGTTTTTGAATATATGGATTTATTCAAACTCTGTTCACGTACTCCACAGGGGAGTTTCAGGAGATGTTCAAGTCTTGCTGAATCAGTAATAGGGAGGGAAAATCTTCTCCAAACAACTGTGAACTGAAATAATTGAATTTCTCACAGTTCTAGTAATATGAAATGTGTATTTAAACACGAGTATCAAGACGAAAGAAACTGACTCAGAAGTTTTAATTCAGCATTTTAACAAACGCTAAATGCTCTCTCTGATTTTCTGACAGTGCTCAGATTAAAAAATGAGCTAGAAGAAAACTGACTTCCTGCTGTTGTTCTTAAGAAAGCTATGGTTGTTGCGTTGCCAACTCAGGGTCTGGTCATAAGAGCGCAAATTAACTTTGTGCTTAACATGTCAGGTTTGCTATGCATCTGCCTGCTATTAAGGCCAGTAGTACTAAACTGCAGGGTCTGTGGCCAGTGCAGTAGCTTTAATAGTTACACTATGTATAATAAATATATGTGTAAAACATGCTCTTGCTATCAATCAGTCAAGGTTTGCTTCACTGGCTTTTTTCTTTTTTTTTAATATTTTCAACATTGTACAAATTTGACAGGCAGAGCTGTAAATGAACAAAAAAACCCCCAACAAAATAAAAAACCCAAACCACACAAACAAAAAAAATGTTATTAAAAATGTAATAAATGAGTTAGGAAAAGTAAGGTGTTGTTGGAAATTTGGGCCTTTAATGTTCCCCAGAAATTCCTAATGATGCGAAGAAAGGATTGTGATCTTAAAAATGTAAAACTGATTTTTGACAGGTCAAGATATCTGCTCACCAGTGTTTTCTGAATTGTCAAGTCTTGATATCCTGCTTCACAAAATATGAAGGGCCCTGTACAGCAACATGCAGTGAATGTGCTGTATGTACCCTGAGGGTCTTATGATCAACAGCTAGAGAACAGATACAGTGAGCAACTGTTCCAGCTTTTGTGTCTTGTTTCCATTACAGAAAACAAGCGACTAACTCCACCCCTGCAGTAACTCTGTAAGCATTTTCTGCACCTGAAGAGTCTTGGAAGATGTCTGTCCCATCTTCTTTAGCTGTAACTCCTGAATAAATTAATGAAGATGTTTACCCTTGTGTGTCCGGGTGCCTGATGAGAGACATAATGTGCAATCAGGCAGAACCAAGATAGTGCTGTGAAACTGCATGTCAGCTGCTGGGTTATTGCCTGACCCAGTGCCTAGTTAGCATGTTTCCCCAGCTGATTTTGGATCACATTTGCATAGAGGCCAGATACTTCTGTGCAAACTTTGGGGGGGAAAAAAAAAAGGAAGTTGAACTGGAACATTTTTTTTTCCTGAAAATATATATCAAATGCTTTCCTCCTGTTTGTTAACGTGTCCCAGCCCTATTAATGAGGACCCCAAGTCAGTAAATACGACTCATGTTTATACAAGGCAAGGTTCATGTAACATGGCCAAATTTTGGTCTCATTTATTCCTGATGTTAGTCTGCTTAGTTCTGTGGAGGTTGCAGATTTAGTCTGGAATAAATAGTAGCAGAATCTATTCCAGCTGTCTATGCAATACTTTGGGATATATCATAGGATGCAAAATCACAAATGCCTGAATGAGAGATTTTGCTTATTGAAACTGTACTTTGAAAATGAGTTATTATGGGTGTTGTCCTTCACAGCCTCTGTCTGGGAGGATGCAAGATCCATTTCCATGCAAAGTGTGCAACTTGTGCCAAGTTATTACAGATAGATTTATGATACAGACAAGAGAGTGAAAGGAAACAATATGCCAGAAATGAATTAGAAGTCAAGAAGAAAAAAGAAATTTAGGACACTTGGGCGGCCTGTAACTTTTTAATATTTTAAATAGAAAATCATATTTCACTTGATCAGGGTCTTGATCTAGGGAAAGTACTTAAACCAGTTCTTAAATTTAAGATGGGGTCATAGGTATTTGAAGCATAACTTTTTCTATAGTGTTTCCTTGGGACTGGGTTTAAGATTCCAGTATTTTTTTTTACCATTTACAAACAGCAGTTATTAGGGCATAATCCGTATTGCTTTCAATTCTTGTATTATTTAAAAACTTGCAAAGTGTACCAGTTAGAAGCTGTATTTGTTGTATGGCATGTACTATTGAAAAGAGTAGAGATAAGTAGAATATCTTCTCAGATTAAAACTTCCTTGTACGTGCTTGCATCTGTCTGCATGAGAGTTAGGCAGGTTGAGTTTTGTTGTTCTGGAAAGTTCTAACAAATTAAATTTCAAGCTGACATACTTTAATATTTTTCTGAGAAGGAACACTTCTTCCTAGTCATCGCATTAAATAAGCTAAAGGAACCAATTCTGCTCAGTTGAAGCCACTCAATGTTTTTTTTTTTTTGTGCAAGCACAAAGCAGAATGCAAACAAACACTGAAGATCTATACTGAAAAAGGCTACCAAGAGAAAATCAACTTCGCTGCAGTAAATTTTACTATGGTCCTTTTACTAATCAAAATCATATGCCTATACCAAACCCAGGGAAAGATATTTCTTTTCACGTGTTCTAGTTCGTTTTATTTACGACCTTTGTTATAGATATTCAGGCGCTTTTTCCTGATGCAATATGTGGCTCCAATTGCATACCAATGACATTCACGTGCTGCATTTGTGACAAACTGCAATCACAAGAATCCAAGAATTTGTCCCCTGATTATTATGGGGATCATGCAGAGAGCAAACATTTGCAATATGAAGAACATATATTTCCACTAAGTTTTCTGGGAACAGGTCGTCTTCTCTCCAAAGTTCCTCCTGCACTACCCTAGATTGGTACCACTGGGCAGGAGTCATGGGCACTAGCCCAGAGCTACATAACTATTGACCTACTGGCTGAGATGCACCAGCTTACTGGTTTGCAGGTTGCTGTTGAAGAGAGTGGATTGTGGCTGAATTTGGACTCAATGGAAACATTAATCTGAGTGCTTCCCTGCTGCTCAGTCACTGCATGTCATGAAACGTGTAGGAATGTAATGGTCTCTGAGACATCAGTTCCTCTTTTGGATTTTGTGGAACTGGTGCCAGGGTTCAAATACAGGTGGGGGAATCAGAAAAGATTTAGTAGACAGGCAAAGTGACACTCTTTTTTTTTTCCTCCAAAGAAAACGGGCTGGTAAATCTTTTTTCCCCCAAACTGTGGTGTGCTATGAAACCCATGTTGTTAAAAATGCTAAAAAGTTCTCGTTCCTGTTTATTCATTATAACTGCTCCCTTGACTTATGCTCTGACTTAAGATACTTGAATAACTGCACCTCCAAAGCTGTGCTGCTCCAAGTGGAAATAGGCTTGCAGGAGGTGTTCTGCTTTCCCAGTTTCATTTTCTCTAGGTTCAAGCTGTTGTTAAGCTAGGAACTATTGTAGACTGTTTTTTTATGAAGGATCTTAAGAAGTTAGGGTTTGCAGAAGCCAATTAGTTCTGCTCCATCTCTCTGTCAGTGCAGAGTTGTAGTATACAAAGTAATTTCTAGTGCTTTGTCTAGCTAATTTTTAGCTTGGACATGTAGTGTTTTTGCAGCTGAACAAAAGTCTTTTTTTTTCCCCCCAATGTTCGGCCTAAAGCGTTCTCTTTCTTGCTTTCATCCCGTGACCCCTTGTTTTTCTGCCATGTACCACACTCAGCAACTTGATTTGCTTTTTGGTGTTCACGGCGCGTAGGTGCATGTGGAAGGTTGCTATATTTTGACTCTATAGTGTTTCTTTTTAGAAAAGGGAGGTCAGAAAAATACACCATTGAACCCTCACCATGTGCTGTGCAATCAGTTACACTGCTTGGAGGAGCACTGGTGACACACTTTGAAGGCTTAACAAGCCACTTTGTTGCAATAAGCTGCCTTTTTCATGTTTTATTCCGTGTTCTCCTCACCCCTCCGCTCACAGTAGGAGCCAACCATTTTTAAGCCTCTCCTTATTTGAATTCTTCCTTTTAGGTACCTCACTCCACAATAAACTGTAACAAGGCAGAGATGTACACTCTTTTGGCAGAAGAGGAAAGTTTGTCTTTCCTTTTATAATCCTCTTCACGTATTCCAAATTAATTTTTTTCCACAGCTTTTTTCCTTTGTTTTTTTTTGGTGGTTGTTTTTAAAGAAATTAAGATATTGTCTGTTAGCCTGGAAAACTGCAGTCCCATACACATTTGCTGAAGATAAATGCTCAGACTCTAATAATCTGCTTGCTTTTACGAACATTATTGCCTCTCCTTATTGTTAAAGGGATACAGTCAGGTCATATTTGGCCAAAAACCAGCCTTCAAGTTCCTGCAAGATCTAGGAATTGTAGAGTTTGCTTTTTTCAACATGATTTGGGGGAAACAGTGTGTGTAATTTCAAATAGGTATTTTAAACAAATATAGGCAACAAACTGAAATTCTTATTTTAACATTTGCCTACTGTGCTGTTAAGTATCTATGTGAAGGTGACGATGAACAGAAGTAAAGCTGATTAGTCTGATTGTTTTAACAGAAGATACCTACAGAAAGGAAACAAACCATACTCATAAAATTGTGGTCTCTTCCCTCGTACTGACCAAAAATGTTGCCCCCGGCAGCTTTATCATCTGTTGACGCTGCTTATTAGGAAAGATCCTCCCTTTGCAATTTTACCATCTTTACTATGGTCTGGAAAGTGAGATGGATATAATGTGCAATTGGCTTAGGTAATGAAGTTCAATTGGGTACCTCTAGAGCAAATCCAAGCCCTAGTCCCAGTCTATTTTTTAACTCATGTTGCTATTTTAATCAGGAAAGTTACAAGAAGTGACTGATTAAAGGGGAAACTGAGCCAGCAGACAAAGGAATATTGAGAAACATGTCCTCCTGCCCACATATCTTATTTAACTCCAGACCACTGGGTAATCCTTGTAAAACGTATGCAGAAGTCCCTTTTCATGAAATGTTTCAGCTGATCCAGAGTAACATTTCACCCAAAGTACTGAGTGTCTTGGACATTTCAGAATCCTCTTTTTGAATGTTGAAGATGCTGAGTTCCTGCGAGTTGTAGAAATCTGCTTCCTGCTTGTATGCATCATACTTCATTTGCATTACCTGCTGCTAAACCCTGAGTTTAGCTTGTATCATTCAGAACAAAAACTGTGTGTTAACACCATCTGCATAGTGGTGTGCGTATTTCATGCTGCTGATGTTCCTGGCTGTTCTGAGATCACCTGAGCTTAAGGTGTCAAACTGGCTCTAAAGCTTGACCTGCTGATGTTAGATAGATGTGGAGACGCTGCTGCAGCTGTTCTTGTCTCCTGTGTTTTGTCAAAACTTCTCCAAAAAGAAAATCATTACCATGATTCCCATCTTACTGGTACAAAACAGAGGCACAATGAAAACATATACTTCTAAAGTCAGTGGCCAGGCCAGGAATGTACTACGTAGCGCTGTGGAATTCAAGGCCAATATTAGGTGACAAAAGGGCATGCAGTCTGGCATTTAAAGCTATAAAAGGGTAAAGAGAAAGAACAGTTTCTAATAGCACTTAAGCGATGAGCATGGCTTTGGAAGGCACCCTAAAAGTCTACTTCACAAGTGCAATTCAAAATTAAAACAAAATACTGTCAGTTCTGGTCTTCACTTTTGGTAACAGGCGTAGCTGTTGCATCGGTTCTTGCTTCTTGAGCTCCAAGGTTTTCACGTCTTGCTACTGAATGAGTAAATTACGACACTGAGCTATTACCTCTTGCAAAGTGCTGGGAGTTCTAATGTGGGCTTATTTGTCCCTTATAAGGATAGAAACGAGAAGCATGAAGTGTCTCAGTAGATAAAAGATCGTATGTCCTGGTGCATGCAGCTCCCCATTTACCTAAAATCTTTGGACTTGACCTAGGAAAACAGATCTTATCTCATTACTTAATTTTTAAGGTAGCCAAGTTGCTACTTTTTATAGGCGGGATGAAAATGTCTTTTCCATAAAGTTTTATTTAAAGTATCAGCGAATGTCACTTTTAAAAGTTACTATTATTTTTGCAGGTGATCATATACCATATAATGATGGATATTTCAGGTACCAAGGAACAGACTTGAAATCATTTGGTTTGCTACACAGAAAAGGGCCAGAAGTTGCTCCTCTCAACCACCTATCTAGGTTTCTGGGGCAGTTTTCACAGTAAAATTCAAAGGACAGGTGACAAGGTCTCTCAAAATGAAGCAGGTATCTAACAAAAATTGAGGGAATTTTCTTTGAGTGGGGGAGCTTCGAGTTTGGGAGGAAGATGACTCCTGAACTGGCACTTGCATTGCACACCCGTTAGGATGCCAGCAGTTACAAATTTCACCAGGTCCTCAAAGAATTTCCCCCTGCTAATTAGTATAATTTCTGCCTTGTCCACGTTGAGCAGCAGCCAGCTGGCCTTCTTCCAGAAACCATTTTCTGCCAGATATTGTTTGAGGTTGGCAGCAGCCGTGTCTGGGTCAGGAAGGAAGGAAATGCAGAGCAGGGTATCATCAGTGCACTAATAGTAGTGCAGTGTCTACTGCTTCATAGATGCCCTGCAGCAGCTGATGAACCAGAGAGGTGGATGGAAGTGAACCCAATAGGAAAATCTGAGGATGCACAGTTGCCCAGTAAAAGATTTGAAAGCGTGTATCATCTCACATGGAGAAGGGGGGAATGTCTGGAATTTCTCCCTATGGATTTTTGTGCTCATTAGTGTATGAATCTCATAGCAGGTTGTTCTGGGTTGTATTTCACTCAGCAAGTGTAAATCCCTATGGCCAGCTATTACCCGCGTGCCTGCGTTGTGAACAATTTTGGCATCGCTCAGGCAGCAGAATGTAAAGGATAGTGACCTGCTTTCTGAAACACCCCCGGTTTTGGCAGCCTTCTTCAAGCATATTACAGGTGTACATCAGACATGATTTCAGACCGTGAAGAATATTTAGTAAGTGAAGCAACGTAGGTATGCGAATACATGGTTTCATGCTGTGGTTTGTCTGTTATGTGAATATATCCACTTTAAAGCGTGACCCTGTAAATTTGAGTTTCTTTTGTAGTATTTTGCCTTACTTTAGTCATAAGGCATTGCTTGTGAATCATTTCAGCTGTTACCTCTATCAAGCTGTGCCTGGGAAGGGCTAAAGAGTTAGATTTCAGATAATAAAAATGTACCTGGGATGCCTTATGACCTTCAGTAAGATGAAACAAAGCAGGCAAGCCCGAAATGTAGTACATCTCAAATGAATGTCTTGAACATAAGGCTGAGACTTTTGAGTGGATCAGTACTGTGTTAAATCTGTGAATTCAGCATGAGCTGCTACTTTAACGCAATGTCTTTAGGACATAAACTCATTATGATAATGATGTGATTGGTAAGGAGAAATTCAGAGAGTTTTACTCCAAAGAGTGTCCTGCTAAGAAGAAATAGCACTATGAGTTTAAGTAACACTTTAAGCTGAGCAGCCATAACGTGTAATTTACATATATTTACAGTTCTTACATAGGAAGAACTATGGGTGCTATGGGTTGCGCCTGCTCACTTTATCTGTAGCAGGAGCTGACTGACATTGGACAGCCAGCTGTGCTTCTTATCAGAGTAAAATATTGCCTAAGAAACAAACAGAGTTTGAACAGGGATGGTTATGGAATAAAATACCAAAGATAAAGTTTTCACAAAACTGCACTGTAAACAAACACTTAAAAAATAAGGTACGTGCAGAACTTAAAAGCTGTTGTTAGCGAAATCCAAGCTACCAAAACACCATCAGTGGTGGCTTGTGGACAGCGGATTTTGAAATGCTTTAAACATCTATGTGTATGGGTTTTTTTTTCGTGTGCTACAGGGGAGCCTTATGATTTCACAGGTTTAGGCTAACTGTAAATATTCTGACTTTGAATTTCTATCTGACAGTCTTTTTGAGGGTTTTTATGCCTTCTCAGTTTTCTGTGGAACACCTTACTTTTGAGAACAACAATCAAACAGCGAATCGTATCAATAGAGCTATTTTATTTTAAACTGGCAAAATGATTTTCTGAACTTCTAAATGTTGTTTTAATTATGTAGATTTGGTAATATGCAAATTACCTATTCAGATTTTCAAAATAATTTGCAAAAAACGTGGTTGTGGTTCACCACACTGTCAAACAAATGAAAAATTTTAGTGAGGATTCCCTTAAAGCAACAAATCCTGGAAATCAATTCTGCAACTGAGATTGTACAGGAAATTGCTGTATTATATAAAAGAAAAGGTTGGAGTTGTACGTTTGTAATCTTATGCAGTTTCATTCAGACTTTAAGAAGAAAATAAAATTCCTCTGAAATATTAGGCTGTGAGCATTTCAGATTGAATGGTAAAACTTACATAAACTTACTCTTGGAGTGAATTTTTACATTTGTCTAGTAGATAGAAATATTCTGCAATAAATATTTGTCTATAGAAAGTGTAGGGGTATACTTTGTGCTTTAAATAACAACATGAAGATGATGGTTATGTAGGGTTTAGAGTGCTGTTGTACATTGTATGGTGCATCAAAACATCTATGGAAGCATTTGAAGAATCAGTCCAACTGGAGTACTCGTAGCTATTGGTTTATGAAAAAACATCCTATTGTTGCCTCGCCCCCTCACCTTTCATGTGCTTTAGAAAAATTGATCAATTTCTTGTCTTATACTGTATATCTCAGCAGGTCTGTACCACTGGCCAAATCCGGGGATACTGCATTGATTCAGCTGGGAACCAAGTCCTCAGCATCACTCCAGATCAAGTCCTCTTGAGATTTATTATATTTTAATAGAAAATATTATTACTTAAAGCTGTAGGCTGATTGAAGAACACACTCGGACAAATGCATGGTCTTTACTGCTTCATCTGCGATGAGGTTATGATTTTCTCCTGCTTTCATATCGTTGGAATTTAAAGAGGTTTTATCCTTTACTCTGTGAGTTAATTACCAGTAAGTGCTCAGTCTTTGACAGTTAAGTTGTGTGGCTGCATGCGCTCTAATCTGGCAAACTGCACAGCATTTCTCCTGATGGCAGAAAGCAACTATCACTAGCCAGCGAGATGGCCAACAGGATCATCAGGGTTTTGGGGTCCCAGAGAAAGGGCAATGGAGATGATTTGAGTAGTTGTAGAAGTCACTTATTGGGGGCATTTTGAACCCAATTTGCCACTTAGCTGGCAAATTTTATCCATTTCTCCTAGGTTTTTTTTGTTTCTTTTATCAGTTGGAAATGCCAGAGCCTTGGTTTTGGTTTTTTTTTTAAGAATGATGTGTCTAGGTCAAAGAGTGAGTGTATCTTTTTATATTTTATTTTTATGCTACTTGAATTAGTAGGAAAAAAATATAGCATTGAGGGAATTATCTTTTACAGTTAGGGATATCTACTGACAAATTTATAGGGAGCTGATGCAACAGTTTGTACATCCTGTAAAATCCAAGCTTGAGAGAATCTTCACTTTCATTTTCTTGGCTCCATGGGCTCTTCTCTAGAAACAATCAGATCTATTTTTATCAAAAAGAGATTCCTGTGAGACCATGTGAGTAGATGCAAGCTCAAAGATAGGGCTTTTATCAGGCTTAATAATAGGGCCTTTTTTTTCAGCTGTAGAAGGATCTAAGCACCTCCTTCATAAGTGTTCATCTAGGGAAAATGATCACATCTATGTATGAAATATACTACAGTTAAAAATATTGACTCATAGCATTAATGCAAGGTGATAAAGTCTTTTGCTGATGAATATGTTACCATTAATGATGACAGTCAGTAATTTGCTCTGGTAGATTTCAGTGTGATTTACACAGAGGCCCATCAACAGTCTATAAAAAAACCACCATTTTCTATGCTAGCTTGGATAAGACAGCAGTTTCCCTGTTGTGAGACTCATTGACTTAAGGGTTGTGAGAAATTTTGTGTTTTCCACCTAATATGCATCACCATTTATGCAGAGGAGAAAGCCAGGGTGATCAAACTGAAGAAACAGGATAAGTAGCCTCAACATTCATAAAAAGCTAGGGAAGAGCTGTGCTCCCAGCGGTGCAGGCACATCCTCCCTGCTCCGGTACCCCTCTGAGCAGGGAAGACCCAGGAGCCCAGGGTAGAGCATTAGGACCACCATCTGACCTCGTCTGCCCTGGGAGTAGTCAGAGGAGCCTTCACTTCTGAGTTTCAGTTGGGGAGGGAGAGTCTCGTTCCCCTATGGATAATATGGTCTTTGCTTCACGTTAATTTTGAATATGGTGCCCAGATATGGGTGTTCAGGCTCATTAGGAGGAAACGAGCAGGTGTGTCACAGCAAGCTGCTCTGCCAACACTGGTTACCAGAAACGGCAGTGTTAGTACTTAGCATATCACAACAGTATTATCTGCTGGCATCTGATGTATTATTCTTTTGTATAATATGTCGACAGAACTGACGAAGTCTAGTATGAGATAGAAAATCGTTGCATTATGCAACGGGAAGGAGTGCTGCTGATTGAGGTTGTTAACTCTTTAGGGAAAAAGTTTCTCTGGTCTCTGCTGGAGTCTTCTGGCTCCACTGTAATTTAGATCTTCATAAACATGGTGGTTTGCTACCATTTAGGGAAGTGAATAACTTAGCTTTATAAATCAGAATTTCTTCCCGAGTGATCTTCACCTGGTTGTGCTAAAAGTAGTGTTACAGGCCCTTGTTGCACAAGTACGTCATACAGAAAACACTTCCCATAATATCCCTTTTATGCATTCACTCGACACCTAAGTTTGACTTGTTTCTTAACTAGAGTAGAAAATATTTTTAAGAACTAGGATTTTCACTTCTTCCTTGATCACATGCAGTGAAAAGCATCCCTTAGGTGTGGTGATGTGGTATGTAAACAAGACGCTATTGCCAGTGTCAAGATAGAGAACATATAATTTTCTTGCTTAGAGTAAAAATATTGTTCAAGCGGATGCTGCAGATAACAAATGTGAGTCTGGAAGGCTACTTGCTTGTGAGTCACAAAAGATGAGGTTTCTTTTTTGAGAAGAAGTATTTTAACAATTCTGTAGGTACTCAGTTCTTACCTGTAACTAAGGTGCATAATGTGCCTATTAGCAGGTCGACTCTGTCTATGGAGATGAGAAACAAATTATTTTCTCTGTCAGTCCCAACATAAATCCATAGAGATAAAGGAAATGACAGCAAACAATTTATGTTTTTTTCCAAGTCCTGCTTAGCATCCCAAACTTTGATCCTTCCCTTTTACTTTCTTGCAGAGGGAGTGCCTTTCCTTTTTTCAAGTTGTTCACGTTCTAAAAACCTTTCTGTTGTAAATCAATATTATTGATAGCTTTCTCCTGAGCCTTGTTTCATCAAAAAGTAAGCTTCTGTAGGAATCTTTGGGTTTATGTCCTCTGTGCAGATTCCCATACCTGGCTACACAGGTGCTCTGACTGTGCTGTGAACTGCTTGGATGGAGAACAGTCTCACTGTGTTATTGTGAGCCATAGCCTGTTTAATATACTGCTTATTGCTAACTATTATGCAAAAACATCCTGTTAATGGAAAGGAAAGAAAAAAGGTGTTTAAAGAGACACTGCTCTTGCTGGGTGGGTGGGTTTTTTTGTACCTGGTTGTGTAGCCATGTAGCCTCATGCTACCCACACTAGATACTGCAGTGGCTGGCCCTCAACTGTTACCATATTTTCACATCTAGAACCTGCATCTTGAATAACCCATGTTCCTTAAGAGTACAAGTACCTGAGAGTATGTCCTTTCTTGACTTGCTGAAAACAAGAGGCAGAGGGTTTCCAGGGTAGAGAAAACAGTGTATGGAAAAATCAAGGGCCAGTTTAGGGAAAGAAAGTAACCAAATGATAGCGCAGAGCTCATATTAACATACCTATAGACATAGTCAGCACAGCATTTCTTTTGGCATTTTTAATTCCCCCAAGTGACATGCAAAACTGTATGAAAATACTGCAAGTATCACCCAGAGAGGGGAAAAATGAACTGCTGTGCTGGTGATGATATTCAATGGGAATTCCCTATCCCAAGTATCAGGCCATCAGATGCCTGCCATATGCAATATTTGTGCATCACATAATGTAGAGTACTTGCTTGGAATGAATTGCCGTGGTGTCTTACTGGTGTGTATCACTGGTATTGGACAGTGCCCTGCTGAAAGAGATCTGGATGTTGAGGAGTGTGCTCTTTACCACCTATAAATTTCTTAGCTTGTTATTGAGGGGAAGAAGCAGGAGCACAGGGAAAAGAGCAAATCCTGTTGCCTTTGCTTCTATTAAGTAGTGTTGCCTGTTTAATGGATGGGTAACAGGAAAGAGTGTAAGGGGATGCCATTGTTAATGTGAACTCCTGCAGTTTTTATTATACTTGCACCCGTTATAGTTAGGGTTGAGCAGCTGTTTCCATTATGAACTCCTATTTCAGGGGTTTATAACTTGGTTGTAAAAATTTGCTCCGGGCTAAACTGTAACTTGCTGGGTCTTAGCCTGGGAGAATTTTCTTAAACAAAACTTCAAAACAAGAACTCTGTCTAGTCATTGTTCTGCAAGCTTGCACAGAAGCCAAATTTTAGTGACAAGCCTTGAGATCTGTTTGTAAAACTATGAGTTGATTACATTTCCTTCTGTAATAGTTTTTAAAAAAGCGGTTTGAATTGCTTTGCAAAATATGGCTGAAGAACGTAAGCGACCAAGACAGGAATGCCATGGTGGCTCAGCTGATGTCCATTTGGTCTGGTAGCTGTTGTATTATAAAGTTTTCCTTTGAAAAGACAGCAATGTGTTACTGCCATACGAAGAGAAAAGCTGCATTTGCTTTTACTCGTAGCATCTATGAAGGTTTAGTGCCTGTGTGTATTGAACTGTGCCTATGTAATACTAACACTGAATTCACACTTCGTAGTGTACTGTTTCTGCAAAGGTGTCTTATAATATGTCTTTGGCCATACGTACGTTTAAATCCCCTGGGCATATAATTTCTTTCAGAAAGATCTTAGATCGCCATCACCAGTCTGCCCAAACCATGTTCAACGGTCTTTAACTGCCTCTGAATAGTGTTTTGCCAAGTTTTTTTATGAGGTGCAGTTACACTTTATAACAACACCTTTTATATGTAAAAAGAATTGTCTCTTGGCCCTTCCAGTTTTTCTGTGGCAGCAGACATGCATTGGAAACTGGGAAATTTCACCAAACTGCTCTGCAAAAGATGCAGTAAGATTATACGAAACTAATCCTTAATACATTCAGCCTTTTGTTTAGCTTACTAAATTACAGTTGTAAGACATCAAGAAAATGTGAAATTCCTGCTTGCAGGTTTGTGTGTGCTGTCATCATCTACTGTCAGATTTGCAAAGCTCTTTGAGTAAATGAAACTGCAAAACAGCTTCCTGCAGTTTCCAAGGGAGGAACCAATCATTCAGGCAGAATTTCTGATATATCTGAAGACACATCTGACTATTTCTTTCGTTGGTTTCACTCTTCAGTGACCTGAGGAAAACTTGTGGTTACATCTGGGGCTCAGCATAGAAAGTAAGACCAATGCTGTATGAGAGTATAGGACTGGACCAGAATTAGGTTTGGTTCTTGATATCAGCAGTATATTAAGGCTTTCTCTTGTAACACTTTTGGATCTAAAAACCCTGAATTTTAAGTGTCATAGGTTGGTCTTCAGGTTTTAGTTGCTATTCTGAATCAAAACTGCCAAAGTAGATAAAGATATTTATATTTGTCCTAATCTCATGAAAATAGGTAGGGAAGAGTATAAGAATCCAGGTTTCAATTTGAGAATTTTCATGAAAGTATCTCTGCACTACTCAAGAGCTGCCTATTCTGTTCTTCTGCGGTGCTTTTGCCACAAAGAATAAAATTACCCTATGTTTCATGAAGTGTATATGGTGGTCCATAGCTGTTTTGTCATCTTGGCTGTTCAGGGAGGAGGCAATTTGTGGGAATGAGGGTTTGTAGGTTTTGGTATTTGACAGTGCTTGGTGTCTCCCTGTGCTTCTCCTGGTGTGGCAGTGAATGCCGCTGTTGGGTTTTCTCTGTCACTGGTTAAGCTTTAGTAACTGAACCATGTTTCAGACTGTTGTATGGGAGGATGTTCATTTATGCTGTCATTGTTATTTAGAAGCACGCAGAAAGAAAATAGCTAAGAATGTAAACTATATTATCATTATAACCTGCTTAGTTACCAGCGCAGGAATATCATCCAAACTAAATATGCCAAAGCAAATAATTTCTTTATCCTAAAGACCGAGGGTATGACAAAAGTGTGGTGAATGAGTCTGCTTACATGAAAAATGAAATAATTGATTCATTCTTCTATTCAGGATCCACTTAGGGCACAATCTCAAAGTCTAGAGCCTATTGCTGAAGATAGGATGGCATTGAGGAGAGTGTACTGTGAATCTGGCTGCTCTCCCTCAGCACAGGGTAAAGACAGGCTCACCCAGGCAAAACCATGTAGTCTTTACAGATCTAAACCAACAGTTCATTCTGTTGGAAATGAATGAATGAGCAACAGAGGGGTCTGGCACTGAGAACTCCTGTCGAGGTGCTACTGCATTTATCAGCAGCTTCAGTTTCTCCATTTAAACCTGTAGTTCTGGTATAAAAAATTGCAACCTTGCTATGAGTGCCAAATCCCAGGTTTTCTCTATTTAAAAAAACAGATAAAATTAGTTTTCTTCAAGGGTAAGCAGAAAATATACAGTCTCTGTATCAGGGTGTAGCCATATGTATAATAAGGATTGACTTCACCTCAGAACACCCTAAAGATCTTTTCCTTCTGAACTGAGCTTATGTTTAATAAATATACTTAACTGTAGACTAAAAATTAGGGGTCACCAGTGGATAAGTTGTACTCTGACCCACCCTTGTTCCATGAAGTATATCTCACATGACTACAATTAGGTAACAGTGACTAGATGTCCTATCCATGGTCTGCAGTCTGCATATGTTTCATGGACCTTCTTGCTGACAGAAAGGCACTGCCAATGAATTACTCTGCCAGACGAGGACAAAAAACAGTTGTAGTTTTCAGCTCAGTTCTTGTAGAAGAAAAGCTCTGGGACCTCATTTGAAATAAAAAGCAAAGAACAGATGCGGTAAAGAGAGTTAACAGGGCAGAGAGCAAGGGCTGATGCAGTTTTCTTCCCTCTAAGGGATTTTGAGTGCTCCTGGAGTGCTTTCTGACATGCAATTAGGACTTCCCACAGTTACTCTGACCATATATACATAGAACAGTTGCTAAGATAGTAGCATTTGACACTGTCTCACTTTTCTCTGGACACAACAGACTCCAGAAATGTATGTTTTCTCATGATGCCTCTCAAGTGCTTTCTGTGAGATGTGCCACCATGTTCTCCCTCAGGCTTTATGCTTTGCCTCTTCTGATCTTCCTCCTGTCTGTTTCCCTTATCCCCATCCACCATCTCTGTTCTTCTTTGGAGTTTGTCTGTTGCTCAAAGCAGTCGCTTGAGTTATCCCCATTATCCCACCCTATCTCAGTTCCCTGCCACTGGATTCTCCTGCCAAGAATCCTGTTTCCACTACCTTTTCCTCTCTTGTGTTAGATTTTTCTACTTCTATTGCACTCCATCACAGCTTTCCCTGTCCGTCCCACAGTGCCTCTCTTTCAATAGGTTTCAATAAGAAGGCATTGAGCTTTTTTTCTGATCCCCCATTAGAAAGGCACTGTTCTTTGTAAGGTCAAAAATCTCATGGGTTTCTTACACGCACTAGTTAAATCTGTGTTACTCACTCTGGCTAATTTTGGGATCAAATACTTCTTATAAAAGAGATCAAGCCAACACGCAGACAGAATTATAGGGTTTTAACACTAAATGTAGTATTTCATGTTTAGATGACTATTTTTATTGCTTAGGTAGGGTACTGTAGAAGTGAACTCAACCCAGTTAATGACCATAAATAATAATGATGGCATTATTCTTTTGTCTTGTCCTTTGCACACACTAATCTGCTCTGACAGCCAGCTTTGCTCTTTTATTAACTCTCCGTCAGCTGTAATCAGTGATGGTGAAGTCAGGCAGCAAGATTTACATGTGCCAAGTCTCACAATTTTTTTTTCTTGAACAATTTCAGTCTTCAGTTTTGTGCATCTTTGGGATAGCAGTTCAGAGAAAGCATGGGGAAGAAAGGGGACAATTTTTTTTTGCATATTGACTTATCACACTGAACAGCATTCATAACATCACAGAACAGCACCGCCTTTGGTTACTTTTCCCCTCCTTCTTGTCTCCTGTCTATTTTCAAGAAGAATAAATATGTTACAGGATTACAAAGTTTAAGACACATCCTTGATTAATTCTTTTATTTTTATTAAAAGTTAGAATACACCGTTTGTTTGGGGAGTGGTAGAAAGAGCTTGATGGATCATTTTCTAGCTCTTGTGACAATGCTTCAGCTCATTTTAAGGTATGATTTATGCCAGTTACTAATAGATTACCCGGAAGTTGATGATTAAAGTGGAAGTTTCTTTGGAGATGGATGATATAACTGAGGTCGAGACCTGCTAGTGACCTCGAATGTAACTATTACCCTTCTAGGTTAGTTGCAATTGGAGATCAAAGTGTTAGTACAGGAAACCTATTTGGTCCTGAGATTGTCAGTTGGGGGTTGCTGTTTGACAACAAGGTAGACATGGTGGTTGGAAGGGAAATAAGCATTTCCCTGCAGTTTCTCCATTGCTCACATATAAAGACAGGATCAAACACTTAAACTGCATTTCGGGGTATGGTATTTCATTTGTTTTTCATGAGGAATTCTGCATCTCACCTGAGTAAAACATCACTGCATAAGAAAGTATGGAGATGATTAAGGCTGGTGGTTGCAACCAGCCCTTTCAATGTGGCAGCAGCTTTTTTTTTCTTGCTCACTTACAAAACTGAGAAACTTTGCTTTATTTCTCGGGGTCCTGTTGTTTTAGTTCACATGGGTATATGTTGCAGGGAGAGAGCAGGGGCAAGAGCCTCAGTTACAGTTACTCGGTAGGGAACAGAGTATTTTATAGTTTGTCTTAAAGGGGTGTATATGTTGGTCATATGTCAGTACATCAGTGTTTAGCTCAGATGCAAAGGACAAAAACCAGAAAAGCTTATTTCTGACTGGCTCTTCATGTTAAGTGACTGGAATCACCTAGAATTTCGTAAGCCTTAAGAAGGACAAGTGCTCCTGGCTACTGAGTATGCCTCATTTGCAGCTTGTGCTCATGTTTTTTAATGAAGAGCCCTTCGATTTGAGTGCCTCTCACCTAAGCCAGTGACAATTATGAGGAACACCACCCACATTAATACAACTGCTTTGTATCTTTTGTGAGTTGGCAGAGAAGCTGAGCTGATATTTCCTACTATGGAAATGCAGCTATATTACCAAGTGTCAGGCAAGTTTCACACCATCTTTCATAGCTTTGCTTTTTATCAGACCTCTCTTTTTCCTGGTGGTGCTGCTGTTGCCCTGTCTTTAAGTGTGCTTGCATGCTTGCAAGGGGCTGCAAGCCAGGAAGAGCCTGGTATTGGCAGTACACAACTGGATTGCACAGCAGTATTTCCCCTTATGGTTGTGCTAGCTCTGCAGAGGTGAAGGAAAAACTGTAATGCCTGGGCCACAAAGCAGAGCTACACTGTAGACTATCTTATTTATTTATGCATTTATTTATTTAATTACTTAACTGGAGTTCCCAGAGAAAATGTACTGCCTGGGTTTTACTGAGATGCTGCAGCAATGTGTTGCTGTGTGTTTGGGTGATGCAGAAGTGGACTCTTTGTACTGCTCTTAATACTGACTCAGAGACTGCTATGTGTGGATACAGGCTCTTCTGCATGTGTGGAGCCCCAAGTGCTTCTATCTCCAAGCAGATCCTAGGTCCTTTAGAACCTTTTGTTAGGTCATGGCTTGAGTTTATGAAGGGTTTTAGCGCTGTCCTGGCTAAAAACTGTGTTGTAAAAATCCCATCCTAATAATGAGAACACGGGTGGCATTTCAGAAACATGTTGAAAGATCTGCTTTGCAATGACTTTTACTCTCGGTGCGTTTTCCTTTGCTGATTAATATGTAAGACAATTATAAATATGCAAGAGCTAAATCTTGCTCCACAAGAAGGGGAACATGCAGTAATGCTAGAGTTTTCAGCAGGGTTCTGTTGTCCTCAAAGGGCCATTGCTGAGCTCTATTGCAAATACAACTGTGTCATCAGGTACTATGAAAATAGAAGTGAAAACTCATGATAATGGCCCAGGCAGCCCTGCCAGGGTGTCCTGATTGTGTATTGCTTTTCTTGGGTTTGATTGAAGTTGCCATAAGGGAGACACTGATTACTGAAAAGTGAGTTTTTGAACAGCAAATGCCTCAAGAAGAGGTCATCAAAAAGGGTTTGAAAAAGTATGCAAGGTTAAAAAAGTCCTTCTACTTTTCTGAATGTCACTTCAAGGGTTTTCTCCATTTTCCGGTCACCTGAGCATCCTGAGTTTTTACTTAACATTTCTGGAAAACTTCCCTCTCTTTTGCTGTGAGTTGATGAAATGCCTCATCAACAACCAAAGCGAGGTTTTCTTGATTCCCTTTTATTTAACAAGTTAATGATAAACAAAATAAAATACACAAATGACTGACCACCCAGTTAAAAGAAAAATGTGTTCAGCTTCATTTCAAGTGAACAGGACAATTTGTGTTCAGATGTGCTGACAGAAGCAGTTTCTATTTCCTTCATTGTCGGTGGTAGGTGAATTCTGCATTTTTTTAAAATATTGATAAAAGCTAGGGTTGATGTCGTCAGGTCTGGTGCAACTTTTCTATGCTTTGGATTCTTCTTCAGGAGGATTTCCAATTTGCTGCTGATATTTACCTTCAAACTGCTTTTCAAAACTGCCCTTCACCATCCCACAGAGACCTATGAGAAAATGAGACTTGTGGCCCTATAAAAAAAGGCAAACAAAAAGAAAACCAAATTATTTCCAGTAGTAAACCCATACATCTTAACATAACCTGCTCTTGTGTAACATAGCACTAACTATTCCAACATTGTCTCTGACTTCTTTATTCCTGACTAGAAAGGATGACCAATTTCCTTTACAATCTAATGTTTCATTTAGGATTGTGTGGCTAAAATAGTCAAACTGTGCTGTCCACTGTGGGAACAGCTGTGTTCTTCAATACTGCTGTGACAGAGGTTAACAGCAATTAGTTGCCCCTTCTGTTTGTATTTGTGATTCCCATTTACAAAATTTTCTTCAAAACTAGTTGAATTCAAAACATTTCCATTTGAAGAAAGCTTGGAATTTGACCTAGCTTCAGGAGTTGAAACACAAAGTAAAATTAAATATCAGGCATGCAATAAAATCATACCACCTGCAGAGCTGCAGAGTCCTATGTGATGACTTTATTTAGTCCAGATAGTTACTGCATGATAATATTGCAGAAGGGGAAAAAAAATCTTTAGACAATAAACCAGGTGTACCTGTATTGGGTAGTTTGAGGCTACCATGGCTTGTTGCTCCTACTCTGAATGCACACTCAGATTTGGGGAACCCCGTGGACCACTTGCTACGCAGCATTTCTTAGTTGCAAAACCTAATTTGAATTTAAGGTAAAAGGCTTTCTCTGTGTCCCTTTGCCTGTATCCAAAAGGATTTCAAAGAAGCCCAGGGATTAGCTGACCTCCTCCCTTTATTTGCTACAGCTGGGCATGACAGGGCTAGTACTGGAGGAGGAGGTTGTAATTCCATTACATCCTACTCCAGCAGGCAAGTTTGTGGAGGAAAAGGCATGGTCTTGCTTATCTCCTCTCTCAGCACTAAGGGTATGGCAGGATTTCCAGTTACACCTGATGGTATCTAAGGAAAGGCACAGGAATTTGCTCCTTAGGCGGAGGAATTTGCTTCTTTGCCAGAGCATGTTTTGCACTTCATTGCACTGTTATAAATCACTCTACTCAGCTGTAACTCATGAATGAATATTGGGGATGTGTGGGGGGAGTAGAAAGGGGAGGGTGTGGAGGTTGAGTAGGGTTAACAAAATTTGAAACAGATTTATTGAAAGTCCTTCAAGAGTAAATAAAAAAGACAGCCCAGCTGCTGCTGTTCTGCAACACAGCAAACTATGAGCTAGAAATCCTAGTAATTAGTTTCATTTGTAGGTGAAAAAAGGTCTTTGAGAATGTCTGGTATTAATTATCATTAAGGCCAAGTCATCGTTTCCAGTTGAGAAACCTATATTTTTTTATTTTTAGCTTTATGTGTTGTCAGCTTACATGCAATTAAAGAACCCTCAAAGCAACTGAATCGTGTCACTGGTACAACTTTACTAGCTGCAAAGCAGCAACCTCCCCTTGTCCCAGACACCCAGTGTCTCTGGCTCTTTGGGACTTAACTTCAGTGGCAGCCTATTGGCTTGCATGAATAAAGGGATCAGCTCTCCTTCCATGCTGTGCACCTCGCTCACACCCTACAGACGGTCTGGCTGCAGTGGCAGGACTACTTCAGGTGGCTCAGAAAGAGTCTGTAAATCATAGGTGAGGTATGTGGGTGGAGGCTTTCGAAAGCAGACAGAAATGCTAGGTATCTGCATCGTTTCAGTGGTAAAATTCATATTCCTTTGTGTTCTTTCCTACCTCCTTTAAAATGATTAAAATTAATGTTCTCTCAAAAATACATTTCACTTAGTTTTAATTTAAAATCAAACTCCAGATTTGTTCTCTAGCTTTGCTTGTCGTAGGTTTGGTTTATGTTTGTTTTTATTTCAAATACTTTCTTACACTCTGAATTAGAGCTGCTGCATGTCACAGCACTGTATATCTGCTACAAATGATTTTTTGTTTACCTTCTATGAGAATTTTAAAGTTCTATTGGTTTGTAGTGTGCTTGTAGGGAAAGGCTGATTTTATGCCTAGTGATTTCTTTATGGGGAGCAAGAAGGACAGGAAAAGGAAGCATTTGGTCTGGTTTAGTAAATATGTGGGTAGAATCCTACCCGTGTTGAAGTTTTGCTACCAAATTAAACATAACCAAGCTCTCACTCCTTTTGAGTAAGTCACTGGAAGATTTTGGTAATTTGATCTTCTTAAATGTGACAACTATTAATACTCTGTTGGCAGATCTCCCTAACCCAGTATAGCACAAGAAGAAATGCTGCCTGGTATATGTGGTGCTCCTGTGCTGTTCAGTGGAGCTCGTAAACAGAAAATATTTTGGTGGGCTGTTTCCAATAACTGAAGTAATGCTATATCACTTCAGCTCATTGTGACATTAAGGTTTTCTTGTGTTTCTTTATATTCAAGAGGAAATAAATAGGACAGCTTTGTCATTAATGTGAAAAAGCAATGCTTCCAAAGAACTCTACCCTGTCAGAATTCCCTAACTATGGTCCCTTTTTACACTCCTTGGTATGCAAATTACAGCAGCAGATGGATAGAAATGAAAGAAAGAATTTTTTTGAAATATTTGCCCACTGGTATTAATTAATAACGGCAAAACTAAAAATAGTTCCATCATTATGCTCCTTTCTATTTTCTAGTTATAGTAAGTATTCTTTCATGAGTTTTTTTAAATATGTTTGTAGATAATTTGCAGGTTTTGATTTGTGTGCATGTCCCACTGACACCAAAGAGTTATCCTGTAGACAGAAACCTTCCACACATTCTAAGATTTTGTCCTGAAAGAGAAGAAACAAAAAAAGGAAACAAAGAATAACACAATACTTATTAGTCTTGAATAACTTTTATACTATAATTTTAACTCTGATTTGCTTACTAGAATAGATTATTTTGGATTATTTCTGTGTTAGTTGCTCAAAAATCTCCACTCATACATTACTTTTCTCCTTCTCTCTTATTGTGATTTTAGCCGTTTATGTACTAAAATGTGGGTCAACTGAATACTCTAAAGTGGAAGTAACATAATACTCTTCTGCAATACCCTCTGCACTTTTATCAAGATAAAAATCCTAATGTAAAAAAAATATGCTGGCTGGTATTAGTATTAAATCACCCCCTGGGAAAAGCCCTCAGTGCTAATTAATGAATCATGAAACTCACTGTTTTAAAGATAATCTTTGACACGTATATCTATTCATAAGAAGAGCAATTTCATCAGCAGATTCCATCAGAAATTACTAATTAAACCTTCCTCTTCCCACTCTGTATTTAGAGACAACATGGGGGAAAAAATGGCTGCTAAAGCTAGGGTTTTATTCAGATTTTCAGTGTAGTCCAATTTGCATAAATTCTAATAAAGCATTATTAAAATCTATTAGCACTTGTCTATGGCAATTAAGTTAAGTTTGCTATTTTGAATGATTGCTTTTCATGCAGACTGAGATAAGGAAGCATGGAGGGTTAGCAAAGAATGCAGTGTAATTCTAGGGAGGATTCGTGAAAGAAATGTTATACAAGAGACATAAACCTTAGAAGGAATAAATATCATCTGCTTTCTAAAAAGCAATGGAAAATTCTTGGCTCTATGGAGTTGAGATTCAATCATGGCTGCCCTCAGATGTTTATCTTACTATATATATATGATACACAAGACTGGTTGAACATCATGATATTTTATTATAAAACCTGGAGGGCACTGTCCTCTAGAGAGAATTGAAGATTTTAACTAATATTGATTATTTAGTACAGACTGTAAAGATCATAAGTTAAAATGGGAAAAAAAGAAAGCCAAAGAAAGATTTGAATTTTTTAGATGTTCTTGAAGGTTTCAGGGGAACTCATGAAAATTCAAATAACGTTAAATCATAGAAGTCCTTTAATTGCTCAGGTGTGTGTTGGATTTATTTGTTTACCAAAATTACGCAGAAACCCTTCTGATACATAGTGGGCATTTGTACCTGGTTTGTCTTTCTGGCTTGAAAAGCCCATTTTTTCTGTATTTTACAGTGCAGTTCTTCATGCTCAACTGTGGATGACCTAGGGCATCTCTAAGCACTTGGACTACTGCCCTTGCAGGGAGACTTCCCATCACTCTCTTTTTGACTGCTGCCTCATACTGGGAAGCAGGGTGAGGGGAAATGGGGCCCCAAACTTTGGTGCCCAGCCCGAAGATCTGCATATGGTTGTGTTTGCACTGAATGCCAGGGTGGGCTCGTTGTGCATCTGACGTGTGCTGGGGAACCAGGATGGCCACTGGTGGCCTGAGTTGAGATCTTTCTTGTATCTTTTTCTGCTATGCTTACCCCTAGCACCACAAACTTGAAGGTGCAGCTGCTCTGTTAACTGACCTTGCATTTTTGGATGCTGCTGATTCTAGGTAGTAAAAGGATGCTTCACTCAGGTTAAAGAGGGTGAGTATGATTACAAGGCATGACTCTTGTGCTGAAATTTAATGGAGAGTGCTGCTTCTTTGAGGGTTTCCTGAGAAGCTTTGGCCCTTTTGCTCCCAACAACACAATATTTGCTGAAAATTGTGGAACAGTTGAAAATACCAGTTATCCCAAGGTACAGATATGCACACACTTGTACTTATCCCGGTAAAAATTGATATTTGTAATCTACATTTGACCAAATCACTTGAATTCTGCTCACCAATCAGTTTTTAGGTCTCTTAAGAGATGGCAAGTCCTTTCTTCCATATCTGCAATTCTCTTGTCCAAATTACATGATCTTTAGGAGGACAAGCAGGATTGTGATAGTAGGAGTAATCCCTGTGTCAGTAACGAGCGAGAGCTGGAAATATGTTATTTGAAGAGAATATTCTGAGCTTTCCCATGTTTATTTCAGGTGTTAGTATAATTGGAGGTATCTGGCTTCATGTTGGTCTCCGTGCTTGAAGATTTCTACTCCTGTTTCCCATGTACTAGAGGGAGGAAAGAAAACCCCAACAATAAGGACTGTAGTAGTTACCATTTACTTTACAATGACCTTTGAAGATTACATCACCCTGGAAGTCAGCTATTTCACTCTCCCTTGAAGAAATTGTCTGTCTCCATCTCAAATTGTCTGTTAAAACCACATGAAGACTGGATTTAGTTACCAGAGATAACCTTGGCAACAGCTTCTTACCAGCATTGGTTATGCTTCACTGGAACCAGAAACTGTGAAGCAGTAAAGAGCGATGCCTTAGGTGAGAGATGGTGCTGGACTATTTAAAAAAGTCTTTCTCAAGGGGCTGGATACCCCCATGCCTTATCTAGAACTAAATGCAAAGGTCTTGGCTTTGAACTTGGTTCTCCTTCTTGCCAGCATCTCGTACACTAATTCACTGCATGCATAAAAGAGAATAAACAAGTTTGCTCGTCCCTGACCATGGAATTTTTCTTAAAGACTAGAAAGATTTATGAAACCTTACTCTAGTGCACTTATTTTCTTAAGTGGGAACAGTTTTCCTAGGTGGCAACAGTGTTGCCTAGGTGGCTGTATGATTATGTGGGTGGATGGGCTGATGTGGTTTATATAATTTTCAGTAAAATTACTGGCAGGTCACTTTTTTTTTGGAAGCTTCTCTAATTTATTCATTAACATTTTCTTCTCTGTAGGCTGTTAACTTGGGATTATGAAAACAATACCAGCAACATTTCAGAGTGTTCTTCAAAGCATTTTTAAAATAGTTTTCCAATACTATGTGGCAAGAAATGAAATACACAGTATTTTTTCTATTGTACAATAGAATAGATGCAAGTATAATAGAATATAAATGTTTTGTGAGCACTTGTTTTAAGTGATGTCCTAATGCAAGAGGTGCAACATCAATGTAAGTGATATTATTGCTCCCACCTCTTGCTAGTGGACTGTTTATCTACCATTATCCAGCACGGGAACGTGACAGTTTTCTTTTTCTATTTCTGTATTCTTTGTATGACCCAAACCGCCACTGGAGTTGGCAGTAACCGAGGGCATGCAAAGAAAGCAGGAGTGGGTCTTATGCTTCTACTGCCCTGAAGGGAGGTAGAATGTAATGTTGTTTTCTGTTTCTCAAGCTTTGCTGTATTTTGAAGAATTTTCATGAGGGGGGATTTAATTTGTCAAAGTGAGTTCTCCTTTCCTTTGTCTGTAAAGCAGTTACCATGAGAAATACGTGGAACATTCTGACATCTGGAGTAATCTGACTAGTTGTACAGCATTAACAGCCCTCTTGTATTCTATGTGAATGGCTTTCCTCCACGCTCTTGAGAAGGAGCAAGGCCTTTACTGTTTCAGAACAAGGCAGTTGGTGGTACCAGAAACGATCTGAGAAAACTTGCTAAAAACACTGTTCTGTTACAACCCACGCACAGAAATAAAAACAAAGTTTCTGTCACAAGTATCAGATTTCTCTATACAAATGCAGCTTTTTGCTGGCTGTTACATGAAAAACATAGTTACTAATGTATTTAGAAACTCAAATACCGCTGTCTACATAAAGTGACCAGTGAAGACCTCAATTAAAACCTTTTTATTTATTTTTCTCTCAAATTATTACTGGGTTTTATTTTTACTTTTCCCCATCTATTTCTTGTCATCTGTGGTAATCGCGACTGAAGGGCATATCCTAGATTGGCAGTGTCTCTAAAAATGCTGAGCAACTTCTCTGTGGTATGTTTTTTTTTTTCAATGTGATGTCTCTTCTGCCCTTCTCCAGCTTGCATGCAGCTCTCTATAAATATGTTTTCATGTCTGTCTTTTTACTCACCCACCCAGTTTTTCTGTGACAACTTTGCCTTTGCAAAATATTTCTGGGTTTGCTTCATTCCACAGAAAGTAGAGGCAAATGATGTTTTCTCTAATGTATTTATGTAGATTATTAAGAAGAAAACAAACCTAGGACAAGTATAAAATTAATCACTGGCTTATTAGTTTGACATTGTTGTTTGCATACAGAAGTGCTTTATATCAAACATGTTTTTTTAATAAGTAAATAAGTAAATGACAAGCAGGAGTACCAAGCTTAGCCCAGCATGAGTATTGACAGTGGTTACTGCTGACAGCCTTTTACTGTTTCCAAACAATATGTTTCATTCCCTTAACTCCATTGTCACAGGGAATAGAGCAATACTGAGCTATTCAGCAGAGATACATGCAATAAGCAGTATTCACGGCTTTACTTTTGTCTTGACTTGAAGAGGTTTTGACGAAATTGTGCTGTGAGACTTCAGCCTGGCACCCTCGAGTTAGAAGCTGTTTCTACAGCAGAAATTGGAGACCCACAGTTTCCCTGCAATGAGACTGAACTGCATTATTTTGGGAGAGCACTTGTTCTCAGCCCTCCAGTTCAATTTAATTCAAAACCACTATGCGAATGTGGAGGATAAAATCCAGTAGTTACAAGAATACAACTTTATTTTTGGTCAGAAATTCCGTTAATGTTAAGCTGGAAATATTCACCAGAAGGGGAATATACCATTTTATCTTACTCTACAGTTAACATAGCTGTGGCAGCAGTCTCCTGGACAATAATAGAAGTTGTGTGTCGGCGTGGATGCTTTGGCTTTGCTTGAACACAAAGGAATAGGATAATTAAATAGAATCCAGAAGATGAACTCAGCCTTGCTGTTGACCCGTGTTTGGTGTGATTTAGGCTTTGACGGGGGGTTGTGGTCTGAATGGTTTGTATTCTCAGCTATGAGTGAAGTGAGGACACCTTGCCTTCCAGAGCTGCATGGGTCCAGTTCTGGTGTAGGTAGGGTAGGCGTGGCAGCCGCTAGCCCAAATACAGTAGCTTGAGCACTTTCCCCTTCTACATGTTTTCCAGAAAAAGTAAGCTGAGTTAAAATGTAGTAGTTTTGAATGTCTTAGAGGAGGCTGTTCTGCAAAATGAAAGTACTATGGTATCCCTCCAAGCTGTCATGTTTGTCTCTTTTGCTCTGTATCCTGTATTGCTAGAAGCCCTCTGATGTCAGCAGCAGCCAGTCTGGATTGTCTTGGCAAAGCTTGCCTCACTTTACTTTTTAACAGCATCTTAATCCTTTCATCTTCCAGTAATTACTTTCCTTTTGTTTTTTATTTCTCTTCTACCAGACAATCTAAACCCTTTTGCTTCTCACTGGAACTTAAAAGCTGTTTTTAATTACAGGGCTTCATATGAACTTAAACAGAGTGAGATAATAGTGTGACAAGGGAATTTCATCCTGTCTTCAGTCAATTTAATTTTACCTTGGAGGTCAGGCACATTGGCTACAACTTGTATACTGTGGTTTTATTAGAGCAGAATGGAAGTGAAGTGTTTTCCTCAGTTTATGGCATATCACATTGATGAATAAAATCACATGCACACACATAAGCACTTCCTATTATTTAGCGACTTACAAATAAAATCAGAGAAAAAAATCCAAGAAAGCACTGCTTTTGGTGGCATAATACAGGTTTCTGGCATATCTGTTAAAAACTCTCTGATGAAATACATTTTTGCCTTTCACCTCCATATTTTCCTTTTAAACCAGATGAAAAATTTCCCTCCGTTTATTCTCTTGCGTGACAAGCTCCAAAGAATTAAACTTTTTGTATGACTCTTCTCTTGTTTTTAACAGCAGCACAGCACTTAATCTGAATAAGACCGTAATCACGGTAACTTGATAACTAAATGGGGGAATGAAATAAGGCAAAACAGGACAGGTTGTGGGCAACACACAAGTCCATGCCAAATATTGCATAGCTGCACATGATGCATGTTGAAGAAAGCATTTTGCCAGGTGGACGAAGAGACCTGAGTCCTGTGTACACTGTTGCTGGGTGCAGCTCAAGGAGAGAATCTTCATCCATTTCACTCTTGTGCAGAGTCTGCATCAGTGTTGCCCTGTTGTACCTGTGATTGGAAAGGACCTTTCAGTTGTTACAATAGTTACTGCACGGTACTTCAGGAGCATTAATAATTTCTTATAGAAGTTGCATAAAATCAATCTAAAGAGATTACTAATGAATGCTTTTAAAGAATGAGTAATTGTAAAATATACTATTGAACACTTAAAATTAAAATTCAAGCCTGGTCCTTTGCAAAGCATTTCAAAGTGTTGTTCACAAATAAGTTTATTTTAAAAGACTTAACCTTACTTATCTATCTGTGATATACTATGAAGATAGTTTCAAAAATGATGTTCTTCGGTGTATGTGTGACATTTCAGACATATCTTGACTTGCACTAAAGATTTGAACGACTGTTTTTGGAACTGGTGGAATGAACACTAACGGCTTGAAGTACTTTAGATTAGTCCTTGGGATGTTAAAATCACCTAGAAAGATGCACCCATTTCAACATGAAAATATCAGAACCCCAGACGGACACTAGTAGGGAGTGCAGCTGGCATTTGGAATTGGGAACTTGCTGGGATTTATTCTCTAGTGTGTGCCCTGCTGGGACTTAAACATTGTTCTGTGAAGTTTTCTTTGAAAATTGTTTTGTGAGGACTTGTATAGATAGCAAGCAAAATTTTTTTTAACTTCTAGTATTTCTTCGGAAGAAAAATATATTTTATATATACAGTTAAATAAAAAGAAGTATTGATAAAAATATTTTAAATCAATTAAGAAAATTTTCTGTTCAATGCCTGAATGAAACAGAGCTTGCATCTGACCAGGGGAGGGATTGTGCGTCTCTACTAGGCATTGGTGAGGCTCCACCTCAAATCCTGTGTTCAGATTTCGGCCTCCCACTACAAGAAAGACCTTGAGGTGCTGGAGCGTGTCCAGAGAAGGGCAACAAAACTCACGAAGGTCTTGGGCAACAAAACTCACAGAGGTGTTGGACAACAAGTCTTATGAGGAGCAGCTGAGGGAACTGGGGTCGTTCTGCTTAAAGAAGTGGAGGCTGAGGGGAGACCTTATGAGTGTCCATAACTACCTGAAAGGAGGTTGTAGCGAGGTGGTTGCTGGTCTCTTCTCCCAAGTGACAGGTGATAGGATGAGAGGAAACAGCCTCAAGTTGTGCAAGAGGAGGTTCAGGTTAGACATCAGGAAAAGTTTCTTCACTGAAAGGCTTGTCAGGCACAGGAACAGCTGCCCAGAGAGGTAGATGAGTCACCATCCCTGAAGGTGTTTAGAAGATGGGTAGATGAAGTGCTTGGGGATACTGGGGATACGGTTTAGTAGTGGGTAGGTACGATTGGACTCGATGATCTCAAAGGTCTTTTCTAACCAAGCGATTCTATGAAATGGTGGAGTGAAAAAGTGCCATGAAAAGACACTTGTTTTTTATGGTGCATTAATAAGATGGTAAAAAAAAGAGGGCAAGAGTTATGCAAGCCTTGAGTGATTAAAATCTGATTTGTGCTAAGAGACTCAAATGCCCAAGGAGCTGTTACGCTGACCACAAACAGAATATAGTCACTATCAGTGTCAGTGGTTACCACAGGTTTTCCTGATGTCAAAAATAAAAAACAGGAAAAAAAAACCCCCAAACTTTCTTTATCTTAGTGTAAGCACAGAACTAATACCTTTCATTGCTACAGTTGTTAAATATTAGCCTTTGTAGTACACCTGCTGGTAGCAATATTTACTGTATTTTATTAAAAATAGCTGATATTTACCTCTAACTTGTGGACCAAAAGGGTGATTCTTCTGCAACTGTGAGAATGCCAGTACACATGGCATACAAAGGTGTAACAAATGGATGTTTTTATTGCTTTGAGATGTTATGTGTACTCTCTGTATGCACACGAATGTATATACATATAAATTCATTCATGCTTATAAAGAAAGCATTTCCAGATGAAATTTTATTCAGTGAGGTTAATTCTGATGCATAAGTCCTCTGAAGCTGAATAACAAAAGAATATTTGAAAGATGACCATTTCACCTGTTGGTCTTCTGCTGTTTGTAGTGTTCTTGATTTGCATAGAAGCAGGATGCAACCCTAAGATCAGGAAGAAGATTTGAAAAGATTCTGCAGTATTTGTGGGATAACGGTATGTCTATGGGATGACCTTCCGTCCCAATACTCATCCAGCCAGGGAAGAGGATAAAAACCCTAATTTAAATCTATGTACAGGGTGAATTTAGAAGTTTGAATCCAGAGGAGCTGTACTGTTATTTTTCAAAAACTATCTATCTGATTTCAAGGAAAGGTATCTTTTTTCTTTTCCTTAAGTGAAGTCTGCAAGGAAGTGTCCTGTTGCAATTTCCCCCCCTCCTCTTTTTTTCTTATGAGTTCCTCCCCAACACATGTGCTTTTTACAACTTTGTTTTCTTCTGAAACAGAAGCTCCTGTTGGCTTCTGTAAGGCTAGGGTTTACTTGTGGTCCATGAGACGTATGGTGTGAACTGTGAACTTGCAATGCTTTGGCTTGCATGTTGAGGTCGGCAGAAAAGTCTTGCCATGCAGAGATTATACAGGAGGGAACTTTGTGGTGTTGCTCTCTGTCTGGAATAACAGCTCTTTAATGTAGGTATACAAGGCAACTGTGTTGACCAAGGGTTGTTTAAGCACTTTTCTGAAGGCAGAGCTGTGGGACCCAGGGGAGCTGTGTACTTTGTGGAAAGCCATGGCTCTTGATGGTTCTTACTGCTGTGTCATGATGCTTCAACAAGCTGCAGGATTGGCAGAACCTGATTTCTTTTGGTCTTGTGACTCATGCTGGATCCTTTGGTGTTGAAGGTTGACTTGGATTGCATGTTTTTTCTGCTTGGGGACTGTAATTAGGTCACCCTTTTCTCAGACCAGGTGCCCATTTTCCTGACTACTTGCAGGAACTGGATGTTGTCAAGGTGTCTGACCTTCTGGTGGCTGTGATCAGAGTCAGACAGATGCTCAAAAGTTGCTGGGAGATACATGGATGGACACATGTGTAGATGCGTTCTGCATGCTTGCATTAACCTTGCCTCCTTGAGAAACAAGTGAAAGCTATATAATTTAATGGTTGGATATGAGTTCTGTGAGTGGTACTGAGAACAATGCTGCCTCCACCACACCACACAAAGTACTGACTTCTGAGGGCCTCTTTGAAGCTCTGGGGACAGACACAACAGTGCAGTGGTGAGACATCTGCAGTGCGAATAAACACGCTTGAGCATTGCTTAAGTGATGCTGACATTCACCTCTACCTACTTTCTATTCAAGCATCTACATGGAATAAGCTCTGTGGGGGAGAGGTTACCTATGATCTTTTAGCTGGTGGAGGCAGAATATGAGCCAATTTTGAGACCTGACCATGATGCAACGACAAGCTGTGGCCTCAGGTATGTTTTTCACATGGTCACTTCCCTTTCCATTTCTCAGCTGTTGTGCAGGTTTCCCAGGAACCAGCTTCCAAGGGCTGTAGTAGCTGATACAAGAGCTCTGAAAAGTTACAAGGACTGGTGGCTGAAAATGCAGTTTTCAACTGCTAAGCAGAGCAGCTACTGCAGCAGGCTGGGCAGTGCAAATGGATGGACTTGACTCTGCCTAGGTAGCTTCCTACAAATTGTATCCTAGAAATGAGAAACCTGTGTCCCATCATAAAAATAACATTATTGTATACTTTTTCAAAGTGAAGCCAGCTTGAAAATAAGGGGGAAGTTAAAAACTTGGTCAGGCAGGGAGAGAGAATGAAATGTTAAATTCTGTTTCAAATCAACTTTTTCAAGCCACAGATGTCACTGCAAGTGGCACATAATTTTGACTAGTTGGCTTCTCTTCCAGGACTCAGAGTGAAACTGGAGTTAAAATGCGTCATAGGCATAAAAGCTAATTTTACTTTAGACAGGGTTAAGAGAGGCTAGTTTGCTACCTAGAAACTTTGAGCTAGCAAATTTCCTAGCAATTTTTCTAGCAAACATGCACAGTTTTTCTGTTGCAATATGGTTGAGAAACAGCTTTCTGGGCACAGCAGCATGCAGGATACCAGGTCTGTGTGTATCTTGAGATGTGGGAAACCTTTTCAGTCTCCAATTACAGTCTATTGGCTGAATAATGCATGAGGTCTATATTACATAGAGATAACACAGCATTACTGTATATATGCAAAGGAGAGTTTAAAATGTGTGGGGTATTTTTCCTCTTATTTTTGCTTGCTTGATCAGGTAAGTCCATATTTTCCCTTCAATAAGTAACTTTAATAGTGGTACTGCTATAGTTGAGAGGTAGCAGTGTCACAGAAATAACGTATAGGCTTCTTGCACTATGTGCTATGCTTTGGCTGTGTTTCTGCGTGTGGATTTCCACCTCGTGTTCACCTGCATTTTGGCTGCCCAGAGTCCCATCCTGTGATGAGTACTGTCTGCAGCTGGTCATCTCCCTACAACAGGTACAGGAAAATGCATTTGTGTCCCACCAAACATGCATCTTAGTATTAGTATGGTTCCATCTCTGAGTTGATTTCTATAACTTCAGCATTGTTCTCATACCTGTAAGATTAATGTTCAGTGCCATGGAAAGGATTTTGACAGTTAGTACTGGACCTTTTGGGAAATATAATTTTTATTTGATGTTATCATCATTTTGGCATTTGCAGTTCTTTGAGCAAGGGTGAACTCAGAGGTTGCAGTAGGGTTCTCAGAGCCTCAGATCTGGTTAAAGTAATAGATAATGGCTATTGCAGATTTACTTTGCTCTTGAGCCAAGAAGGGATGAATGCTGGGAGCCAAATTTGAAAGCTCATCACAACCACACGAGATGGAAAAGCAGTCTGTGCGACATATTGATAGCTGCAGATGACAGAAGTGATATTTATTGCCATGGACAGTAAAATTTATATATATTAAAAAAATGCAAACTTTGGAGAACGATGGGAAGCACTGACAGGAAACGCCTTGGAAAAAATTTCTGCAAGAAAAAGTGGCCGGAGGAAGCAGCTTCAGCAAAATGTTTTATTTATTCTGATCTGGGGGCCAAATGACAGAATACAAGAAAAGTCAGCTTCTGAAATATCATATCCCTTAGTAAAATTCACCTCAACTTTGATATATAATGTGAACATTCTTCCCTGCATAGCTTTGTAATTAGAAATATTGATGTCTCTTCAGAGAACAGAACTGTTTAACCAAAAGCTTTGTTCTAGCTAAAGCATACTGGACTATCCTAAAACACCTGGGTTAATGTTGTGTTATTCTCTTGAGCAAGTGAAAATAATGTTGATTGAATATTTAACTTGTAGATTGTTACCCTCCTCTTCTCCAACATGGATTTTAGTATTTAGGAAGCCTAGCCAGGCATTAAGTGGAACACTAGTTTTGTATGGTAGAAGAGGTAAAATCACTGTGTGTTTTGTTTGAATTATAGATTCCTCTTTGGTCTTTCTGGCCCAGCTATTGCTGTTTTATGATGCTGCCTCAATACAGGGAGGCAAAACTAAATTCCAAATAGGAAAAACAGGGTAGACTGCTTTGATAGGCAAAAGTGGTTAAACTGCAAATGTAATTCATAATACAGCTTTGAAATTTTGGGAAACAGGAATGGAAGAGGTAGGAGTTCTTTTTATCTACCTCAAGCATAAATCCAGTTGTGTAATTCTATTTAAAAAGTCATATAATCTGTTCATTCTTGCACTGAAGGTGCACCCAGAACGTAAGTGCATGCACTTTGGTTTGGCTCTGTCAGGGAGAGGCGAGGAAGTGTTTATGATTTTTCCTTCCTTTGGTATAGTGGGCAGGGAAGCTGTGGAGATGTGTGTTTTAACTGACTAAACAGGTGCTGTGCAAAAAAACCCTCAGATCAAAGCTACCTTATATAGAAAACTTGGTTTTCAACTCAATCTGCTTTCTGCAGAAATATTTTGACACATCAAACAAGGATGAAAACTGAGGAAAAGTGAAAATTTGATATTTTTGGCAGAAGTCAGTAATTTTAAAATGTTATGAAGATGGACATGAGATCATTGCCTGACAGGCTGTAGTGGAGTGTCTTGAGGAAGGCTAGGAGGGTGAGTGAATCATGAGGGGAGCAGTGTGTGGTGTTTTGGGGCCCCAACCAGGCACTGAAGACAGGTTAGGGGTGGCCAAGCTTTGCTATCAGCCAGAGTGACTGTGGGTCAGTGCAGTACATGAAAGAAGGAAATAGTTTATGTATATATAATTAAAACCCCCATAGAAATATATGTCTATTTAAAATTCGGCTGAATTATTTGAAATACTAAAATAGAAAGACCTGAAATGGCCAGAACTTCCAATAAATAAAGAATAATGAAAGAGTAGTCAGGCTAGATAGGGGAGGCAAAAGAAAAGGAAAAAAAGCTGGCATTTCTTGCCTTATTTTGCAAACTTTGTTGTGGTATGTAGATGTTTAATCAGCAAACTCTCAGCTGCTTGTGTGAACTTGCAGGGTTGACCCTAGACCAGATGAAGGAAACACCAGAGCTCCTATTGACTGGAGCAGAGGAGACTTTGTTCCAAACTAGTGTTTCTTCCATCACTAGTAACAGCAAATCCCAGGGGCTCCACCACTGACTGCCGTGGGTTTGGGCCCAGCTACCTCGTGGCTTTGGAGGGAGGCAGGACTGTGCATGGTGTTTGGCTGTGTTAGTGGGGTGTGCATGGGTCGGGAAGAGGTGGTGGGGCTGCATACTTGTGAGATCTGAAGGCATGTATAGTGCTATATGTCAGAGTCATTTAAGTTGCTGCACACTTAGCACTGGAAGTTTTATAGAAAAGCAAAATATACAATTCAATTACAACTGCTGCAATGCAATCCAAGTTGATCTAGTTTCTCCCACATGAGCTGACCACAATTTTAAGCTTGGCATAGCCTGAAAGCTTGAGGAATGTATTTCCAGTAATTGCCAGGCCACTTCATTGTTTCTGTGTATACATAAACACTAGGCTGTGATCATAGTGGTCATGCTTGAGCTGCTATCTGAAATTCACTTGTGCTATAAGGATTGACTAATCTGGTTCATACTGACAGCAGTTTCCATTTACTGTATTAGCCCTCTTTGACTGTTGGTGCCGTGCGACTCCAGCTAGACTCAGAAAACAAAAACTGTTAAGAAGTACTAGGCACTTGAGTCACGCAGCATAAAACCCATGTGTCATCACAGCATCCATAATTTGTTAGCTCAGGAAATCAGACCAGGCTGCAAAAGATACATTTATAAGATGCCAAGAGTACCAAGTGCCTAGCGAGGAACAACAGGCAGTCATTTATTTTTTAATCATACGGGAGGGGAATAGCAAAGGTTAGGTTTTTGCAGCCTCAAGACATGCTCTAACTTGGACTGCATAAGCTTCTTTTTCAGTTTTTGTTTCTCCGAATGCCTTGCTGTGTGAAGGAAGTTAATTCCTAAAAGCTGCATCCTTTTGTTCCCAGGAAAAGTCCCCTGTGAAGTCGATAGGTTTGGGCTTTTTTCCTGTTTCGCTCAGCTTCCATCTACGCAGCTGTTATGATTTCTTTAGCACTGGGCGCACTAAAGCTCCAAGTTTAAATTGGGTGCACTTCTTTATTCCTTCCCAGCAAATCTATTTCTTTTAAGTTTTTCTCAGGATATTGATTGCTGGTAATTTAATGTGTCTCAACTGTGAAAAGCTGTTATGACAGTTTCACACACTATTGCAGTTTTTTATTTCCCCATTCACAGACAAAAATGGGAGATATTCCTTGCTGGAAACTATAATATATAATTTGGCTAGCATCATCCCCGACAGTAACCAGACACAGTAACTTCCAGCAGTCGAATCATTATTTTAAAATAGCTCAGTCTGTAATTATCTGACCTGCTCTTTGTTACACATTTGTAAAAGAATTAAGCCAATTAAATGAATCTTCAGGTAGCAGAGCCAAAATTCAGCAAAGGACATGGTTAACTATTTTGAATTCTGCATATTAAAATTGACTTATTCTTAGGTGAGAAGTGAAGGAATGCTTGGGATCTTCATCATCCTTGCCAGGTATATCACAAAATCACTTCATTGACCTCACTAAAGTCTATACATAAAGTAGATAAAAATATTTCCCTTCTGCTCACCCCGACTCCAATCTTGTCCCTGTCTGTCTATGCTTTATTAAGGAAAACAAACTATCAGTTCTCTTGCTGACTTCTGCTGCTTCTCTGTTCTGGGTTGAGATACCCATGCTGGGGTAGGTGACCTTTTAAAGATGGTCTCCACACTGCTATGTAGAGAAAGAGGAAGACCACTATAGTCCATGGACAATATCCACTGCTTTTCCATGGCTCCCATCATAAACCAACACCCTCTTTCTGCTGCCAGCTGACATAACTGGAGAAGTAGAAATACCCGATGTGGAGATTTAAAACTTAAGTGCTCTAATTAGAGGGTGGAAAGGAAGTTATAGAAAGAAAATAAGATCTTATTTGTGTTTTATTTGCTTTGAAAAGTCTGTATGGCATTATGTAGACTGTTAAAATAACATTTTCAAGATTGCAAAGCCAAGCAATCCTGACTTCAGGAGTGTCATGTGCGTAGTTACCCATGCAACCTTTGCTCAGTCTGGTGCGAGGAGCTTTCCCACATGTTGTGACTTCTATTAATGGCATCCCCCAACCTGTCTCCCAGGGAATTCATGCATTCCATCCTCACCAGCAATAACTTCCCTCTTCTAATGTCTGGACAACAGTGGCTGAGGGCTTGTTGGTCTCAGTGCTTGCCTGCTCTCCTGATTAAGATGAGATGAACAAATTGAGTGACAAATTACGGGTTAAGTGTAATGAAAAGTTCCCAAATATTTGTTTCTCTGGTTTAGCAAGAGCAAACGTAATTTGTCTTTTCTATAGATCAGGAGAATTACATATGGTGATGTTACAGTAGACAATGCTTGTCTGTCTCCAAAAAGGAGCTTGTGAAGCCCGATGCAGATGACACTTCAGTCCATGAGATTTTCTCTATTGCCTTTCATGAGGAGACTAGCACTGCTTTCCTTCAGCTGGCTTTTGGCTCCAGAACTGTGGGAAAAAGTGAAAGATTAGGAAGTGCCACCCAAAGCAAAGTGAGGTTTATTCTCCAGTTAGTTGATATTGATGTGAAATTATGAAGTCCAATGTCAGTGAAAGGGAAAACCTGCCATGGTTTTAGTCCAGCTAAATTCAAATGTATGGTTCCACAGAAACACAACAAAGCATTGCAGTGATGGTTACAGACATGAGGAATAAAGCAGAATTTATGGGTGTGGGCCTTTTTTCAATGGCAAACAGAGACAGCTTGAAAGAAAGGGGAGGAGGGAAGACCTTAAAAATAAAGAAATGATCCAACATTCCATATGCAGAGAAAACAATTTCCATGCCTCTTATCAAAAATGTGTTAAATCAGCTAACATTGATATAACTTCAAGCAATTAGGAGCACGCTAATAATGATATGAGTCTTCAGCTGTAAATAATTACGCTGCCTCAAGGCTATGCTTTAATTCTTGGCTTGCTGTATCTATAAACAATAATCAAACTGCAAAGCAAGTTCTGTTGTTTTTGTTCACAATTTGTGAAATGATTTCTGTACCCTACAGTGATGCTGATGGCTATTTTGACCTTCAGGAACTCCGGCCTGTGAGGCTAAGAGCTAATGTGTGCTTCCATCGATCTGAGTTACAGGCACACAGCAGGTTACTGTGCCTGTTCTTCACAAGTACAAAAGCTGCTATCGTCAATCAGTGTGTGTTGTGAAAAGAGGGCTTGCTGCTGAGACTCAATAAATAGGGACATTAGGAGGAAATGTTATAATTGCTGCTACCCACATCTTGTTAATGAGTAATGTACAGTTAGACTCCATGCAATTGCAGCTAAACTGTTTATACAATTTATTCTTATGTTGCAACTAACATTTAACATAATGAAGTATCATAATTGCAGCCATTAAAGTCAAGATTAAGATTTGTTTAATTAGAATTAAGAAAATGTAGAATAGACTTTGAAAATGTAGGGTTTACTGGGTAGAATGTGCAGCATGTGAGGAAATAGAGAAAATGGGTATTAAAGAGCATTGTTTGTAGAAAAAACATGCTGGTGGGGCATGATTATTCTGTTGCTCACTCCTGCTTTTGGAGCAGCTCTGTTGCAACATAAACAACGCACTGACGTGGGTGTAAAAATGAAATACAACCTGGCCTTGAGTTCTGATTCTGATTTTTAAATCCTCTGATAAAATGTAAAATGGTATTTATTTAGAAGGCAAAGTGTGTGATTGGCTTCCTATTTCACTGTTAAATCACACCATCCAGACGCAAAGCCTCTGTTTTCTCCCTGATGCAACCCTGAAATAAGCTTGCCATTAATAGGGAATTAGGAAAGAAATGACTCCTTAGACACGATACGGAATTGTCATGTGTGTATGTAGTGACTTATGGATATACTTTTGACTGTCTTAAAACACTTTAAAGTACACACTCAGATTCAGACAAGCACTAGTATTTAGGGGGAGGTAGGTAGAAAACTGAGATTAGACTCATGAAGTAGAAAATGTGTGAGATATTTATATAAAATTGCAAGCAACTTTTTGGGACAGCAACATTCAGAGATGGCAGAAATATCTTAAGGCTTCTAAATAGAATAAAACTCCATGTCAAACTGCTGATGGAGCAGAGCAGACAATACACTGAAGAGTCATATTGTTTTTAGCATGGCTCAGTTACCTGGGAAGGGAAGTTAGGTGGGATGTCTCTCTCCCAGGGGCTGGTATGTCCACAAGAAACACCACTATTGATAACCCTCACCTCTGTTTAGAGAAAGGTGCTTTCCCATATAGTTACGCAAATAATGCTACGGTTTCGGGTTGACTGAGAAGTAAATATCAATAATAGAAAATGTGTTTGGAGAAAACTAAAGCAATTTAAAAACTTTCTTGGCAAAAGTTTTGTTTTACTTTCACACTGTAATTTCCTTCTCCCTCTCCCCTTCATTTTGCAGTGAGGAGACAGGGGCTTGAATGTCTGATCAGATTTGTCATGAGCTGGTTAAGTTGGCATGAAGTTGTTTTGGGATGCTGTGAATTCTCTTGTGAATAGAATTCTGTACAGATTGTAACCTACCAAGATATGCTGCTTAGGAATAATATATTTGTTTTATTCTTTTCATCTGTTCTAAAAGATTTTAAGGAAAACATAGTTTTGTGTTACTTTTAGGCTGTTTTTTTCAACTTACTGTGTAAGTGTATTGATATGAAGATTTTGATAATTGCATATTAAGCAACTCACTGATCATAAATGCAGTAGTCAAAACTGATAATTTATGCAGAGAATAATTCTAGATGACAAACAGAAACAAAGGCTGATTAGGACAATTACTGCTGTAGTGTTGTATCAAATGAAGTTTTTTATAATTATTCCTTTCTCTGGAATAAATCACAACATAAACCTGTTGTTCAACACTTTGAAAAAATTAACTGGACAGCTGTGAATACTGCTATGATGATGAAGGTTACTGACAAAGTCAGTGCTATTTTAGTTATCTAAGATGTAGAAGCCCATTGATTCCCTTTAGAAGGATCTCTATAAATATGTAATAAAATTGGTATTGATTTCCTTCTTTTAGCGGGGGGAACTCTTGTACTTTAAGATATATATATTCAGGTGTATTTGATTTACCTTGTAAGATGTAGTGAGCTGTGCATTTTTGTCTGGTTTTTTTGCCTTATTTCAATACATACAAAATATAAGGTCTAGTGATAGTATTTTTAAAGTCTGTTCTTCTAAAATAAGTTGAAACGTTGCTAGCTGAAACATGGCAGTCTTGTTCTCACACATGATGCATGCATGGGTAGCATGGATTCTCCCAATGGCATGACTTGCTACTGGAATGATTTGGTTTTGAAAGCTAAAGACCATTTCTAGTTCCGTTTTCTGAATATTCGGAGACAGACCAAAATGTCTCCATGGTTCTCTACAGACTGTTTTACCTTGCAATTAATTCTGCTTACCTTTCCTTTCTGGAAGGCCCTTTTCTGAACTAGCTTTGAAAAAAACCTCTGCACTCATGACACTGTCCATTAGTTAAGTTGACATCTCCTTTCTACCCCCAAATCACAACTCGTGTGTCTGGGGGAGATCATGGCCCAGGGTACCAGATGCACTGCACTCTCTTAACATCCTCACAGCTGTCGTGCAAATAGCCAGTAGGAAGCCTAAAACTTAGGGTAACCTGCAAAGGACCATCTGAATTATCAAATGAAACCTTGGTAATCGCAGTCAGCACGTGACTAATCCAAAGAAAAATATCTTTTCTCTGTGTCTGTAAGCATAGAGTCCTGAGATGCTGTACCTTACCCATCCTGGAATCTATAAAAAACAGTAAAATGCACTATTATGGAGGGTGTGTCATCAGTGTCCTAAGTCCCTGCAATAGCAGGGGGGTTTCTAAGGTAGGTTATCTTGGTGGCTGTAGCCAAGACCAAAAATACCCCATCACTCATTGTCAAATGGAAGAGAGGAAACCTTTTAGCTGGACCTAAACTCAGTGATCACATTTGTCCTGTGGAAGCAGCATATGCCTAGAAATCACCCATGAGGTTTTAATAGTGCTAGGAGTACCAGTCTACCTTGTCTTCAGCTGTGAAACATTCCTTGCTTGTCATTCCTTGAAATCAAGCTAGGCATAGAGAGAAGAGGGAGAATGAAAATGGTCTTTGCCCTCTTATTTGTTTGCAGATGACAACTGATACTTTTATTATAGAGTGTTCTAGATGCCTTATTTAAAAAAAAACCCCAAACGTACACATCTTAAGACAGGTATTGTTGAGGTGAAGTTCACACTTTAAATTAAATTTTTCATAAAACAAAATTTACCTGGCATCTATGTTCCTGACCTTCAGAGAAGACCCTTGCCTAGGTAGAGCAGATTTGTTTATTTTTTTTTTTACTTAACAGAGGCCTTACCAGGATATATTTTACTGCTTAGTCCCATTGGATGTGTTTCTGTGCATTAAAAATTATGAAAATAATAAGCCCAATGGAAATTGTCTATCTATTAAAGCTCCCGTGCCTAAGTGGGTATCACAAAGTGTTTCCAGCTGAGTGCCACCCCATTGAGCTGTGCTATTGCAGCTCCCTTTGTCGGTGGCGCCCAGGATGCTGGTGTCCTCGGCTGACTCCAGCTGAAACAGGCAAAACAGCTCTTGGCAGGTCTTCAAACCCCACCACAGGGCTGTGCTTTCAGCTGGAAGGGGATCCTTAAAAATGAAGTAACCCACTCTGCCTCCTCCTTAGGCAGACCTCTGTTGGCATCCTATGAAATAAGGACGTGTGACCATTGTCACACCCTGTGAAATTAGTCCTGTCTTTATATCTCATGAAAAAGGACATTTTCTTTTTGCTAGATTTGAGCAGTTAGTAAAAGAAAATAATAGTTCAAAAATATTTCTTTTTGCAGTGAGAGGAAAAAACTAAACCCTGTTACAGTGAATCTCTTTAACCAGGAGTCCAATGATAACGACTGCAGAGAAGAGTATTTCCCAATGATTACAGGTTTATAGTTCCATAATTATTTAATGATCATTAGTTATATCTATTTAAGTATGCTTCTTCTGATGCGAGATCTCTTACTAAGCTAATTTGGAGTGACTCCTTGCCAAATCAATATCAATCTTCTGGCAAATATTATTAAATATTTGTTTGATACCTATTTACAAGTAGGAAAATAATTTTGCTGCCAAGGGATTGTAAATGTGTGAAAAGACTCTCTGACAGCTTACTTCACTCACTGTCTACAAGCCGGCGTCTGCATGCCAAAGTTGGAAGACTAAGATGAAGAACATAATTAAGGAAACATATGAAGGCTAGTGCTGGGTTTGAGATTAATTAGCTGCGCGTCAATAATCTCATCAATATCCGATTAACAAATGACACATTGCCCGATGAAACATATTGATTCATTCGCACTCCACACTGTTAATAAATTGAAGCTGCTTTGCTAAATGAGAAAGCTGACAAAATAATAGCTTCCTAATACTTCTCCAGTATTGTGATAAAAACATAAAATTAGCCCAAAGTATACTTAATTTAGTAGCACTGTCACTGCACTTGTGAAGCTCGTTAGCACAGTAGTGTGGATGATTTTTTTTTAATAGAGTAATTGTTGGAATGGGTATATTCATACATGGATACATACAAAATTAGAAGAGGAAATTTTATCAGTTTGTTCGGAACAGGGTTCCAAGATGAGTGCATTTTTGCTGAAATGCTGTGAATTTTTTATATAATGTCTGGACTGGAATTTTAATGGACATTTTGTTAAATACAACAAAAATATTAGTGTGTAAGATAAGTGTCTTAGTGTCCAAAATACAGTTTTTGTTTGACAATGGGATTTTTTCCATTCATTTAAGTAGCAGTGGTATCTGTTTTTAGCCTTGTGAAGACCAGATTAAAAATTTGTTATTTTGAGGAGGAAAATTCAGAAAAGCTGATAAAGAAAGCAAGTGTGGAAGTAAAGGAGTCCTTCTTTCCTTCATTTATATTGAGACACCATATCTTCTGTGAAAGCAGGTATTTATAAAAAAATGTGAAAAACGTCTGTGGACAAAACGTGGTATTTACCTGTCCTATTAAATGATCAGAAGTATTCCATAAAACAGAAAACTCCAGCAGTGTGAAATATTGATAGTGTGTTTTTACTATGGGACTAATACTACCTTGTTGGTTTCTTATGGTGTTTGAAAGAATACCACAACAAGGCTACTTCAGTGGTCCTGACTGTGTTAATAATTCTAAGTGCTTCTTAGAGTGGCAGAGGAGCCACTGCAGCTGTCAGGGTTTGGACATGGTTTTGTTATTTATAGCAATGGGAGAAAGGCCTTCTCATGGTTTTGTGGAAGGGAATGCTCTTGTTCATGAGCTGCAATTCATCTCTCTGGTAGGAGCTGTTTTGGTTTTTTTGGTAGGTGGTTTTTATTTTTTTTGTTTGGCTGTTTCTTTTTCTTGATTGCAGAGCCCTTCCAACCAGATGAGGAAAACCTGCCAAGGGTTCATCTTCCTCAGCCCTCAGCCACAACATCTCTTGCTCCTTTAGTGTGAACCTGCATTGTTAGAACAAAGCAGCTGTGTTTCAGACAGGTCTAGTTGCTCTGCTCTTTGCAGGATCCTATTGGAACTCCTTGCTGTCATACACTGAGCCTCATAGCGCTGTCACAGTCTAGGGTAGCCTGCTGGCTCCCTCGTGGAGCTGTGGTGGGTGGCAAGTGTGAGTCTGCTTAACCAGCTCTCGGGGGACCAGAGGTACCCAGGAGCAGTGAGATGCATGGCAGCAGCTGCTCTGACTCAGTGTCTGCTCACCCTGCTCTTGCAACAGTCCCTGTGGGAGTGGGATGTAGGATCAGGCTAGGAAGAGGTTCCTTCCCCTACTTAGTACTGAATCACTACCTGCATCTAATGACAGAGCTTTGGTGTGCACAGACCATGTGCAGCTCTGTGGCTGGGTGCCAGTACCAGTGTGGTTTTGCTATTAAGGGTTCAGTTTAGCAGATGAGTTGAAACACCTGCATGCATCTGAACATGTGCTGAGATAATACTTCAGACAGTAGTCACGGTATATGGAAGTCTGTGATCCAAACAATTTTGATTTAACTACATATCTGTACACTTACACACATATATCCATGTGTATACACAACATGTACATCCATGCCTAAAATCTTGTCTTGGACTCAGCTGGAGAAATCTGACAAATTTAGTGATCTTCTGTTATAGGGCTACAACATTGGTGGATAAGGGAAAAGTGACTGATACCATCTACTTGGACTTCAACAAAGCATTCAACACTGTCCCACATGACATTCTTGTCTTTAAATTGGAAAGACACAGATTTGACAACTCGGTGGATAAGGAATTGACTGGATGGTTGAGTTGTGGTCAATGGCTCAAAATCCAAGTGGAGACCAGTGATGAGTGTCATTCCACACTGGGACTGCTGTTGTTTAATGTCTTTGTCAGAGACATGGACAGTGGAATTGAGTTGCATCCTCAGTAAGTTCGCTGATGACACCAAGTGGTGTGACCAGCAGGTTGAGAAAGGTGGTTTTATGCCTCTGCTCCACTCTCATGAGGAGTGGAGTACTCTGTTCAGTTCTGGAGTCCTCAGCACAGGAAAGACATGGATCTGTTAAGGCGAGTGCAGAGGAAGGCCACCAAGATGATCAAAGGGCTGGAGCACCTCTACTATGAGGACAGGCTGAGAGAGTTGGGATTGTTCAGCATGGAGAAGAGAAGGCTTAGAGGAGTTCTTATAGTAGCCTTCTAGTATTTAAAGAGGGTCTATAGGAAAGATGGAGGGACTCTTTATCAGGGAGTGCAGTGATAGGATGAGCAGTAATAGTTTTAAGCTGAAAGAGGGTAGATTTAGATTAGATATTAGGAAGATTTTTTTTTCATGTGAGGGCTGTGAGACACTGGAACAGGTTGCCCAGAGAAGCTGTGGATGCCCCGTCCCTGGAGGTGTTCAAGTCCAGATTGGATGAGGCTTTGAGCAACCTGGTCTAGCAGAGAGTGTCCCTGCCCATGGCAGGGGAGTTGGGACTAGATGATCTTCAAGGTCCCTTCCAACCCAATCCATTCTATGATACAATTCTATGAAAAGTGATCATTTTAAACCTTCAAGTTGTCTGGACCTTGCTCTAGGAAATTTGGAGGATTTGGAATCTGGAGGCCAAACTGTTTGTTTTATTTTTAATACCAACAGCATTCTCATAAGGTTTTTATGAACCAGTGTTATGCATTCAAAAAACCTTAACTCTTAGATATCACAAAAATTTTATGACTGTGCCTAGAAATTAGTGATCAAAAAGACTTTTAAGTATCTGAGCTCATTGCCCTGTTGCTGAGCATTGTTCGCCCACAGCAAGGTATGATTTCAAATCCAATTTTAAACAGCTAATGTTTGATCTATCTGTAGCTGGCTCTTGACTGTCATTAACTTTTTAGGGTTCCAGGATGTGCTGGATAACATGGAACAGCTACTGATTTTATTACTAGTCTTAATATTTAGAGTTCCCTGTGGAGTCGTGTATGGTTCTTAATGAAACCATTATTTACAGGATTAAAATCTCCTGGCAAATTCCTTTCCTTTCAACTGCACTAAAATTAACACACATTTGCAGTCTAACTTGGGATGAAAGAGAGCTTTATGTGAGGTGTGGTATTTAAATCTGGTTTCTTTAAAAGAATTATCTCTAAAATGTCAGCAATCAAAATGCAGTTTACCAACTCCTACCCTAGGTCAATTTAAGAATTTAGGATAGCCTGCTATTGCAAACTACTAGTATTTGATTTTTTTTCTGCATTGTCTTAGAGCCTATCCTTGTAATAACCGATTATTTGAATGTAGATCAACTTGGATACTCCTGCCAAAATGGGGATCTTGACCAGTTTTAGGTGTTTCTGCTGTCTCATGGTGTGGGTGCTTTCCATGCTTTGATAAGATACAAATCACAGAAATCTCTCTCTGTCATGTCCATGAGCAATATCTAGGAACAGTAACTTTTCTAAGGGGTACATGTCCATCGGATATCATGAATGGACTCTGGAGCAGTTCAGTCAATAGCATAGCTCCTGACAATAGCAGTAATATTTCAAAAGCAGTTAACAAGGGCAAGGATACACGTCTGCCTCCAGGGAATGATCCTCAGAAACCAGCAGGAGGAAAACCTAATTGGAAGTGTCAAAAAATGAGAAGAAAAAAAAAAATCCATTTCTATTAGACCTACAGCATATGAAGACCTGAAGGAAAACTAAGTAAAGCTTGTGAACTTTAGCTAGTGACTGGAGCTTTCTGTCATGTACCTGACAGTTTCTCAATGAAACTCATCTTGTAACAAAAAAGGAGAACCAGCGGGTGTTTTCTTGTGCCAATTCCTCCTTCCTTTTCTTACCTGGTTTAGTTACAGTGCATTTGAACGGTTTTATAGTCTTTCTCCAAACCCAGCTATGTCTCTAGGAATCATCTTACATTTTCTGATTTAGGCAGCCAACTTGGAGAATTGTGCTCTCTCCCCTTCTTTGAGCCACCCAGCTCCCCCTACTCATTCCATCTTCACTTTAAAAATTACTAAAGACTAAAGTAAACATTCAAAGTCATCAAATTAGCCCCATGCTCAGCCCTGCTCCCTGGTTTCTCACAGTGCAAAAGTTCTAAGAGTGACTGACATCTCCAAAGTTTTTTCTCATTGTGTTTTCCCAGTCTAAGGGACTCACAAAGCAAGTGTTGATACCTAAGTGTTCAAAGGCTTTGCTGGACTTGTTTCCCTGGAAGGATTCTGCCTGTTTTTTAAGCCTAATTAAACTTGCATAATCCACAACATTTTGTGGCAGAGAGTACTTAAGTATGCAACATGCAGGAAATACTCATCTTTATTTCAAACCTACTACTTGTTAATTTCGGTGGATAACAGGAATTCTTGCATTAGAAGAAACAGTGAACAATGCTGTTTTATAGATCTCTCAGATGCCCCCTCAGATACGTTTTGTAGGCAAAGAATTGCAGACTATGTAATTTTCTTAGACAGAAACCGGTTCAATATCTTTGATCTTTCTTGCTTTCTAGTTCCTTTTCTAGTTTTATTGTATGTGTATCTGTGCTCATGTTTGCTCCCCTAGACACACATCAAAGGTTGATTTGACATTCAGGATGAGACTGTGGCTGTTCTCTCTGCAGTCTTTGGTAATATCTTATTACACTGCCTAATGACAACTTTGCTATACAGTCTGTGGCAACGTGACTCACCTGTACTGTGTCCAGCCTGGTTTAGTAATTAATCTAGACAAAGAGTCCTTTGCATTTCTACTACAATTGTAACTTTGGTTTGATGTTTTTTAACATCTTAAATTTTCACTTAGATCTACTAGTTTTGCTTGAGGTTGGATGGTGTTGGTGAATTCTGTTTTATTCTTCGAAACTTTATCTCAATCATCCAGACCAAAATTCTGAGGGTGAAAATTTGGTCAAATCCCCTCCCCAAAACCTAAGTTGCTATCCTTTCAGGAAAATATTTTTCTGAAAGTAAGATAAGGTCAATGTTTTTCTTCCTTCTCTTTCTGTAAAGGAAGGGAAAAAGATCTTAAAATTTCTTCTGAGACAAAAAAATCAAGCAGGGTCCAAAAAAAAATGCAGAGAGGTTTTCCTCACCAGTTGAATGTAGATGATTATATACTTTTTCTGTGCCTTGTTTAAAAATAAAGAGCTTGGAGCTTCTGCAATAGGTCTTAGAGCTGCTGCATGGTAACTGATGGGCTCAGTCCTCTGTGGTGATTTGTTCAAGATTTTACCTCACACAGAAACAGGTAGAAGGATCTTGCTGAGTTCTGTATGGGACATCAGTGTGCTGAACATGTGGCTGTCCTACTTTCTCCTACTGAGTGCTGCTTTTAGGTATTTCCAGAATTCTGGGCGCACAGACAACTCCCTGGTTCCTTGCTGTTGGTAGCTGTAGCTTCAACTATACTGTCTGCATGGGCAAAGGCTTACTTTGGGTCTTGTTCAAGTCCCAGCTTTTAGGCTTCGTGCCAGGGTCTCAGCAATCCCAGCTACATGGAGCTTGTCCTCCCAGCCTACCTGTCTTCTTAAACACCTGCTCTCAGGTCAACAAGAAAGAAAAGTTCCTTTGTACGCCACATCCCAACCTGAATGATGAATGGGAAGAGAATGTGTGGTGATGCTCTGTCCCTATAGGCTCCAAAGCTTCAAAGTCTTCTATAGGAAGACAATTCTCCAATACAGCTCCACAACCTCCTGTGCTGTAAGATCAAGAGTGGGGCTATTTTTTGCCTTCCATCAGGGAGTAGCATGAAGGTGATGGTATGCCATGTGGGGTTTAAGGTTGTAGTAGAAGAAAGACTGAATGTTCTCTTATGACAAAACGAATCCTGTGTCTCACTTAATGCAGAGCTTCCTAGCTTTTTATTTTTTGACAGAAGGAAAGCAAGCTGAAGTCACATGGGATACCTTCTCACAGTGTGAAAAGTGACTGATGCTGACAGCCATTTTTTTGTTCACCGGTGCTGGACAGTAAGAGAACTGACTTATCCATCCCTATTCTATATATAGAGCTCCATGAACCTATGCTGAAGGGTCTTTGAACCTTGGTTATTGTGTTTGTTTCTGTTCCTCATCTGTAATATGAATCAGGAAAATACACCCCACTCCAACTTTTTTTATTTCAGCTAGAAGTATTTTGAGCAATGAATCTCTCTTCCTGAATGATGTGCACAAGCCCTTCTGGCATAAACACTAACACACATGGCATTTCTAGGCAGGCTTATTAGACACATATGCAATAAGCCATGGGTTGACCTAAAGCTAATAGGGGGAGCAGCAGAATTTTGGAGTTTCCTTCATGTAAATGACAGCATTTGTGCTATACAGCCTTTCATTGGTTGGTGGTAACTTACTGAAACGGCAGTTCTTAAAATTAGACATTGAAAACAAAAGACTCATTTTTAAATAACCAAATCCAGCAAACACAAAGAATGCAGCTTTTGAAAAATTGCCTTGTTTCCTTGAATCACATTTTCCTGCTAGTTTTCATCCTTTTATTGATGACAGATAGAAAAGGCTGTTGCTTGTGTTTAGTTGTAAACTTCCCTTTGTCAGAGCCCTTTTCACCATCTGTCATTGCATAACTGTATGTTCCCAGGTTTGTAGCTCTAACGTGTTGTGCTGTTTTTTGTACAGTATGTTACAAGTTATAAAAGCTTGAGTAAATAATTCATGTAAAAACCTTTGTAAATATTGTCAAACTGTGGAATAAATGATTTACTAAGAGGTCTCTTGGCTCAGCCTAGCAGCTTTATTACTGTAACTTGTTTTGTAAACAACCTCCTCCCCCCACCCTGTATTTTTTCCATCAAGTGACTTTGTGTAAATTCTATTGCTAAGCACTACTTAGATGCATTTCAGTCACCATAAATAATGCAATATCAGCACTTTAACCACCTGGGGACTCCATTCAGAAGTCAACCAAAGGTGTAGTTTGTGAGAGAACCTTCAGGGAACATATTTTCAATTCGTGTAGAACAACGTACTTCCCACTGCTTTCATTGTTGATTGTATTTGCTGGAGATGGCTCCCTCTCAGCTGGAAGGTTTTCTGGTAGACTTCAGGTTTGCAGAGAGTTTGTACCTGTGCTTCATTTTGTGTCCTGTGGATGTTCAGCAAATTTGGGAATAGATAAGAAGCTAGGGTCGTGAGAAGTGGTCCTGATAAATACTCAGTTTTTTCTAGCTTTTTAATAAAATGTTGTCTGAGTGGTCTGAGGAAAAGTAATTAGAAACATTTGTGTAAATGAATAATATGATTTTGCTTTGATGTATTCATGAGCCCCTTGTTAGCCTTCTGAAAACACAGCTGAAAATGAAATGTTTATTCAATAATGCTAGTGGAATGGGAAAATGTAAATGGGAAAATGTGTTACATCTGAATCCTTCTGGGCAGGCATAATTGTGTGGCCGCATGTGCTTGTTCTGAGTTTGTGAAATACAGGCACGCTTGGCAGGTATCAAATCATTGATGAACAACTACAGTGATCGTCATGCTGGAAGCTGTTGACCATCTATGCTGTCATATTGACTCAAAATTTGAGCTAGAGCTTGAGTCCCAAAGTCACTGAACATCTGCATTGTTTACAAGATGATTTGCATGTTGGCTCAGCCATAGAGTAAACAAACCTATTACCCAGGCTTTCTGGTGACCTGTGCTATTGAAAGCAGGATGAACATGGGCTGTGTTTGTTGTCTTGCCTCTGCAGACATAAAGAGGAGAGTACAGCTGTTGGCTAACTTGTCTTCTGCTCAAGGATGATGTGATATGCAATTATTCAGTTACAGAATAAGATTTGCAAATGTAAGGTGGTGGTGGTGGGGCAGCTGAAGGGCATGGAACAATTTTAGTGATCCCAGAAGCAGGTAGACTTTCTAGGGAATCAAACTGATTATGATGGCCTGCTTTGGAGAGCTGCTTCCCTTGATGTACCGACTCATCTCACCACTCATCCCACCTTGCTTGGCTCCTAAGCTCCATGGAAATGAACTATGCATTAAGGAGCTGCATGCCCAGAGAGCTTCCATTTGTCTCTCTCAACTAGTCTTCTGTGCACTAGGTGTAACCACTCCACCAAAACAGAAAGTAATTTCTTCAAATGTTTCCTTAAGAGCAGATATCTTCTGACACTCCTCATATGGAAATGCTATTTTCTGAGTTAATTTGTTTGCAGTGACTTTGTACCAGGCTGATCTGAGCAGCTTTGGTAGGTCACTTGCAAAGATTTGTGACTCTCTGGGAATAGGGAAAATCATTCACTAGCTTCATAATATTATGTCTGATATCAAATCTACCCAGAAATGAAGTACTACTGTTTTCTGATTGTGGAGATGGCCTTATTCTACCTGATCTTAGGAGAGGAGTTGGGCATCTTTTTAGTGAGACTCTGGGTTCAGGGTTTGAGGAGCAAAGCAATCTGTGGCTTAAGAACTAAAAGTAGACTTCAAGAAAAAAAACTTAGAGAAAACTTTGTTAATGGGTTTTGGTAATTTTTCAATGTCTAATGTAGTGAGGAAACAACTTCCTCTTTCTGGCTTTTTAACCCTTATACAAAGAGTGCAGTAATGTCCCAGCGATGAATGTAACTGAGTTCGTGAGAAAGGAGCAGACGATAATGATAGCATTCAGTCACGCAGAGCTGATGAAAGAAGAAATAATGGTGTGCCTGCTATGAGTTTTACTGGTAGTTTCCATAAAAGTTAAGTAAATGAAGTCTGAGGCTCAATTAAAACACATCTTGTCTGTCTTCTTGTGTGCCCAGGACAATACATTGTTTGCTATGAATAGGCCACCCGAGGGCTGGTCATGTGTTTTGGTAGAAGTCATAGTTTTGACAAACAAAGCAAAAGACATAATTATAGTCTTTTTTATATTAAAACCCACGTATTTTAATCATTATTGTGTATTTCCAATTAGAAATGTGTTAAAGAGTTGCCCATAGAAGTTTAAAAGCATGAAAACAGTAAAATGCTAGAGAATATTTTCTGTAAAAAAACTCAGCCTGATTTGGTTCAGTATCAACAGAGGAATAGAGATTTCTCCTGTGCACTCCCTGTCTTTTTAAATTTTTTTTGAAGGATAGAAGGTTAGTTCCTTTTTTTTGTTTTTCCTACATAAGAAAATCCTAAAAGTCTCAATCTTTGTCAGAGCAGTTATGGCCACAGAATAAAGAAAATGTAACACTTGAAGCTGTAATCAGTTGTAGTACAAAATATGGCGTGCATTACTGGTGTTATGAGATGTAAATTCCTTGGATGTATGAATTCTAGGTAGTACAATGTTAAATACCTGTGCAATATAATAGATGGATACAGACTGAGAAGTGAGTGTTTGCTGTTCTTCTGGAATTGTTGGGATTCTGTACAGTGAAGTGGGAAGAAGTCTCTTCAAAAGATTGCTTTGTAGCCTCAATAAGCTTTAGATACAAGACCCCTTGAAATTCCTTTTCTCTTTATGGTGTGCCTGCAGAGGTATCAGTTGTCATTTTTAGATGCAAAATGATTGTAGTCAAAAGTTTTGTTCTGGATGCTCTGAGGAAAAATTTTATTTATCTTTCATATTAATTCCTTTAAAGCCTGCTCCTTCTCTGGTGGTGCTTCTTCTGTTAAACTCGAATGTGAGCTACAGGTTAGACCTTGGAGACTGATATCTGCTCTGCAGTGCTCTGTGATATCTCTGGCCTTCAGTATAACCCAGTCTAACTGTGGAGTTACTCTGTGTGTAGCCACCTTGATGGTGCTGCACCCTGTGATCACCTTTGCTGTTAGACATCTGTGGAGAGTGGAGGAAAAGAAATGCTATAAATTATACCTTGGTTTTCTGGGTGTTCCTGACGCTCCTTTGCTGGTGGGCTTGCCAACGTCACTTTTGCTGGTCTGCTTTTCCATGTTGCAACACTGGGGCTGGCCATAGGTCCCTGATGGGAAGTGTCTTGCAGGCACCTGTGCAACTCTGCTGGCATCAGGATATAAAACACCTCTCAGTCTGGTGACCTCTACTTCCTACGTTTTGACTGAGAAATTCTTTCTGTATCTCTTTACTGCGATACAGAAATTAATTCTGTATGTACTAGGAGAGACAGCTCTTTATCTGTGCTTCTCTTAAGGTTGTTTAAAGGCAAATATATTGGCTTCTGCAGTGAATCTATAGTTGGTGTTCCTGTAAGCAGGAAAATTCAGAGAAAACCCCATCACTTAGGACGGAAAGATGATCTCTGTGCTTGCCAACTATGCAAATTGAGGCATGCATCATTTAGGTGCAATCCTCATTTCTCAGGATATATACATAAGTCCTGTACTACTGTCTACTTTTGGACTTCCGTGTCCCCTCTCAAAGTGCTTTGTTCTTATATTATTGTAGAGCCTCAAGCAACCCATCATGAGAAGGGCAGTACACAGAGCAACAGGCATTCCCTAATCCCAAGCATTTACAGTTTGAGCATTAGAAAAGAGATGATACAAGAATAAGGATCAAGAACAGAAGATGGAGGAAAAAACCTCCACACAGTAGGTGTGGCACACCAGTAACCCAGTCTAGAGCTAGATTTTAACATGTTACAGCAATGCAAGTTTTAGTAATATACTATTGCTATTTTATCTTTTCTAGATTGTGCTTAATGTCTGCTGGGCGCTTAAAATATTTAAGATGATGAGCTTCAAATATTTATTTCTATCAAATAAGACCCTTAAATTTTGAGTGGATGACTAAAGTAGATTCAAAGATTCAGAGACAAATCAGAAGTCAGCTGACTGCAGCAGCGTATCACACTCTGTTAAATCCTCTAGGCAAGACCTACTGCCACAAACAGTGCTGGAGTTATCTCCTCCCTTGCCGTGAGGAGTAAGGTTGCAGTAACACAAAACTGTACAAGACACCTTCAGCTGCAAACTTACAAAAGCTCAGATAAATAAAAAGACAACCTAGAGTATCTCCAGGGTACGCATTATCATCACACACTGGCAGTGGACTGTGGGAGAAAGTCAAAGCTGTTACCCTGGCAGGCTTCCCCTCATTTGGGAACCAAGAGGTAAAGTGCTAGTGGAGATTGAACATCCTCCACTGTGTCCAGAAGTTGCTACAAGAAGGTATCTTACAATGTAGGTGTGTTTTGACATTATACGATGACTAGGTATATATATTGTAAAATATAACCAGGACTATATATAATAGTTGGCATTTTGTAACCCTAGTGACTCACTGTGTCTTTTCTAAGGAGAGAAAGTCATTGGAGCCACCTCCTGTGGCTGCCTGAAAGGCATGCCTTTGCAGGTGCCACCTGCTGCTCCCCAAATAGCACTCGATAAAAACTTCCCCTCTTGCTCCTCTCTCCTCTAGTCACAGGTGGATGGACTTTGCAGGAGGTTTTCATCATGCTGCTTATCAGCTAATTCTGCTTCATGACACAAATATCTTCTCATTGTCAAACCCTCTGGAGAAATTGCCTGTAATTTGTTCATCCTGTCTACATTATCCAGATACACTCTTTGATAACGGTGCTATCACATCTATTTCCCAACTAGCAGTAAATACCACTGAAGAGAAAAATAAAAAATTTTAGACCAGTTTTCCCCGCTTTTAGGCATGGGATGGTAGTTTAACATTGTTTCTAAGGAAAAGCGCTGTGTTCCACAGAGGAGATGCAGACTGAAGAGGTTTTTGGTGCTGACAGAATTGCTCTGTCACCTGATGTGTGTGCCAGCAGCCGTCTCATCGGAGAGACCAGGACGTCACTGTCACCATAGAGACAGCAACAAGGACTCAGTTTCAAAAGGTGAAGAGAAGCTGAGAACTAGGAAGGTAAGGCTTGGTCTGTGTCTCAGCACTCATGAGGGTTTTTAAAATGATGGTATGTTTGAAAAGTTGCCACAGTAGAGGGATGATCTATTGTATATTTATACAAATATGTAGACATACGTCTATAAATATACCTATATAGGTGCATATTTACGTGAGATGTTTCAAGTAGACTTGGATGCAAAAGAACCCAATGGAAGTTTTTTAAAAAAAACTTGCTAGTGTTCTGATTGCATGCTACTCCAATTATTTTTTATTTTACAGATGGTGTAAAACAAGATTGAGTTCTGTTTAAATTTTATTTTAAGAAGTCATTAAATATTCACTACCTCAAGATTTTATCTGTTTTGCACAGAACCTTAGAGAGCTGTGGTGTGCTGTAGATTAACATTGTTCACTTCTGCCCCTTTTCATGGTCTTCTGCTCTGCTTTAGCAATAATACAGATGTAAAGCAATGGTAAGTGTTGACAGGTAAGATAGGGATCAGCCATGAGTCATCGTTTAATCACACAGGACTGTTAAAGACTGGGTTTACACTGGTCCAGAACAGCTTGCAAATAATCCCTTTCTGCCCACTCTTTTATACTAGCAGATAAAACCAGCCCTCCTGATGGCTTACCCCTATCGCTTACAGATATAACCTCAGTGATGCATGGACTTGTTTAAAACTCCAGTTTGTGTACTTATAATCCCCAGCAAGGTGCTGATCCCAAAAGAATGCTTCTTGTGCTTTGAAAGCAAATCATAACTTCATAGGTATAGCTCTGAGGGGAGGGGAGAGGAGTGGTGGCAAGGAGGAGTCCATCCGACAAAGTAAGGGATGAACTGTTAATGAGTAATGCCATAAAAGTATTACCACAGAAAGGATGGTAGAAGGTTTATAGAGATTGATAAAAGACCTTTTCTGCAATACTGTGCAGTGCCAGATGCCACCAGAGTGGACAGGGCTGGATGTGTGTTTTGGATCTTGGGCCAGGGATGCTCAGCATGGCCCTCGAGCTTCTTTTGTCTCTGCCCAGCCTGCTGCAGCTACAAGTAGGAAGTAGCCAGAACACAGTAGTTTTTTTAACCATGACACACTTCTTGCCTTGGCAACTGGAAGAAGTCTGGCATGGGAGCCAAATGTATTGACTTTGTGTCAGCTCTGGGATATCTTTCCTGTTTGGGGAATTCCCCATTGGGAAATACAACTGCTGTTTAGAGCAGAACTCAGACCTCAGCCCCTGGGACTATCCACTCTGGGAGAGGGTTTGGCAAGGATATGCCTTTCTATTTCTATGTGTCTTTGATTTTGTAAATAACTAAGTGACAAGTAAAATCTTAGTATTTACTCTATGGCTGAATTTTCTGAGAGGGTGCTTACGTGTGTGTGTAATATCATTTGTATATATTATTCTTGCTGCCACCATCTCTCACAGGTTTTCTGCAAACACAGAACAAAAGGCACCTCCCTTTGCAGTAAGCTTATGGTCCAGCTGCTGTGTGAAGACAGCAGAGGACACAGAGTGCCTGGGGGGCACAAGGAAACCCTAAGATAACATTACTTGGGCTGTCGTTGTCAGACCTCTGCAAACTGTGATAATATATATATAGTGGATACTAATAAAAGAGGCAACTAGGTTGTATGTGAAGAACTGAATTGTCTATTTATATGTAGCTGTGGTTTGCACTTTTTGGGGTACCGTTGCTGGGACATGCAACTACCTGGCTGACTTCTGTAGCAAACTGCATTTTTAATTGATTTTATCTGATGACTGCTACAGGATCCTGTCTACCCAGATTTTAGTCATTCACTTTGACTTCTGTTTCATGAACCTTCTGACCAAATTGATTTTTGCTATCGATATGAAAACCTGTGCTGGTGAACTTTCAGGTGTGACTCACTTTCTGGGATCAAGCTATGTCTCAGTTATGGCACACTCTCTTCATTAATCATTTGATCATGCTTTTTAGGGAGCGTAGAAACTGTGACTGCATTAAACTGGGAGTTCGTTCAGTTCAATACCCTGCCTCCTGTGGTGGTGGTCTCCAGCTATTTCAGAGAAAAGAGAAAGAAATCCTGCATTAGGCAGAAAGGAGATAATCTGTCATTCTCTCTAATCTCTAACAGAAACTTTGCTTCAGTATTTAATTAGTAATTAAAAAAAATAAATAAGGTAATGCAGGAGAATATTCCTAGCCATACAACTATCCTTTCCCTTTTGGAATCCTGTTTTGGGTTTTTTTGTTTTCATTACATCCTTTTGTAAGCATTTTTTAACTATACCTTCTCTCTGGAGGTATTTCTTTTTAAATTTGGACTTGTCTCCTCTACTTTGTTGAATGCCATCTGCATCTTGATGTACAGGACTGGCAAACACAGATCTTGTTGATATGTTATCAACAGAGGAACTGTTCTCTGAGAACTTGATTACCAGCTGAGATTATTATAAAGCCAGATGTCTAGAGAGGAGCTGGATGCTAACATTATCTAGGGGATCTGATCCAAAAGATTTTACTGATGCAGAGGCCACTCCTGAGAGACTACAGAAGCAGCAGAAGTGGACAGAAACACGTGCTTGATGTCCAAACCGGAGCACTGCCCTTGGCATGTTCAATCAGTAACTCCTCTACTAGAGCAGAGAGGCTCCTTAGCCACTGCTCTAGTTTCTCAGTCCCTACAATCTGCTTTTGCCGGGGAATCTGTATGCTTTATCTGCTTGGGGGGAGGATGGGAAACAACACCTCTTCTGACAAGTGCTGTCTTTCCCTCCCTGCTGTTTATTAGTGGTAGAGGTAATATAATACCTCTGCTATATATAATTCCTCTCCTGTAATGCTTCACACTTGACTGCCTGTGTAAAGTGGTCAAGACTTGCATCTGGAAATTATGCAGTAAAAAAGATTTTTTTTCCTCCTTTCTACAGCAGAAATGTTTATTTTTACCAGGTTTAAGCCATAGTCTACCAGACAGTACAAGAAGTAAAGCAACTTCAGCTATCTCCCTTTTACTCTTATTCTACGATATTATCACTTCTTTGTAGAATTTCCTGAGGTTTTTGTTTTGAGAATAAGGGAGTACCTGTCTGAAATCATTCCATCGTGTGTGTTGGAATGCAGATAATTTACCAATTTGTGTTGAACAAATTGGCAGAAGACAGTATGAAACTGATGCTAGGCATGAATTCACAATATAGAGATGTTTACTCACTGTAAGCATCTTCATTGATCATAGAGATCATTGCCCAAGGTTAACTACTACTGTCTTTCTACGTGCTTCCATACTTCCAGTTATATGCTTGGGTTTTTCTAATTGCTTCTAAGTTCAGCCTTTCATGATTACAGTGACCCTTTGGATACTTAGAAAGCCTGTGTTTTCACCTACACTCAGTCTAAAAGAGGATGTCCAGAGTTGTGATGAGGGTATGCAACCACCTTTTGTATGAAGCAGTGGACTTTGGAGAGGGTTTCTGACCAAGTGGAAACCTTGCTGTGCTCTTGACCTTTCTCTTGGATTGGGCCCCAGTCAGCAACAATAATTTTTCAGGCAATCCATGAAGGATTTTTCCATATCATAAAGGGAAAGATGAGGAACTCTAAGCTCTGAACAGGTGACTCAGTGCTGCTGATGCTGCGTTAGACCTATCACTGTACCCATTGTAGAGGCATGCAGTCCACACCCAACTTCATCCTCTGCCCACACACAAATGTGTCATCTATCTGTGCATGACTGAAGTGCTCATAACAGACATATTTACCTGCCAAAATTGTGAGAACTGTCCTGAAAGGTCATTATCTTCCAACCTGTCAAGTATTTCTCTCCTCTCTGCCATTCTGTCCCCTCTTTGCACCTGTCATATCTTCTAGGAAGCCTGTCTGTGCATGGAGGTATGTATGTGAAAATTGTGTAAGGGACCCACCGAGCTAAAAATGTGTATAGAATAGAAAAGGATCACCTTGCTTATGATGGATAAAAATACTCTCTTAATGCTAAGTATTCCATTCAAAGATTAGTTTGGAATAGTGGAATTGATCAAGGCTTATGCACGTCATTTCTATGAGGATTGAAACATGGCTGTATTGGGCATCTCATCCATATGCAAGTCATGTTACAACCAGTTTAATTCTATGAAACTTAGTGTTATGAAATTAATTCAGCTTTACACTGTGGTAAAAAGGCTGTGAATTCATTCAACTACAAGGAAAAAGTCGCTTTCCAGTTTAAAGGTTTGTGAACAAATGAAACTTATGGTTATATTAAAGTTTCAGATGTATTAGAGATGTAGTCTTCCAGGGCCTTGGTCAGGACTTGAGTGTGTGCATGTGCATATCATTGCGATCAGAAACTGTAAGCAAGCCTCTCTGTGGTTCCTCAGGCCTTTTTAAAAAATGTAAGGCCTCAAGCCATTTTTCAGAGCATGAAAGATTTGCAGTTTCCTTAGGCAAAGTATAATGAGAGTTTGTCTCAAAGTAAAGATGGAAACTCAGGCATGGTACATGAGAAGGTTGTTCTCAGCCATGCTCACTGGAAGGGAAAGAGGAGACATGATCTCCTGGCTGGAGACAGTTGCTCTAGGTGCTGCTGACAGACTAATTGCTTCCTAATACTAAACAGTCTGGAGCTTGAAGAAAGAGAGATTACTTCTGTTGAGCTGGAGAATGAAGAGAATAGAAGCAGAGGGGACATCAGTTTCCCTATCCTCCCTTTTCCCTCAGATGACCGGAGTATTAATGTCTTCTGAGGAAGGGATATATGGTAGTATGGTAGAAGACCTAGGTTTAGAGCAGCTATCATGAAATTTCTGTTGGTTCACTTTCCTTTGACCACTAGTCGCAAGAATTCCCAGTGTGCACCGAAACCAGAAAATTTCACAGACTTCTGCTTCCGAACCGAGTCATGGCTGAGTCACATCCTGCCTTACCTGACATTGCACAAATGATCTAGAGAAAATGGCATGACGTGACACCTTTATGGTAATTTAAATGAGAAGGATGGTTGCTGGCATGTATTTCTCAACCTGCGGTACAGGGAAACAATTTTCTCCAGAACTGTCAGCAAAGGCCAGTGCAGAACAAAGGAGAGGCACAGGCATTAGTCTTGGATAATGATGAACAAAGGGTGGCAGGAGGAGCTGCGAGGATTTGAGTCTTGTAACTTATGACAATTTTTACTGGAAACCCAGGAGCACGTCTGACTAGTTCCCAAATGAGTGAATTGTTTGGCTAGTATTAAGAAGCAACTTAAAATATAAATGGCAACAATACAAAGGAAAAGAGGAAGATCTTTATCAGTTATGTTTACTTCTGTTTTATTTTACTTTTCTATATAAACTTATTTAAATATAACTGTGTAAGCACACATCACGTATTGTTAGTATCTGAGATATTAAGATACGGTTACATGGGAACAGGAACAAGCAGGAGCAAAGCGTTTAATTCTACAACGTCTGCAGATGTAACAAGAGGTTTGGCTCAACACTGTGTATAGAGTTGGCTGGCGGGTTTAAACCCTGGACTATCGCTACCAGTAGCCTGCAGTTTTTGGGCTTTGAAGTTCCTCTCTCCTTGGGTGGAAATTCTGGGGGAAAAGTGTACTTAAAAAGTCAAAATGTTTCTCCTACAAATCAGAGATTCATCCCCTGTGTATAGGATGATGTAGTTCTACTAAAAAGTGTGGGTTACAGCTTATGGAGGTTGAAAACCTGGCACAAGATCCTTGTTAACATCCACCATTTTTCTCCTGTCACCTACAACTGCTTCATGTAACAACAGGCAAATTTACTGCTCAGATAAAGCCTTATTTGACTGGGTTTTACACAGCCTCCTCCTTCCATATCCACGATCATGGCAACCTGTTTCACACTCCCCCCTATTTCTCAATTTCCTCCACTGCCCCTTTCAAACATCCTTGCGCTCTACAAAGAAGCTGCTACTGTTTAGTAACTTTCTGCACTTGAACTGCTATTGGTTTAGGACAATGCAGTAGATTTTCCTCACTCGTATGCTAAGTTACAAACTGTGCTCTTGGGCTGAGTGCTGTAAAGTATTCAGTATAGTCAATAGCACCATTTGCAGATGGTGTGAAGGAAGCTGCTCTTGAGGCATCTTGTCAGCATGAAGGCTTGAACGTTCATGGTCCAAGCCAAAGTAAATTCTTTGACATCCTGATATGAAGCCAACATGTTCCTGTTGTCTGAGTGATAAAGGAAGCTTTCTCTTAGTTAATAAATAGAGTATGAAGTCTGAACTTCACGTTGAGACTCATGCAATCGCCTTGCATACTTTCAGGAGAAAGGAGACTGTACATTCCTGGTCAGCTTGCACCCAGATGTCAACATATAGGTTGAGATTTTTTTTTTGGGGAATGCCATGGTTGAATGTCGTCGTTGAAACTGAAGCAAGGGTTGCATTGCGCTGAAACTACTTAAGTTTTCTCTTCTCACTCCAAGTTTAGTTTCTAAAAATACCTTTCCTCCCAGGCACAGGAAACCCATGACTTCAGTAGCTGTGCCCAGGCACAGTGGTGGCCATACATATGACAGCTGAGATTTTGCAAGAGCCTGACAGTGCAGCAGCAGAGAACTGCTTCCTTTCTTGCACTGCCAAAGCAACTTCCCCCCCAGGGAATGGTTTTGGTGCAAAGATGCTTTCTGGTTGATTATTCCGAAATCCAGCCTCTGATTCAGAGAGCGCAATCTCTGAGGATTTGAAATAGGTTCCCTAGTCTGGCCAGCTTGACCCAGCCTTTCCCAACTCATATGCCCGTACCATCCACCAGTCTTTGTGGTTTAGCTTGGAGACTTGTCCAAGTTTACACAATAAACCTGAAGCAAGGCCAAGAACTTAATCTAAGTTTTTTGGGGTCCAAGTAGACTACCTTGGTCCTTAGATCTACCTCCTTCCTGTGATTTTTCTCCTTGGGGGTGAAGGGGGAAGGAAAAATGAAAAGTTAATGCTTTTAACACACAATGTCTGCATATGCTTTGTTGTGGGATAGTGGTGTAGTGAATCCAGATCTATCTTTTTCTGAAAGTGAATCTGTCTTTGAACTCAATATTAAAGACTACAAAGAGGTTATAACTTTAACAAGAGGACAAAATAACTCTCAAGAAATACTATGCTTATTGTTTCTGCAGATGAGTGATCAAAAAGACTCTTGGTTCTGATCTGTCTGGTTGTTTTTCTGTACTGTTGTAAACAGCTGATGGAAAAAAAGAGTCAATACAGTGGAGCACCATTGTTAGCATCACAAAATCATCACTTTGAAGACCTGGTATGGTTTCCTTCCAACCAAAATTATGGACTTCAAAATCTCTAGCCTAATACCATAGACAGGTTTGGTTTATTTGCATTAAACAATGTATTTAGGGTAGGCATGAAGTACTAGAAATTTCATAACACGCTACTGAGGGCCAGTACTCACAAGGTATTTATTCCTACTTTGGATACATAGGTATGGCATAGTATAAGGAAAAGAAAAACGTCCTCAAAGTTAAAGGCCAGTTTTATAATACCCAGTCTTCCTTCTTATTCACATAAGCTGAACGTTCACAATCTATTCATCTGATGTAAGTAAGTGGCTGAAGGAACCTGTGTGTGGCCAGGCAGTTAGAGGAAGGGATCCATGTTCCTGCAATCATGTCATTTCAGAGGACCTTTGAGATCTTATGGAGTCTTGTTGAATTTTGCTTGAGAAGTGGCTTGCTCACACACAGCTGGCTACAGCATAAGCTCTTGTGAAGAATCATGTTTTGTTTTGCTTTGTTTGGTCTTAAATAACTCAAATGCCCAACAACCATTTGCAAGAAAATATGTGAAAGTTTCATCAGCTTCACTCATTCAACAGATGAAGATATTTCCTAATTCAGCTCTCCAGTGTTCTGGAATAATCTCCAAAACCTCTTGAAAGACAAGATTTGATATTCCTAATTCAGATATTTAAAAATAAAGACAAAGAGGAAAAAACCCCAATGTACCAAAAATGGAAATTTTTTTTAGACATCCTTTATGGATCTTAAGAACAGGGCAGACCCCTTTTTTTTCTTCTTAAAGATCACCTTCAGGGAAGTGTAAAGTCTTAACAATTTGGTTAAAAACCAAAGACTTAACCTATGGGTATATCAGTTACCTTCAAACTGAAATGTCATTCCTTTGCTTTCTTGAGGGTGAAGTGAAACCTGGAGAAGAATTAACCCACCCATTCTACGACAAACAGCTACTTGCAATACAGTTTCACTTGCAACATGCTAAGTCTTACCTAGGAAGAGCGTATCAGTGAGCCAAGGCCTGAAAATTTTACTACTACTTCCTTTTTGTGAAGGCTGAGGTACAGAGAAAAAACGTGAGGGCGCACCAGATGGAGCTGAAGATCTGCTGAAGGTTTCTTTCAAGTCCAGGTGTGACAAGGTATGGTGACACTATGCAGACTCACCCAGTTGCATATGGATCAGGGTGGTGTAGACTCTTTCCACAATTTTCTGGAGTTTGGGGCAGAGATTGAATCTGCAAGAGTTTTAACATGACCCTTAAGCAAATTCTTATTTAGTTTTGGTGTTAGCAGTTTGGGAGATGAATTGACTTTAGAGACAAGGAAGTAAACCAAAGTTGTTTGTATTCAGCAGTCATGAGAAAAACCTACAAGAAAACACGATCTAAAATAACCATGCAGTATAAGTGATGCTTGTCAATTGCTCGCCCAACCTGATACTCCTGTGTGACTATTAGTACTTTACAAAGCTCACTTCTGCTGTTTCTGCCAGCTTCTCTGGATTCCATGATGTTTCTAGCTGTCCCTACATTTTGGACAGGACTTGTGGAGTATTGATGGCATGCTCTAAAATTTTTCAAAACCATGGTGGGCTCCATGCCTCATTTTTGTGCACAGCACTGTTTAAGGGCTGCAATCTGACCTGAAGAGGTGCTGCTCATGAATAGTTGGAAGTCACTATGCTCCACTGACTTGTTGTAACTAACTGGAACCAGACTGTGATTCCTGTTGTGTTGGTATGTAGTAAACAAAGTCAGTGTAGGATTTTACTTGATAAGAAAAAGAAGCAGCAAATGGTCACTAGTAAGAATTTTTAATATTTCAGTTATAATTTTTGGACTCAGTTAAATATCTAACTCCCTTGTCAAAAAATTAACATGAATGAATTATAATAACAAGAAAGCATATACAATCTTGTTATAGCAGCACCCTTTATAACACTTAAGTCTCCGGTCAGCATTTGAATGAGGAAACTCTCCGCTTTTCAGAGTAGGAAAGAATCATGTTGAAATTTCAGATGGAAAAGAGCTCTGTATTTGAGCTATCTTATGCCCACTTCAATGCTTTTAGCTTGTAACTGATCAGCAGCAAGTATTTGAAACTGCTTTCACCTTCACAAAATGAGAAAATTCTCTCAAGTTAGTGAAATTATATCAATCTGAAATTGCTGAAAATGATGTTAGAATGAGCTCCTTCAGTCCTTTGTTTGGTATTTGGGGGAAAGGAGGGAGGATGGATGAGGGATCAGGAGAAATGAAGTGCAATCATGCCTCTTTTTCTGCAGAGATTTTCACACATTGCCTTACTACAAATGTTCTCAGTTGGGAGTGTGTTTATACATTAGTCTGCTGTATTCAGGTAATTAATTAATGTAAATATAGACAGTGTGTGCATAAGTGTTTTTCAGTATTGGGACCTATAAATGACAAAGTAGGCTAGGCTTCGGTTATCCTATTTCACGTATCATGTAATACATTTTTCAATAGTAATAATCATCCAAATCAAATCCTAAATAGACAAACAACTTCTAGACTGCAGTGACTTAAATGAGTAATGACATGCTTTGTAGAGATGCTCTTCAAACCTGTTTTCTGTAATAGTGAAAAGTGTAACATTAAATGCTATTTTTAGATTGAATTACGAGTGTAAAAAATCTAAGAAAGCCAAAACTCACTTATTCTCCAACCAAAAAATGGATGCTGGGAAAAGAGTTTCTTCTGGCTCAGTTTACTGGCCTCTCAAGTTAAACTGAGTCTTTCAAGAGAAGCTATCAAAATGCCAGTATGCCATTAAAAGCTCAAAAGACTTCACTGCTCTGTAAGCCTGTTGATTACCAGAACGGCAAATGTCCTGCCTTTTTACTTTTGAACTGCCCCAAACTTAAACTGAACAAAGACTGTGGGACAACAAGTGCTATGCAAGTGGATGAGAAGGAAGCAGGGCTGCTCTACCCTTTCCTAGGCAGAGGACAGGGTAGAAGGTGTTGTGCTATGTGCAGATATCCTCTCCAGAGATGGATGGGCTAGACTGTTGGGCATGGTAGTACGATTTGTCCATTAAACTGCTTTCTCTTGCTCCCCCTGGTTCCATATCCTCAAGGATACAGAACTTGTGGCATACTACCTTAGTGAAGTCCATTTTTATTTTCTTTCTTTTTTAAATTTTCTTTTTCTATAGTAGGGAAGTGTTAGTGCGTTTTGATCTAGTTCTCACATTAGTGTACTTCTCTGCTTCGTTCTGATACTGGAGGAACATAAATATTTTTAGATCCCTAGTTTACAGGACTAGCAGTGAAATCTAATATTATTATAGGGTCTAGTTTCAGGATATATTTAATTTGATGGGAAATCTCCCTTAAGCATCTCTGTTTTCCTTGCTGGAGTTTCCTGTGCCCTGGTTGTGCTGATACAGCCAGATGTAGGACAAGTAAAGTAGTTCAAAGTAACAAAAAAGGAAGTGTTTTGGGGACAGGTATTTTTAACCCGACTTAGATTGACAGTAACATCAACCCAATGAGACTTCAGCAAGCTGAAGACCAGGCTTGAGAGATTAAGGGGTAGAGAACAAGAACTTATGAAGCTGCTTCGTGTCATGGGATTGCTGCTGACTCTTTTACTTGGCCATGTGATATGGATGGAGTCTCATTTTTACAGCTACTCCATAGGGCGTATTAGACATACTACCTACCTCGAAATGCAATAATTTGGCTGAAGTCATATTTAACTATTATTTGGTTCCTCAAGGTCTAAAGATGGCTTGGTTTTATGTGTAATAAATGAAACATTGCTAGAATTTATTTTAAAGAAATATTTGGTTCAAGAATTCGAATTCCAGAGTCAGAATTCCAATTGCTGATTTTTCTGGCTGGAGCAAAGAAACTTTGTATCAAAATGTGCTGGCCAATGATGCCCAGTTTAAAACAGGCCAGATGCGACTTTCCTGCTATTATCTTTTGAAAACTAATGGAGAACACTACAGATTTCAGGTTGTGTGTGTGTGAGTCTTATCAGCTAGCTGGATTTTAAAAACCGTGCCGTAGCTCTGTTTGCTTATTGGTCTATGTGTATTTTTACACAATACTATTTCTAACTAGTAGTATGCAAGCAGGTTCAGTCCTCGTCTACTTTGTGTCACTTTCTCAGTTATAGACATCGTTATCTCAGTTTCCCTTCATCTGTGCTCGGTGGTTTTGTCTTGTTAACGAGTACCTGACAGAAGAATGCACTCACTGAGTTGAGTGTGTAGATATATATCTACAGTCACCGTCAGCTGGCATACAGAACAACATAAGGAGGAGTAATGTGAATGTATAAACAAATAGCCTATGTTGTTTCATGTTGACACATACATGACGCTAATCCAAGAAACTTATGCCAGAGGCAAGTGATATATGTTTTGAACCACTAGAGGTATTCCTTCTGGGATTGCTCATACAGTATGATTTCTGTCTCTTTGACTGAAAGAAAACTCTACTGATCTACTAGCGACAGTCTTGATATTTGAAGTGGTATATATGTAAAAAGTGCTACTTTTAAATGATGCTTATTCTTAGTATTTTTTCTAGTGTATCCTTGTTTATAGTCTTGCTTAATTCAGAGAGATGTAGATCAAAAACCACTTTAACATTACTTTATTTTACAAATATTTGAAACTTTAATCTGTAACTGATAAACAAAAAATCTGACTTTTTCCTAGTGCAGATCTCAAGCTATTGGCAGGCAAAGTTCCTCAGAAAATGATGCTCTAGTAGTCATACTTATTTCCTAAACTACAGGGTGAAATTTTTGATTGTTTGGCTCTTTATAGTAGTAGTGGAAACCAGAGAATGAAGAGTAGACGTTCATGAGGAAGTGCTACAATCTGTGGCTAATACAGACAGTCGTAAAATAAACTACTTGCTCCATGAAAATAAATTAGGGAGAAAGCTCTGACACACTTTCCAAAAGAAACTGGGAGCTGTTGTTACTAAAATTGTACATGGTCAAAATATAATATATTTGCTAGCATGTTTACTGATCGTATGTAGTTTCTACCTGTCTCAATTTTTATTTACCTTTGCATAAGGTATCCACTTAGATTTTACAGTATTATTTTTGCACAAGAAAAATAACACGCTGGTTTTGTGTCTAAAGCATATATATTTTTTAGGATATCGTGTACAATTCAGTACTTCTAACTGACATGCTGTTGTAGTATGGAGGCCATGTTATTTAAGGATTACAAGTCGCAAAAGATTTTTGTAATGGAAAAGAACAATTTTTTTGCTAGATGAGAACTGGCAGGAGGATGGAAAAGGAGAGTGTAGTGCTGGGGTTCCTGGTACCATGGCGTAGCATCTGGAGGAGCCAGCAGAATTCCACCATGGCTGGTAGAGTCGTGGTGGTAATGCAGAGTATTATTGTGCCTGTTTTACAAGAGGAAAACTGGAGGAAAAAAGGTATTTAGGCTTGACCTTAACTGTGAAGAACATTTTCCTTCTTGTGCTCAGTCTTCTTGTCCTGCTGCCTGCTACCATCTCAATCTGAGCTGTTTCTAAGCCTTGTAGTGGCAGGCAAAGGAAAGCCTGGCAATCAAAAGTGGGAGCATGTCATCCTACTCTGGAAAGCCTTTTATCCAAGCTGAGGCTGGCTTTGCTCTCGCCCAGTGCTGACTGTCAGGTTATAACCTCTTAAAAAAATCAGTACTCTCAAATATGAGCCCTGGTAATTCATCAGATGATTGTCTGTATGTAAGTCATGCTCTGAAGCAGCATGATGAGTGTTTGTGTATGGTGCTTCGCATTTGGTGGGAAATGGGAATACTGGAATGGTAGCAGAGAAACTAAAATTTGGAATTTGGCACTTTGACAGGAACTGCTAGCATGATGTATTGTATCGGTTTTGGCTGAGACAGAGTTAAAGTAATTCCTAGTAACTTGTATGGGGCTACTGTTTTCAATTGGGATAGTGTTGATAACATGGAGATGCTTTAGCTATTGCTGAGCAGTGCTTATACGGCATCAATGCCTTTTCTGCTTCGCTTATTGCCCCACTAGCGAGTAGGCTGGGGGTACACAAGGAGCTGGGAGGGGACACAGCCAGGACAGCTACCTCCATACTATGTGACACCACGCTTACAATAAAACTAGAGGTGAGGGGTGTGGGTGAAAGTTGGTAAAGGTCACTGTTGCGCGGAGACTGGCTGGGCATCAGTCAGCTGATGGCGAGCAATTGTTTTCTTTTCTCATTTTTTTTCCTATATATGGTTATTTTTTTTAAAAATTATTAAATTGGCTTTATCTTAACCCATGAGTGTTTTTGTACTTTTACCCTTCTGATTGTCTCCCTCATTTCACTGGGAAGGGGGTTGAGGGAGCAGCTGAATGATGCTTAGCTGCCTACAGAGGTTTATCAATAGAAAAGTCATTTATCTATCTACTTTTTCAAGCACATAGAAAAAGGCTAGGAACATTACAACCTATCAGGGAAAGTAATTGAAAGTGAGTTTAATTTTAAGTGTGTTAATGGTCTCTATAAAAGTATATTTACAATAAATCCCTTCCTTTTTAAATAATAAAAAAGAGGATAGAAAAGATCTGAGATTACTTTGAAGGAACTGCTCCCAAAATTAGTGATTAAAGAAGGATAAGCACAGTGCTTGTGGCTTCAAAGGTCAGTCTTGCTGAATTTAAAGTGACTGATGGATTCTTTTCACCAGAGGTGCAATTTCCCCCTGAAGAAATACTTCTTAAAGACCAGTGTTGGCTATCTGGTATTTATGAGAGAGTCCAAAGGGAATTACAAGTAGGTTGTTTGGGTTATCATTTACTCAGTGTTTTCTGCTGATATTGTAGCAGAGAGATCCCACAGCACTTCTTCTTAGCATGTGATAAATTGCGTACCAGGTGAAGGTGAGAAAGGAGTGAGGGCGGCCACTGTGATAACAAACTGTTGCTTTGCTGCTCCTATTATGAACCTGCTGTTTCTCTGCCAGCAATCACCAGCACCTTAGTTGTGCCCAGCATTGCTCTCCTTGGCCCATGATAACATTCCTGTGCATTTTGGGATTGCTTTAAGGAGATGCTGTGTATGTGGCTACAAATGACATAGTTTTTCTTCTGCATGCCAGCATGGCAAGAACAGTACATTTTATGGCTACATTTGCAATACCCTTGAGTAGCTGGTACAGCACAAAGTATCAAGTAGTGTGAGAAAGAGGGATACCTCAGCCTGTTCCACTGGGAAGGTCTGTTGTCTCAATCTCTCCTAGATCTGTTACTGTCAATAGCAGGCCATCAATACGGTTGTAGTGCTATAGGAGTTTTGGGTTGCATCTTCCTCTATTTCTTTCTTCTTTGTATTTAAAATACACTGCTTCCATCATAGAAATCTACTTGAATATGTTGCATATTTGATGTAGCTTCCTAAGTTATCCCTCTTATGGAAAAAATAGCACAAGTAGGGGGGAAATGAAAATTAAAAAAAAAAGGGAAGTATTCAGTTTAATAAATTCTAAGTGTTTGTTTTACTTTGTCATTTTACTACAAATGTACTTAAAAATGACTAAAGTCCACCCCTAAATCATGCAAAATATTGCATCAACCTTTTTTTTTGTTAAAATAAAATATCTGGTGGGATCTGAAAGAGGTTTTATGTTGTTTTTTGATTAATTGAAAAATCACGTACTTTGTTTTTGTTGTACTCTTTCAGGTCTGCAAGCCAGTTTAATGTTAATGATTCAGCTGTTATCCGGCTAAAGAAAATAGACTGATGAGGTTAACTAAGGTCACAGTCAACATCAGTTAATGCAGTGTTGAATGTGTTGCCTGATTAATATAAGAAGAAAAAAGAAAAAGCAATGTCTAACACTCGGATTTAAAAACCCAACAAACTAATTCCCCCACCCAAAAAAGCAAACAAACGAATTCCTCAGAAAACCTAAATAAAGGGACGTTCCTAAACTCTTAAGAAAATTTCTGATAAGGCACTAATGTTATTAATGTCTCCTCTGAACTCACTGTTTATATATTGCTGCTTTTGCTTTCCTAATTTGGTTAATCATATTCTTTAAGATGAGATTCCAAGTCTTCCCATTGATGTTGAATTTCAGGGACTATTGTGCCTTTGAAAGTCCTTATTGCTACTTTGGCTCCCCTTTAATGAGCAGATGCTGACCATAGATGAAAACGTTGAGTTTACAGTTTATTTCTTTATCCGTTCTTTCTGCTGGCAGATTCTTGTGATTCTACCTTAAAAAAGAGGAGGAGCTATTTCAAGCTTTTATTGTCTTTGGTTCAATAATGTTCTTCATTTTTGCTACTCCCATTTGAGTCATAACAAGGAATGTGCCATGTCATTGGGTTCAACTAGTTACCTGCTGCGTTCAGTGGTCATGCGATCAGATTAGAGAGCAGCAGCTGGAAAAGTGATGCATATACTACCTTGGTCTGGAAAACCATCCTAGATTTTGGAATTGAGTCTCTAGGCTTTTTTCTCTGAGACATACACTGACTAGATAAGTGACCTGAGCCCACCTGCATGAACTTGGTGGGGATTTGTTTTTAATATCACAGAATGCTACAGAACAGAAGAGTCTGGGTACAGTTCTGTGATAGCTGAGGGCTATGGTGCAGGAGCTGTTTAGGCAGGGCTGGCCATAGGAGGAGCAGGAGTTGCCAGAATCCCAGCTCCTGAAATCACCGAAATCAAGGGGTGATGGCAAAGGTCAGGAAACTTTCAGCAACAGCAAAGCCTGGGCAAAAGCTCAACTCTTCAGTCATTACTGAGCAACCAAAGTGACAATGCAGCTTTTTTCTACGGAGAATTTATGGCCCTATCCACTGTCCATTGTATTGATTTCAATGAAATTAAGTGCACGCTTAGAATTAAGTTCTTCTTTGCTTGGTGCCCTCAGGAGAGAGTTTCCTCAACTGGGGCCAAACATGTATTTTGTATAGGGCATCCCCTGACCCAGAAGGTCAATTAAATCTTCTGTGGAACTCTGAAGGGATATTTTTAATTGTTCAAATTCTTATTTTGTTTTCAGATCCTGCATAACAATCTGAATATGTGTTTGTATAAATGCATGAGGGAAAATCTGGCTAAGGAAGAATCTTGCTGTTCATTTCAGCTCAGGTCCTGTGTCTGCGGAGTCAGTCTGACTTTTGCCATTTATTTCAGTCAGCAAAGGGGCAACTTGTCTAGACATTTTGAATGAATAATTTTTTTTCCCCACATAGAAACAAAAGTAGCTGGTATAAAATACAGGCATTTTTTCTAATGAGATAAACAGCTTGCAAAATTACTGTATGTTTTCATAATGGTCATAACTTCAGAGCAGAGGATAATTTCCTTATTTCTAATGGAAATCCTACTGCAGGAAGTGAGGTTCAAGTGGGGATCACAGAAGCATTCCTTATTCTGACAGTTTTCCTACTGTAATCTTCAGGTTAGGTATATTCCATAGCAAACTCTGTATTGTTGTAGGTAGGAATTACCCAGTTCTGGGCTACTTCAACCCAAACCCAAATCTTTGTGTTACTTCATCTGAGCTTTTTCTTGTTTACCTTTGTTAGCTATCTTTTAAATGTTATCTGATGCAATTTTTTTTTTTTTTAAATATGAAGTGAAAGAATACTATTTCCCCTTTGCTCTTTGGCAAGGCAGCAGCAAAGACTGCAGCAGGAAAAGATCCTCCATCCTGTCAGATTTCTAGGGTGGTGCCCTGCAAGTCTGTGTGTTAAACCTGAGGATACTAATGACTGGAGACTGAAAATTCAGATGCTCTCCCTCTCTTTTATTGCAGGAGGAAGCATTTTCTGCTGCAGGTCTGAGAAAGGGCAGGCTGGCATGGAAAAAGAGGTAAGTGAAGAAAACTTGTGCCTTAAAACAGGAAAATTAAAGGGGCTATTCCTAGCATTTCTATTTCATGATATTATTGGTAGTACGATGGGAGGGAAGTCAGCAGACGCATAGGCACCTTTATATCATTGGCAAGTCAAGGGGATGATTAACGAGAGTACCAGACAATTTAATGGTAGGAGAAGGCCCACAGAAGTTAAACAAAAGTGCCTTCAGAATTTAGAGAATTCCCATGATCCATAGTAGGACCTCATTGTGCTTGTCTACTGTTTCTATTTTTGATTAGATTTATAAACACAGCACCACATATTTTCATGTGGCTCATAGCCCCAGGGCAGAGCGAGATTGACTGCGCTGAAACTGTGAGGCTTGTGAATTTCGGGCAAGGGAAGGAGTGAAATAAGTAGTGTAATTGTTTTTGTGGAGTGACCGTGGGACCTCCTCTGTTCTGAATTACACATGGTTCAACCCTTTGACCTAACCAACCTCAGCAATGCCTGGTAGATCTCCTAAAGCTGTGCTGAAAGGTCCTATCAGTGACATGTTGGAACATTATCTGTCATGTGAGATGTGTGCCAACAACCATATTAAACTACATTAATTACTAGTGAGGCCATGTTTGTGACAATCTCAACTTCATTTAACCCATCATCATGTTAGTTATTGTTTAAACAGGAAGTACAAATGGGGACAATTTATGAAATCAAAATGCAGCACCAATGTTTTCTTTAATAAATTGTATGTTTTACTTTATTTCCTTTCTGTTTTTTTCCCCCAGCTTTTTTGTTCTTGTCATCAGCTCTGCAGCTTGAGTTTTTTGAGGGCTTTTCTATTTTAAGAGCAAACAAGGAAAAGACTGCTTCTTCGTAACTAAACTGATATGCAGCGAAGCTGTTATTTCTTTCAATGCAATTGTAAAGGATACCACAGTTGACTGAAAGCGCCATTCTTGTTTTCTAGCAAGAATCAAACATTCTAAGGTAGTTTATGAAAGACTGAAATATCATCTGTGGATTACTCAATTTACACCTTCACTACTTTACACTCCAGCTAGTGCATCCCTGCATGGCAACACTTGCACACCTCTGGATTAGGAGTGAAGGATGCGTTTCCTTTTAGTTCTCAAGAAAACAATTTTCTCATAGGCCTTTCCCTGTAGGTAGTGAAGTGTACTCTGAGTCCTCAAAAGGCAACCGAGTATGAAGAAATTCCAAAGGATTCTTTGCACATATTTGTTTTCTGAAACAATTCTGAATTTTACAGGGGAAGAGGCGAAAGCTCATCTCTGTGCTCCTGTATGGGCAGTATATGGGTTCAATCATTCCTAGCTGTGCCCAGTTTTATATTCGACTAGACACGTGGGGTTAAATCTTCCACCTACACACTGAGCTGCTCTGTTTTGACACGGCTTTTCCTTTTGCCTCATTCTTTAGCTAGAACAGGCTAAAACGAAGTAGATATTTGTTTGTTTATTACTCTTGCGGAGTCAGCTAAAAATATATTTGACTCTTCTAAGTGTCATTCTCATTAACAATGAAGAGTTTGCTCTCTGCAAAATCTAACATGGAGTGCTTAAACAGGTGCAAATTACAAACTGTTTCTCTTTGGCTGCCATCCCTTAAATAGACAAAGTAATATGCTAGGAGAAGGGAAAAGGTTCCAGCTCCAGCTGCACAGAAGAAAGCCTTAACAGGGACTTAGCAGCTGGTTGCAAGAATTAAATGCTGTAAATACCAACTAAAGCATTTGTGTGTACTTTCACAGAAGAATGTTTTTAGTAAGGCTCCATCCCTTTTTATGTGAGAGGATCACTCTCTGAAAACTCTACTCTGCTTTATGTTGAAAGGCTAATACTCTCACTGAGGTGAATGAGAACAGAAGCCAACATTACCTGTTCCTGTTTACCATCATTACACTCCTTAAAGCATTTCAGGCATTATTAGGTTCCTGGAGACCTAACAGATTGACAGTATTTCCAGCTTCTTTGCTTTGGCTGTATTCAAACAAGGCCCCAAAGGAAAAAAAAAACCCAAAACAACAAACCAAAAACCAAGCAACCCACAAACAAAACCATGGATGAATCTGCTGAGCTAGTTTGCTGATGTTAGAAACAGTTGTTCATATTAGGAACACCTAATTTAATTTCATGAAAGAGACATAACATGTCAGTATGTGTATGAATCTAAGGTATGCATTTCCTAAAAGGAACTAAAACTCTGTCATTCCAAAGTTGCTCTTCTTTTTGACTTCCAGCTTGCATGGGGACTGCTGTCTGGAAGCAGTAACTTTAACTTTAACTCTAAGGCTGCTGATGAGGTCTGTCTGTGTGATCTTCGTAAGCAGATAAGGGTAGGGAGACAGCTCAGAGCAGAGCTTGTTTACAGCAGGACAGAAGAAAACAGCTAGACATAAATGAGGGCTGACGGTTTCATGAAGCACAATTGGTTGATCACAGATTCAATATGACTGCCCTGAACTGAGCGATGATCCGTACAGTATGCAAAATTCACTTTCTTGCTGGTCTGTGCCCACCAGCCTTCCAGCAGCTTTCCCAGAGCCCCTCAGCCACGGCTTTGAGTGGAACCAGAGCTGAATGCAGCATTGTTGTACCCAATTCCTTTTGACAACAATCACATTCTTTTAAAAACTTCATAGGTTTTAGTTGTCACTGGTTATAAATGAGGTTTCTTTCCCTTGCCGTTGCTTCTGCTGCTGCTGTTGTGGTGCTCACTGCTCTTCTGAAGACCCGAGTAGGGCAGGTCCCGGTACTCTCGGTTTTCCTTTGTTTCAATTGGTATTGAAAAGCAGGCGGTGCGTTTTAATGATGACGGCATGCAAAAAGGCATTAAAAGGCTTAGGTTACTTTTTGAATGACATGATGACTACACTGCGCTGTGCTCAGGCACTTCTAAAACCCCCTTGTCTTTGCTGTAATGCAACACAGCCGAGGTAAAAAGTATTTTTTTTTAAAAAAAAAGAAAGTAGTTAAAAGGCCAGACTTCCTGCTTTTCACCAAGTGTCGTGGAGCTTTGAGATAGGATGAATTGCTAGCAGCAGCAGCATAGCCATTTAAACTTGACGTTGCAAGTCAAGGACATCCTCTTTCTATGTGCTAATTGTGGATGGACAGATGTGTTGTGTGTTGCTTGTGGATGCAAATTGGACCACCTCCACAGCAGGTGTAAACCAGCACAGACTTTGTATCAGCTGAGTCTCTGGTCTCAAGTTGCACAACTTCATTTTTTTGTAGGAAAGCTTTTTTTGAATGCTTATTTTTGGATAACGATCTATAATTAGAATGATGGCTTTCTGTATGGATGCACATTCATTTGCATTTGTCTATGTATGCTCACACAACTGGACTTTGCTTGCAAATATAGCAAGTGGTCACTGAAAGAGTTTTATTTAATTTGCTATTGGAAACCTAGATTTTGCAGGTATGTGTGAACTGATTAAAGAACAATTGCTTTAGACATAAATTTGCATAAATACATACATTAACGAGTAGTGACTAATGATAAAATAAATATAAAATGCCACTGGATAATTTCCTGCCTATTCTCTGATGAAAAGGTAAAGTGTTGCAAGAATAGGGGGGCTGGGGAAGGCGATGCAAAATGAAGGGGGGGAAGAGTGTAATTTACACTACTTAAAGGTGCTCATGTGTAAAAGAGAGAAGGATAAGGAAATTGGTTGAAGAGGGGTATGAAATGAAAATATCTTCTAATTTCCTCTGAAGCACAAAGTGACAAGAACATCTGTTGATTACACAAAGTCCACCACTGAAATACTCTGTTATTCAGTTACGTTGAGAAGTAACCCTGGAAGAATTCCTTTCTGCTGTTGAAAATCAGGTGTTGCTTTCATTCTGAATACATGAACTGATAAAAACCACTTCTTTTAAACCTAATCACATTAAGAGACAAGGGCATCATTTCTTTTGATACTCTTCGTAGGTAAATAGGAGTCACAAGCCCGTTACATGAACTGCTTAAGAATACTAATATTTGCATTCAGGGAGAGAAGTGCCAGAGAAAGTAGTCTGTTTTGTCTCTGAAAAAAACAAAATTTGGTGCTAACTATACTGAGTACTTAAAACCCCAATACATACCAAAAAAACCCCAAAACTAAACAAAATAAACCCAAAACACACACACACACAAACCCACTCCAAAACATGAAAACCCATTATGCATCTTTATTAGCTATGGCAAAAAAGGAGTAGTTTTTCTTCTTCTTTCTGTAAAAGGAGCTTATGCATTTTACAGACTATAACAATTCAAAGTTGACCATGGCCAATATAGCCTGCAATTGGTTTTGCTAGGGAAATCTGACATGCAGAAGAAATACATAGAACATAATGCATATCATCTTAATTTCATCGAAGTTACAGGCATATATGGATTTACACCAGTTGAAAGTTTGTCCTAGAATTTTTTGTCTTGATTTTGCTTTCTGTTACAATAATATTTAAGGTTTTGTATGGTGATTGTACACAGCATAATCAGAATAATTATCACACAGCAGTGTTACAAATACTGCTGGAATCTTTAAAACTGGCTCAATTAAAATGTTATGGTATGGGGGAATGCAGCAATGATTTAATATTGCAAAGGAGATATATTTCTAAAGATACTAAATGAGCAAATATGTATTTTGGAAAGAGTTTCCAGTTGGGAAAAATCAGAAGCAGTAGACTGAATTTCTGAACCTATTGAACTCCTGTCAAAATTATCATTAACTTCAGCTGTGCTGCACGTGAATTGTAGGAATTATTTTTACTGTAGTGTTTATTTATTGTAGCTTTCAGAATGTCTGGTCATCTTTGCATGTATTTTTTTTTACTAGGGTAATAGTCTTAATTTAGAGGAATTCCACTGTTTTCATTGTCTAAGTGTGTGTGCATATATACATATATATATGAGTCTTAATATCCATATTAATCTGTCGGTAATACGGTTCAGTTGGTTTTCACAGATTTATTGATTGTGTCTGTTTCAAGTACTGTTTTTTTTTACTAGAAATTGACATCCACAATAAAATGAGAAAGATGGATGCTGTAAAAATTGCAATTTTTCAGTGATTCTTGTAATTAATCCCTTTTTATTGACAGTTTCCAGGAGCTATGTTGCCAGGAGTGGTCTTTATCACTGGACAATTAAGTAACTGGCTTGAAAAAATAATGCTGTTTTCAGAAACTGCCATGTGACGTTAGAAAACAAATGGGTCTAAACTGTTTTCTTACTTTGGGTTTGGCTTTGATTAATACTCTCAAATGTGCTTTAGTTTAGGCAATCTTTGCCTGCTTTGACTGTTAGTGTTTGTTATGGGGTCTGTAGCCATACACAAGCCCACGAGTGACACTTTTGTTAGTGCCACTTAATGTAGTATACAAAGAAGGTGTTTAACACTTGGGCCTTCCTGATGGTAGTAATGTGAGTGTATTTTTTTTTCTTTTTTGAGCCTTTCTTCCCAGCAGGAATTAATGTGAATTATCAGAGTTTAGGTCTCCAAGATCATCTGCTCTTTGTTTTCACTGTACCTATTGTTGGCGTCTCTCTAATATTAAATGAACTTTTCATCATTGTAATGAGTCCTGCTTCCCCTCTCCCAGGACCAGAATTTCCCTTTTGTGACATCTTGTTGTGAATTGTTTTGGTGTTTTTTACTTTATTGCCTTGTATGAAAGGGTAAAACTCATTCATTTTTAGCTGCTCTGTGATGAACAAATACACTGGTTATGTAAGTGGACCTAGAAAATAAGAGAACAGGGGATGTAAGGGAAGTCTGTCTATAAATATGCTGCATAACCAAACTTTCCTAAATGAAGTGCTGCAGTTCTGCAAGTGAAATAAAGCAATTGCTGCTGAATGCATACTGTAAAGACACGTCTTATAATGTTCTTCATTTGCTGAGGTTTCTTTGCATTAATTAAAATTAGAAAAAAACAAAGTATTTCAATGTGACCTTCATTTGGCATTTGTTTTAACTTTTCTTCTCCTATTTTATTTAATTCTTCCACTTCTGTTGTTCAATTAGTGTTTGACCTCTTTAGCAGAGATGTAAATTAAATGACATTTCAATGCCATCCCATATTTAAAATACTGTGTTAGTTGTGGATCATAAAGGATGATCTTCGTTCTTTAGCTAATTTATTCATTTAACAATTTCCCTCCAGAAGTTCCAGCAGAAGGCTCTGAAGCAAACTAAGCAGAAGAAATCCAAGTCGGCTGAATTTCTGATGGGTGAGCCTTGCTTGATGAGTTATTGCTCATAATTTGTGTAAGGATTAATTAACTAATTACAGACAAATGGCTGTGGGCGAAATTTTGCTCTTGCTTGTCAGGGTGCAATTTGTAATTATTTTAATCATTTATTCTTTTTTTTTTTTAGAGTTAATTTTAACCTAATTCTGTTTTGGCGACATTTGAGGACGATACACTTGAGTCTTTCAGCAAAGGAATTACTAGAAGGAATTTTCTGCTTGTCATTGAAATACACTTTGCTATAATGTACTCTTCTGACCTCCTTGTTTTCTGTAGTAAAAGAAGAGAGAGCAGCAACAGAAGGCATTGAAAATCCAGCTTTTAACATCAGCAGCACAGATCTTTCAGCATATCAGCCTTCAGAAGAGAAAGTTATTAGACGTGACAAGCCAGATAGCACCCTTGCAGCTCACCAACAAAAACTCAGGCTGCAAGCCCATGCTGAACCAAGAGGTGAGACATCAAACCTGATTAGCTTCAAACACAGTGGCAGCGGTTGTGTTCCTCATCCAACCTGGTTGCTCTGTGGCCTGTGCTGGGCGTTCCTGTCCCAACGTATCCGAACAGGTGCCCCTGCAGAGTTTGGATGGGAAACTCAAAATACTGCCAAAAACATTTGCTGTCTAAATGTTTAGAGACCCAGGCCTCAGTGCTCAATGACTCTCTGTAACAGGGGGTGTGGGTCGCGTGGGGCTCACTGCCGACAGGGAGGAGCTCAGGGAGCAGGCTTGCATGGCAGTGCTTCAGTGTAATTTGTGTGTTGGGTTGAGTTTCAGAGGCACTGCAGCAGGTCCAAGCACGTGGATTCTGCTCCTGAGCACTGAGTAGTTTTAAAACAGCTTACAGATCCATGATTGATTGTAGGTCTCCAATATGCCCTTAGTGAATCAGCATCTTGCTTCTACTTCTTTCATTTTTTTTTTTCAGCCACTGTTGCTCAGATGCTTGCAGCAGAGTCCTGTTCACTTTGTATGTCCAGGGGAGTGATCCCAGTTTTTAAGCTCAGGTTTGATGCAGCATCCAAAAGAGTCACGGCCTCAGAAGGCAATTTCTGTTTATTATCCAGATTTATTCAAACAAACCATAAGGATCTTCACTGATGAGAGGGTTTTTTTGCAGGGGTTTAGTATCTTGTAAGTTATTACTTGATTTTGAATTATTTTTACTGCTGAATGTTACAATGAATGGTTGTTTTTACTCAGTAATCCAGTAAGGAAGAATGCAAGGATAATATTTTAAAGACATTTTGTAAGCTATATGAGGAAAATCTTGGGATCAGATTTAACATATAAGCAAAATACTTGAAGTCAGACTCAAAATCTTGCCTCAATACCCATTAAAAAATTTACCATATTGGACTGTATGGTCTCATTAATTACAAGTGGACTGTGTGCACCTTGAATATGTAAATGTGCATCCAACCCTGAGACCTCCCAAGGGTACCAAAGTAACTGGTATGACTTTGAAAAGTCCTGATCACCCTGCATTTCCCATTAAACTCCCAAGTGGCGATGCTGCTCACTAAGTAACTTGCATGTCAGTCCAGGTATTTAAATGGGTGAGTGCAGGCTGGTGAGCAGAACTTTTAAAATGCTAGACCTTGTTGTGTTAAGATTTTATCCTTGTGGGACTGGAAAGCCCACAGCTCCTAATGACTCCTTGCAAAATTAGGTTTGGCTTTCCATTTAGCCTTCATGTGACTACACACTGCAGCACGAATTCTTCGTCTTTCCTTTGCAGCCTGTCAGAACAGTGATTAAGCAGACAAAAGGATTGATTGTTTTTTAATGAAATAGTCTATCTGGCAAAAAATGAGGTCGGGCTCGCTGGAGACTATCCATGATTCCAGTCGCCTCTTCAGAAATTCATGAATAGTTCCCTCAAGAAAACAACACATTTTTTTTAAAAGCCTGAAATGTGTTTTTAAGCATTTTGATTTTTCATCTTAAGTAGCATTTTGTTCAAAACCCCCTAACTGAATGCAATCTTTGTGAAAGGAGTAGGAATTGTTACATTTCACCTGGAATGCAATGGCTGGATGCACAGCTAAGTGTGTCTGTAATGGGAGAGGAAAGATTGCTGAGAGTTGGAAAATTTTGTTTCCCAACACCGTATCCCTCCTCAACCTTCTGCTCATCTAGTTAACCAAAAGATCAGTTATATGTGTAGGTCTGCCTTGAAGTCATGCAGGTGTTAAAAAAATAATCATCCATTTATGCCATCATAAAAAGTCTAGATTAGAAGAGACCTCTAGAGACCACCCGGTCCAGCCTTGCATTAAATTATTCTTAGTCTAACTTATGTCAGGACTTGTTTGGCAGTCACAGGGGCCAGTTGCAATTTATCAAGGGCTGCTAAAAAAACAACAGCTTCAAGCCTGTCCTGAAACATGGGAAAAAAATTGAGCTAAATCTTCTGGTACCTTATGCACTAATTTTCTCTATTCTTAAGTGTAACAGTATTTCTTTAATGAGGGAAAAGGAAAAGCCAACTGCATAGGTAAATGCAGTACCACATGAATGTAGTAATATATAAATGGTTGTATTTCACTGTCCTCAGTAAAGACTAGGTAAGACTATGGGTAGCTTATCCACTCATGTGGCAATCTGTTACAGTTTGGGACTGCCAGAGCCCAAAGGACCAGTTCCTCGAGTGCTCCTTCCTTTGCTTTACTCTGTGTTCATAGCTGCTTTTGTATAGCTGCTGTCATTTCAGCTCATAGCAAAAGCACAAATGCTGAAAACTACCACCATCCTCTAGAATAAGGGGAACTCTTCCACAGCTTTTATCCCTTGCCCCTCAACTCTCAGGAGCCGCTGTGCAGTTCACGAGAGATTTTAGCACAGAGGTTTCCTTTTTTTACCCTAGGAGGCAAGACTTGCACCCCACACTGGAAGCTGTTTCTCTAGCAGAGGGTATTCACTGACACTGGCATGACTTATTGCTCCAAACTTTGCTATGCTACTAAAATGACAGTCTGTATGCTACTCATGTTAGGCTTCCTTACCTTAAGATAAATGCCTACCAAGTACAACAGCGTAGCCTGTGTAAAATAAGAGTATTTTAGGCCCCTCCACTACTCTCTTTCATTTTTTCTCCCCTTTTCTTCCCTAGATACCAATAAAGTACTCCTCCTTTTGGGTTTTCCTCCCTTCCACGTATTTTGGGTTCTCTTCTAGCTCTCAGCCCCCAGGGTGAGGATCTGTTATTTACTCAATGGGAAATGGCATTTGTCAATTCTAATGTTTAGCGTTAAACTGTACAATTTAAAACCAGTTATAACCTTAAGCACAATTATTGAATTATAGCATTTAGCAGATTACAGGTTGAAAACACTATATAAACATTAGGCTGGATTTTCAGGCTATACACTTGAAGACAGGGGCACGGAGATGGCATTGCCTTTCCGTTATCTTTCCACCCAACTCCAGTGTCCATTAGTGGCAGCAAATAATAGCTACGGGGATTGCTGTAATTTCCTCCATCTTGCAACAGTGTCACTGCCTGTTCCTCTGTCAGCAACTGCTACAGGGATGTGGTATCCAGAGAAACCTCCACCTACTTTTGAGATGTCTTCTCATACACCTCCATACTAAGGATACCGGGAAGGAGTGTGAATAGTCAGCTGCATGTTTAAGACAGTCTTAAGACCTGTTCCTGGAATTTGGCTATGTCTGCACAGGAGGCTGCTCTGCAGAACACACATCACTTGGAGATTAAATAACCAGTGCAGAGGTCCATGATATTTACAACTGAGATGCATCTGCCCCAAACAGGTTAATTCACAGGTGTGTTTGTGCTATACTAGCTTTTCCATTCCCTTTCCTCAAATAACAGAACATCTTCTTGAAAGAAGAGTTTGTGAACTGGTTCTTGTTTTCAGGAATCTGATTAAATCTTTCCAGCATTTTTTCTTCGAAGGCTATGTTGCTATTCAAACCAGTTTGTTGGGGGCCATTCCTGTGACTCAAAGTGCAAGGCTCTTGCATCCTTTGATTGTGAGGAAGTTGAAGCAGAGCATGAGACCTTAACTGCAATAACCCTGAAAGCCTGGGATGGAAATTGAAATAAAACTTTTGATCTCTAGTCCATTGCTTTATTTGTTAGGCCATTCTCTGTTTCACGCTGTTGTATTTCCCATGATATACAAAATTACAAATTTTATCATCATTATCAGTAGGCTGTTGTTCAGGAATAGGCCACTGACTAAGTTTTCCTGTTGTATGCTTTCCATCATTGCTTTTATACGGTGAAGACTTGGTGCCTCTATTAAATATTATAGCGACCCAGGGGAACCGCCTGACTATCTACTTAGATTACTCTCCTGATTTTCAGCCAGCTAATTGGTTGCAGCAGCTTCTGCTCTATTTTTGCTTCTTATTTCTATGCTGATTCTTTGCTGATTGCTTCTATCACCTTCATTTCTTCCCCATATTGCCTGTAAAAATAAGGTTGTCTAGCAATGGTCTTCTCTGCCAAACTGTGCAATTTTTTTCTTTCTGAAAGTACTCAGGTTTTCCTTATGACTAAATCTGACTTTTTTGTCTTTCTTACCCTCAGCAAACATTGAATAAGTCAGAAATTTTTATGTTGGATGTCCCAATGGGAGGTCTAAGAGACAAGTTTTTCTGGAAAAATTATTTGGGATTAGATCACCCCAACCCAGGGTGACAGGAACCTATGTTCACCTCTTTCTCAACTGCAAGGCACCAGATCTCAGTTTGAACCAATATTTGTTTTTCTCCTTTCTCCAGAGGCATTTAAACCCAAAACACTTCCTAGAGTACCATAATGTTCAGTCTGGATTGGTAAAGTCTCTGCCCAGCAAAGGGCTTCTAGCAAATAGCCATGATGGAAACACCAGTCTTCCAGGAATATGCTGTCTTTGGCTGATGGCAGAATATGAGGGCTGTTACTCAACCTCAGGCACATGATGTTTGTCGCAATCAATCCCTTAACATACTGTACTTAGCATTTTATTATAGACTTGTAAAGCAAATATTAATCTATTTCAGCATTTGATACATTTTGTCCTTAGCTGCTGTGATCAGAAAATGTGAGTGGCTTATACCAGTTTGTACAATTTATTTTTCATCACAGCCACAGAGCTACACAGATTTGGTCCAGCTAATCCTGAGAGGAGCCCTGTCGGATGGCACTGTTCACTTTTCTATGATATAGGTAAAATTTCCAGTCCAACCACGCACGGGGAGTCTATGTCAGAATAAATCACACTGTGATCTTTTTGGAGTGCTGACCATGAATGCAAATGGCAGAATCCAGGCACAGGTCTTTTTGAGCAACCTCACTCTATGTGGTCTGCCTTGCATCTGGTGGCTGCATAGTCACTGTCAGAGACTGTGATGCTCTGAGGCTTTTGCATGGAAGATGAAAGAAAGGCTAATTGTGTTCTCTTGTGTCCTGTGTGCTTGTACAAAGGCTAGAGGCAGCCTGACCCTAAAAATTGATGATTCAAGTTAAAATTGCCTCCAGATGACAAGAAGCGTTTGGTTTTTTCCCCCATCATCCCCAATACACAAATCTTTTTTCAAAACTAGATTATCTCCTAAAATCAAAACCTCTAATTAAATCTACCATTTCATCTGCAACAGGCACTTTTAACATCTCATATCATGCTCCAATAAATTTGCCCACAGAGATTAACAACGTTTGAGGGGAGGAAAAAAAAGAGGGAAAGAAAGCTCTTTCAGTTGAAGACCAGAAACTATTCTTCTAATTAGCCCAGGTACTGCATGGCATTAACATGGCTATACTGCTTCTGGGAGCAAATTAGTGTCTCTATATGGTACACTGCTGCACTGCCTCCTAGTTGCAGAGCTGGGTTGGATCTAACATGGTGTTGCAAGCCTTCTACAGGGAAAATCCCACTGTAAAATAGAGCAATTCTTATCAAAAGCCGAAGTAGAGAGAAGCCTTTGCTAAAGAAAAAATACTGCTGAAAGTAGTTCAGGGCAATGTAAGCCCTTTCTTGCTCAGTGTAACTGGGTGAGGACCTTGACCTGAGAAAATGTAGACAAAAGAAGGGCTTTGTGAAGGAACCATGAGGGATATCAACTCAATAAATATATCAGCAAGTGCATCAAATTCAGTCTGTTCACAGAGAACCAGAGGCTGAAACTTTTTGAACAGGGTCTAATTTCATTCTAAAGGGATGGTAGGTACCCACTGGAAAAACAGTAAATGAAGATGAAAAAAACCAGCCATCTGCTGGAAACACACAATTGTGCTGAATGTGAAGGAGCTTGCAACACTGGCTGTTTGTGTGGGACAAAATGATTTGCATAAAGGATGGGAGCAGAAACATGAATCAAAACTGTACCCTTTTTTTCTTAAGCAGTGGCAAAGTTTATATCTAATAATTGAAGTTCTATGTATGTGGTTCCATGCTTTCTGATTCCAACAGGGACTTTAAATGGAAATGCCAAACCCAGTATGCAGGGCATGATGGATCACCATGTATGCATAGGAATAAAAGGGTTGTCATTGGAAGTAATTTTGCGTTGAATTACACAATGTGTAATCCAATTGAAATCAGCAGAACGGCACAAGGTGTAATGTAGTGTGCAAAACGTGATCCATTGCATGCAATTTCAACAACAGGGATGCTGTACCACTCATCTAAGTAATGTGCTAAAATTGAATTTGTGAAAGGTAGGAGGAGAATTGTGAAGAATGAATGCATTTTATAATTGGGAAATACTCTTTCGGAAGGTGACTGAATAGATATTTTTAAGAGTAATATATTACACTTGGAAATTGTTTGATTCTTAATAGTGCTGTCTGACCCTCAAAGTCTGACAAGTTTCCCTGATGGCATAGTGTGGGTCTATCTGAGCCTACCAGCCTGGGAGCACTCACTCTCCATTTTCCCCACTGACATGCATGCACCATCATTAGTAAAACTTTTTCTCATGCCTTTGACCAACAGCATTCCCCAGGAAAAGCAGCAGGTCTTGCATTGGTGTCCCTTGGCACAGTGCCCTCTGTTGCCTGCAGGGGGGAAAAAAAAAGGGGAAAAAAAATGATTCCCATGCTATACCTTTGCTTAAATAGCAACAAGTGTCGTGTGTGTTCCAGGAGGGGAGCTGGAAGGGGAGGGGAAAGTGGGTGCTGTGATTTCACTGTGGCATTTTTCAAGTGTTGGAGAAGGCACAGTGCAGTCTGTGCTGCTCGGGCTCATGGATGGCCCCTTTGCCAGCGTCCTGTCAAAGCTGACAAGTGAGTTTATTCAAGGTTTGCAATATAAACATAAGACACGGTTATGTGGTTTACTCATTACCTATGGCCTCCACTGGGGATAACAAAAATGACATATGATACCTTTAAAAATTTTTAAAAATTGAGAAGTTGCCCGGTGATTGTAGTGTTTAACAAGCTACGTATGCAAGATATAATCTACTGTCCAGTCTCTTGCATAATGTTCTGCAATTTGAGTACGCCATTAGCACATAATTTTTCATCGAATTCTGCCTGGTATTTGTGAAAATTTGAAGCTTTATGTAAAACACACTACCCCCTGCCATGGTTTTGGTGATAATCTGGAATAAATTTGTACTTCTCAGGTATCTTATTTTAGATCTGCCTCTAAAATAATAAAGATAATATTTATCTATACTTATAATACAGACAATAAGGCTAGATGTAAATCTAAAAGAGTAATAATACGTCTTAATTAAGGCATTCAGCTTCTGTATGTAACCTAGATCAAAGGCACTTGTAATGGTCATGAGTAGAGACAAACATAACATATATCATGTTTTAGTAATGACAATTAAAAATCCAAACTGAAAATATAACTTCTGGTTAACTCATAATAATTCTCTATTTTTTTTCTTGCCACAATGAGAATGGAGAGTTAACATTGTTTCCTGGATTACATATCAATTCACAATGTTCTTCAAAACTAAAATTTTATTTTTAACATCTTCGTAACATTTAGATGTAAGTAAATGAAACAACAAAAAATTGTGAGCTAAAAAGCCAAAAAATATTTTCTTGTGAATATTTCAAACTTCCTTAAATTCTTTTCATTCCTAATTCTTTGTTTCCTTCAACTAAAAGCCTGGAAATTAAGTCAGTTTTTCACTGTCCAGGAACTCTCACTGTTTATGCAAGTTTTTTTGATTATTTTAATTTTTCTTCATTTCTGCATTCCATGAGATTTTTTTTTAAGGGGGTAGGCTTCATTCTCCTCTCTTATGCTTGAATTCCTTTGAATGGTTTTTAGGATTCTTTATAGACTTTTTCCAAATAGCAGATTAGAAGGAAGGACTTGTATATGCAAAGAAGTAACTTTCAGGTATCAAGCTTTCCAGGGGTAGGTACTGAATGATGAAAAGGGCAAATAAGTGAAGCAGTTGGAAATGCGGGAGATAGGACCCTTCTCTCTCCTTTCTTCTGATCCCAAGTCTTAGCTTTTGCTGGTCAAGTTGCTGTGGGCCACCTCTCTTGGAGGGGATTCAACTCTGACCCCTGGATGCTACTTTGATTTGTGTGGTCACATACTATTCTCATAATGAAACTGGGAAATATGCCAGAATAGACCCTTATATTTGGGCTGCTCAAAGGGCCGTATACACAAAATAAAATTGAAAGTATCCCTAAAGAAATAAGTTCAGTTCTGTTGAATGGAGACAGTGAGGATTTTTCATGAAGTTCACAAACAGGTTTTGCTGTTGAAATCAGTGCTTTAAGACAGCTATGTGGAAAGGAGGACTACTCTTTTCCATTCTTGGGCCCATTACTATGTTTCAATAGCACTGCGGGTCAAATGCTGTGTCAGACTGGAATTTCATCTTTCCGAGATGTCTCTGTCTTATTCTAACTTTCACAAAAGGCTTTTATGAGTTGCCTTAGTAAAGTCCAGTAATGTTCTACCAAGTCATTGGTAGAGACAAACGTAAACCACACTGCTGCCTGAAAAGGGAGAGCTGTTAATTAATAAGGCAAGTTTTCTCAGATCATAATCTGTGTTCTGTCTTTTAATTGAACATGGCTCATGCCAAAATTTTTGCTTTTGTCTCCAAGACCCAGCCTCACTCTGAAAACAAACATTAGTAAATGCTTATTCAAGCTTTTATTCAACAGCCACCTGGCTGTTAATAATGCCTTGATTTTTACATTGGTCAGAAGGCACTTAACAAATTCAACAGAATTCTGTCTATTCTTTCATTAAACTAAAAAATTAAATCAATGGTACAATATGAATGGGATAACTGCCTGTCGTCCAGAGTCCATGCTGTACCCTTGATGTGAAATTGATACAGGTTACTTGATCTCTTGATGAAGTAGAAAATGTAGAAATGCAGCTTATTCATGCCATTTCTGTTGTATTCTCAGGACATATACTGTATAATTGAGTACAGACATCTTTGCTTAAAAGCCATCTTGGAGTTTCATCCAGTCCTAGTAATATGAGTGCAGTCCCATGGGCTGCATCCAAGGATTATGCTAATTTTATTAGCAACTCCTCTTTAATTAAACTATATAAATTCCCACCTGGTCACTGTTGTGCCAACACCCTTCGTTCCCTTTTTATTTCAATTTATAGATAAACTGTGGTTTTGCACTTCAGTTCTGATTTCCTGAATATTCCATTGTGTTTTCCACATGAAACAACACAATTTTGAGGGGTGAATAAGGTTTCAAATTGAGTTAATGGGTTTGAGCGAACTTCTGGATCAAAGAAAAGACTTAAGTTTCTAAAGTTGGCCAAGTCTTTTATAGGAGCAGGTATTCAAAGCAGCTTGCTGTCTGAAAGCAGCAAACTATATACTGCTGTTCAGAATACCTGCAAGCAAGCCCTGTATTAACATTTACTTTATTGTGTTTATGCCATGAAGCAAATAGATGTGAATTCTTAGTGGACTGTTAATTTACATGTTATACACTTTCAAATATTTCCAAAAGCAAGTGTGAAATGATTAGTAATCCTTTCACATGCTCGCAAAATGTTATTAGCAAAATGCCTTGGGCAGTATGTTATGTTGACTAAAATTGATAATTTTGTATATTAAACCTAAAGAAACTCTCCCTGCCCCCAACGAATCTTAGGACCTGCCCAGAGCCCACACCTCTTGGTCACACCTGTTCTCATGGTGTGTGTTGAGCTGAGGAGGTTGAAGACCAAAAAAACTACCATCCCCACCAAGAGCAGTGACCTAAGATTTGCAGTGATTTTGACTCTTCAGAAAGACTCACTGAAAGTCTTCTGTGTAGTCCTGCAGTTTGCAATGGTTTGTTATCTACAAAATCACTGTAAGGAGACGATTCTGGCATTCACCGCTAATTCTGCCTCTACAGGGTTTAAAGTATCTTCTTTGCTTTACAGAAATCAAACCTGATTCTTCTTTTGACTTCTGCATAACTTTCTGTCTCCAGCTGTATGCAGTTCTGACAGAGCCTAAGCCCTGGGTGAAGTATCTCATACTCCTCAAAGAGGGGTTGGGATGATTCAGGAACAAGCTGTTTAATAGTATTTGTCAAAGTATCTCTTTTTTGAATAATGGTTTCCGTGCCTTGCAGATTCAAATACAACGTGACACTTCCTCTTAAACACCAATTATTCTGTCCAGAAAAGTTGCCTAAAAGTCTGCTCCTCAGAGTTTTACACCAGACACACAGGATAAAGAACATGGGGTATTAATCTTCAATAAAATCTGTTGGGATATTAAAACTGTGCAAAAGTCCTATGCACTAGCTGAATAATGCTTGTATGGATGCAGCATACTTTCCAGCAATTTACATTAACAGCTATGATGTAATTGAATAAAGAAATACATCATCATTTTCCTTTTTTTAACACATGGGTGAATTATTTTACCAGCATCTGAAGAGGTGTTCATATAACATCATGGTGCTTTGTGCTAGGGAAAAACAATTACAGTGAATAAGGTAGAATGACTCTGTTATTGCACTACATAAGACTTTGATTACATACTGCTGAGATTCATACCAGCCTAGTAGTTGTTGACAGATAAAGTAACAAAAATGAAACTCATTTATTTTTTCTTTATTGAGACCTCAAGGTAAAGCAAATTTTCAGATCTTGTACTTACTGCGTTGGAGGAACAGAGACTGACAGTGAAAATGTGCCAGTCCAGAAATATAAATTAAAACTAGTTTCATATCAAAGTTTCAGTTAGTCTCTGAAAAGGAGCTGCAGTTTGGATTATTTTTGATCCTAAAACAAGTACAGTGTAGACTACTATAGTGTATCTTGGATGAATTAACCCTCTAGTAAATTTAACTCTTGCAATTTTCTAGGATATGGATCTATGTCTACTTAAGAAATGTTAACATTTGTTATAAATTTAGTTATTTTACTTTTTTTCTGTTTAGTAATAATTTACTGTTTGCAAACCCAATGAACATGAGGATAATTTTAACAGAGTATAGCAGTTCTGCTGAAGGAAGGGTATATTTGAGGAAAAAAACACACTCTCATTTATTGTGCAAAGAAAATTCTTCTGGCTTTTCTAGGAGTTCCTCTAGGCAGCTAGATGTTGCACTATTCCTTGATAAGTCTAACAAATGACTTGTTTTTGTAAACTTGATTAGTTTCTAAAGAGCAGATAAAACTAGCTCTTGAAATGGAAAGTGCTAAAATCAGTGGTTTTATCCCATCAAAATCTTGGATTAGTACCTAGCCCAACTGAATATAATTGCAGTTCAGATTAATGAGGCAGTATTCTAGCATCTCCTCTGTAATTAAACACTTCTCTGGTTGAATACAGTATTAAAGATGCACCAGACGTTGAAACCTCGGTGGTGAAATTTAAAACTGTTGAAATTGGAGGGGTCAGCTGTGAAACACAAATTCCTCTGCAGCATGGGTAATTCACTTTTAAAATGTGTTTCAAGAATAATTTAGCTTGTGTTGGGGATGCTGGATTTTTAAATTTTTCTTATCCTTCCATCATCGAAATTTGAGTTTTTTTCTCATTAGTTCCTGAGCAAGAGTAACATAAAGTGCACTTGTTTCCAGAATTACCTTTTCTGACCTTTCACAAGATGATAATTGAGGTACTAGTAGGCTTAGAGGACTTGTTAAAAAAATTAAGTTTATAAAGTAGCAAAAAATGTCCCTTTGCTTACTGGTATCGATTTCAAAATTAACATTTTGGTTCATGTGCTTCTAATAATCGCTGACCCTTACTTCATGTGCTTTCCACAGGAAATGAATACAGCAGAAATTACTTTGACCCGTTGATGGATGAGGAAATAAACCCAAGGCAGTGTGGGATGGAGGTCAGTGAAGAAGGTGAGGCAGAATTAACTATGTAATTTTGGTGTCAGAATATTCTTTTCCATTCATGAAAATGAGGTGACAAAGATCACATATGCAGTTCTATTTAAATATTGAGGTTTACAATTTAAATTAGAAGCCTTAACCGCTCTGAACACGATCGGCAGTACACATAGTCTTTGATCAAGGACAGTGAGTTAATGGACGGGTAAAAGTGAGACTGTGCTGTAGTGACTCCACTGCCACAGCAAAATGAAGCACACTCTGACACCTTTGTTCACGCCATATTCTCCTTAATTAACAAAGTTAGTCCAGAACTGAGTACCAAGCTGTAGTTTTTGCAACCATGCCCCCAAAGTCCTTTTTTGGAGATCAGTTTTGTTACTGATTTTGTTTGCCTAACAGAAGAAAAGCCCAGAATCTGTAAAAGTTCCCAGCAAATGAAGAGGTTTTTGATGTTCTTTTTGCCACTTTAGCCAAGGTGTTATCTGTGGGAGATAGTGAAGGGTAGGAGGGTGTGTCTCTGCAGAGCTTTGCGAAAAGTTATGCATAGTTATGAGAGAGATTAACAGGGTGGTATTGTCTAGTGGATGAAATTCTCCTTTACTGGCACGGATTTTAGATAATGAAAAGGGTGGGAACAGGCCTGCCTGAATTTGCATAGACTTAAATACGAACACCATCACGTTAATGAAATGCTTAGGTAGGCACTGAATGCTTTGGCCCTGCTCCTGTCATTAAGCACTAAAAACCCAATAGCACAAGATCTAGTTCTCCTGTCTTACCTTCCTAACCTTTCACTGTTTGAAACCTTATGCTTCTTTGTTACTGCAAAGATTCTACACAGTTGTAGACAAATCTAAAAAAAATATCAGCTATAAAGTGTCTCAAAGAAAGTCACTTCTGAAGTTCACGAGAAACTTTTGCTATGAGAAGATATAGAGACTTAAACTTTTGAGGCAAAACCTTGAGTGACTGAGAAAAATGTGCTCTAAAGCACGTCAGTAACTTGAATTTCTGTGTACTGGTGAAAAAAATCAAGGTTTAACAAGGGTGAATTACATCTAACCACTTTAATTTCCCCATTCATTTTATAGGACAGCAATCAAATAGCTTGGCAGTCCACTCCTGGTAGAGTTTTTAAGTGAAAGCCTTTTTTCCTCCTGGTACTGCCTTGGTTCATCTTATGAATAAGCTTCATAAGTCATGATCTGATTTATAACCAGGAAATTAAAATCAGATTATATTTCTGTAATTGTATGTATGTGCCTATAAGAACGGGTACGAATAGAGTGGTGACATAAGGGGTACATAGAATTAGAGATTTAATTGGGAGAAAGTGTTCTCCTGCCTGTATTGAGGAAGCTTAGTGATACACTCTTAACCTTAAATGGTTTGGGATTTTTTGTTTTCTCTGTTTTTTTTTTATTTAATTTGCAAGAGATGGAAGCTCTGAGAAAGTCCATCCAATTCTGGGAGTGGAGTGCACTTGCGTATCAGGCTAGACCTAAGATCCAAGTGTGAACAACTGTCCTTTGGCATTCCTCCTTTTTTTCTGCCCTGCAGAAATGTCACGCAAAGGCTGGGGTAACACTTGTTTATTAAAGGTCTGTTAACAATGATACTGGCCTCAGGCTGGTTATATTGACATCTGTAGAGCAGTTATAACACTTCATCTACCAACACCTCTGTCAAGAGTAAGTATTCCACCTTGGACATATTCAAAAGCTGTCTAGACACAGTCCTGAGCGACTTGGCTCTAGGAGGCCCTGTTTGAGTGGGGTGGCTGGACCACACGGCTTTCAGAGGTCCCTTCCCACCTCAACCAGTCTGATTTGGTAATGCACACAAACCAGGCTCATTGTTTGGTTTTCTTTTCCTTGCAGAAGTGTTAAATAATGGAACTATATTTGTATGTAGTGAACAGAGCTAAAAGGACAGAATTGAAGTCTCCTCCTGCACAATCATCCTCTGATTGGAAATGGTATTTGTTTACATAGTCTTTCCAGCTAACAACTGTCTTACTAACAAGAGATAAAAGCAGAACAAGATGAAGAGATCAGGGCACACTTTAAAGTTACACTCTAATGACTTGAGTATGTCAGGCCCAGTGCCCAAAGTGATGGTGAAAAGCAAATCTTCAGCCGCTAACTCTATTATACAAAGTTAAATATCATTTTAATGTGTTCATCATATGGGATTCTTTAATGGGTTTTTCTGTGAAAATGAAGATATTAGCAATTACCTTTTCTATATTTGATAAATATAGAAATATAATATGCCCTGAGAACAAACAACACCCCGCTATGGATTTACTTCCCCCCTTGCCAAGGGAACATTTCAATGTTGCGTGCTAAAAGAAGTGTAAAAGGTTCTGTACTTGCAGAAAAGGTTTGCAAAAGCATTCCTCTTGGAATGCTCAGTGTAGCTGAAATACTTGTCTCTGAAATTTCGTAGTAAAGAAAATTTATTCTTTGAGATTCTACCAGGCACTTTAAAAAGAGCCACTCAAGGTCACTTGTATCTGTACTACAATTCACCTACCTTGTATGCATTTTTTTGCATACATGGCGTGCTTCTTCCTGACTTTCTTCACTGACACCTTAGGGATGCCAGGGTCTGGCATATCTAGAGAGAAGACAGTCTCAATTGGTCATTTCTCCCTTGAATATAGACACTTGAGGTGATTTTTAGGTATCATGGAAAAAGGTGTGTGTCTGCGTCCCCTGCTGCTTTTTAAAATCTGCAGATGATACTAGGAATTTGAATGACTGACCGGTCACATACTCAAAATTCATAGTGTGCTGTAATGACTACTCATACTAGATAACGTGCTAGTATTATGACAGCAAGGCAAAAATTCTAATAAAGATCCCAAATTGCATTGAATAGAAATTACGTACTTTGATTTTTATTAAAAGTCAACTAGAATTAAATCATTCTTGAATATAAATAATAATGTCGTCTAGTCAGTTGGCAGAATTAGTAAACCAGTTTCAGTCTGGATCTAGATATAATATTGCTTACCATTTAAAAGTGTGCGATTATATACATTTTGTTTTAAACTGATTTTCATAATTATGAAGAAAATCAAATTCCCCTTTGTTATGACGTTAGCATTATGAAAATTATTTTTAAATGTTGTGTGTTTTTTAACTTTTATGCTTTATGTCCTTATTTATCATTTAAAATAGTGTTTCCTGAAATACTACTGGAAGAAACAATAGATGTTTCACTATTGTTTTTTTTAAGATCCTGTGAAATTTGATGAACAAATCCTGTATGATAAACTGATGAAGCTTCTAGATGAAGAAAACAATATGCTGGACTTCCAAGGTAAACTACAATAATTTGCAAAAAGAAAAATAAAATTCTCTTGAGTCTGCATGCAGGGAGGAGTGTGGATAATCCATCCCCTTTAACTCAGAAGCAAAAGAAACGTTGATTTTAATGTGAGCCTGTAAGATCTTTTTCCCCAAATGCTTTTGTTTATGTGGTTTTAAGCATAATTTAAGTGACATGATTTCTTTAGGCTGCTTCATTGCTAGTTGAATTCCGTCCTTATGAAAGAAGACTGGGAATATTGTAGTTTATGTGCTCAAAACTAGAGATCTTATTCCTTGTTTAAGCTTATAAAGGGGTGGACTGTTTGTCAAATGCACAGGTCATGGCACAGTGTTTGATGTTATCTGTATAAGGACTTACAGGTGAGTAAGAAAATGTTTTCTGTGGCTTTGTTAGAAAATACGAAGTGGTGTTCCATCTACAGTAAAAACAACAGTGTAGAAGAAGAGATTTCTTCACCTAAAGCCAACAGCCTCACTTTGACTTCACCTATTTTCACAGGCATTATTTAACACCCAGTTCATTCATGAGACTGTTACCACCACAGACTTTACACAAAGTGCACATCGGCTTCTCTCCTCTGCTTCATCCTAAAAGAGACATATATAAAAGGACTGCCCTTTTATATTTGGGTGTTCCCTCTTCCTTTTTCAGCAGAAGTCTTTTGTGAAAAAGTGTCTTCTGTTCTTTGTTTCAGTATAAGGTTTCCTGTCACAGTTCAGTTACACACAGGACCTCCTCTGCCCAAGAGACAGACTAGGTGGTTGCCTGTGGCTCTGGAGCTGCAGGAGCAGAAACATATTTTACAACTATTTAGATCGTGACCAATTTTGTCCTAGAAAAGGCAAATATTTCATTTGCCTAGGGTTGCAAAATCCATTGAACTGGCACTGGTCATTTCAGTAACATGTTTGAAACTCATTTTGTCTCATTTTAAATGCAAGGAAAAGACAGTACAACTGTCACAGCTAAATTCCCATAGATAGTTTAAGCAAAAATGTTTAACAGATTATTCGGAAGCAAGCCCTCTGTTGTTGCTTGTTAATATAGAGCTCCACATTGCTGATAAAGATTCTAGTAGTGCTGCAGCTTGATTGTTGCTTTTACCCTGCAACAACGTAGATTAACATAAGAACGTGTTTGGCTGTGAAGTTAACATTATTTCTATAGGAAAGATTGACATGGGAAATCTTTCTGTGGTGCTAATGCAGTCCCCACCTACTAATATTTGTTTTGATGAATATGAAATGCTATAACCCTATATGATTAAGGAAAATGTCCTGATGTCATATAGCGGGCTAACCCAGGGTGAGGTCTAGTACTCCTTCCATAAATTTTCTGAAAGTTAGCTTCTGGGCCTCTCCCATATTGGGCACACACCTCATACAGACACCTCTTAGGTGATTAGACAAATTGTGCCCTGGAAGCAGTTCTCTTTCATTTGGCTCTAGATGGGTCTTGGACAGCTGACTTAGACTTGGCCATTGCAATTTGCAGGGCCACAGGTAAGTGAGCCAAATTGCTCTGTACTTGTCCACTTTTGAGTAGAGGAACCAGGGTTTAAAAGGGAAAAATTCCCCATCCATCACTGGTTACTCTCTCATTCAGCTAGGTGTCCTAAATCTTTATGTTATATTAAAAATAACATTAATTAATACGGTTCAGAGATCCTTTACAGAGGATAATAGAAAATAGCATACATAGAGAGAAATAACATTTCACTGATCTCCTCAAAGGTTTATAATTTAAACCCACAAGGTATGTTTGAACTGAAAATGTCATCTTTTCCAACTAGTTTTATCAAACCACCTTAAGAGGCAAAATGCTCTTGTTACTGTTTGGCTATGAGGGATGTGAGTCAGGTTCAGATCTCTGATCCATCCAAAGCCATTTGAAACTATGCAGCATGCTCTGTGGTTGGTGAACTTGCATTGAGGTTGCAGAGGTTGCTGAGCTAGCAGCTCAAGGGCAGGCAAATGCATCACACTCCAGGAGAACATCAGAATCCCCATGTCGGCACAAAGGCAGCTGAGTGTGGGGGACAGCACAGCCCACTGTTGTCTTGTCTTGAGTGGTACCCCAGTGCTTTTATTTCTTAAAAGCACTGTAATGGGTCTCAAGGCTAGTCCTGCAAGTGAATGTTGTGCCCTGTTCTAGCTGAATTTCTTACAAAAGTTATTATTGGCTTGGGTGAATAAAAATCAGAAAAGAGCAAGATTTTCCTGAAGAAGTGAGGCTTATGCACCTTCAGTCTCTCTGTGCATGTATTGGACTGTATTTATTTCTGCATGTCTGTATTTGTCTCTCAGTTTTTGAACATGTCCACTTCCAAACCCATTTTTTAGCAGGTCTCACTGGTCTGACTTCCCTAACGGTTTTATGGAAGTGGACAGCTGAGCAGAGCAGACAAGCATTATTAATGTCTCCACTGAGGGAAAAGCTATTATGGGAGTTTGACCCTTATTAGACATTGGAAAATCCATAGAAAACTAGGATTAATTTGGTTCTAGTCTTACAGAACTGCTTCTTTTCTTCATTTGACCACTGAGCTGAAAAATCACGTAGCCATACAGTCCTAATTAATAGATGATCCCCAAAGGAGAGGAAAGAACATGGCTCGGAATTTATGTAATTGTATATTTAAAGAATTTTGTCGGTGGGTAACCTGTTGGTCACTCTTGTGGTACATGCTAAATCACATTATAAAGCAACTTAAAAGGTAACTTGGGTTGTTTGCTTTTTAGAGAAAGGTGTAGATTGTGTATTTTTTACCTATAGATAAAATCTCTCAAACAACACAAGATCATAATCCGTGCATATCTGAAATGACACCAGGTGAATACCATAAAATTATTTTCTATATTATTCTTCGGCAACATCTGAGAAATTGAAGTACAATGCCTTGCAGCATTTCAGTTGTTTGCTTTTGCTCTAGAACCAGGCAGCCAAAATGCGTTTTCCATGTGGAGTTTGTGGCTGTTTTATACGTTCAAACCCATGCTGAGGCGTAGTGTGCTGGTGAACCTACCCTTTAAATTCTCATCTCGATGTATAAATTGCTGCTGTCTGATGGACAAATGCAGGAGTAAATGAAGTTAGAAGCAGCCAATCTAATACTAGGTAGACTATTTTAATTACAGCACAGCATCTTCAAATACAGCCTCTGATAAAGAGACATAGCCATTTAAACTATGTGGACAGTGTGACTCACAGTGTTAGGCACGGTCAAGGCAATAAAAAGTTTGACGCAAATGCTAATATGAAAGTTTTTAATTAGATTATCAATCTATCAGTGAAATTCCTCATGAATTTCCAGCTATTTTGTTCCATACATACAAGGTAATAAAATTTTTAACACTGTGGCTACTTTTGTACAGCAAGGAGTTGGAGGCTTTTTTTTCAGTTAAGCGTTGCTCTGAGGTGGCAACTGAAGCCTCTCACCCGTGGCTCAGTCCAGACAAGAAACAACCTAATGATGACAGAGTTTCAGAGTTTTTTTGCAAAGCAGCATGGAAGGAATAGACCAGCTGAACAACCCTATTCCCTCCCTGTCTCCAGCTCAGGCCAATGAACAGTTTTTTCCAACTGTGCTTAAACAAGTATATATATCTTTTCATAGATTTTCTCAAATCTCAGTCATAACTTATAGCTCTATTTTTAGCAGTTACTTCCCTCGAAGGCTTTTGAAAATGTTCTCTCTCTTCTTTTTCTCTTTTTCCACAAAACATGGTGTTGAGCCGTGTGTGTCCCACCAAAATTGAGTTTACTTGATAAAATTCCTCACAAAAATAGTAAATACAAAAAAGAAAAAGGATATTTTGATGAATCACTGCATGGTTGTCTTTGTGAACCACATGTTTTTACTCTTTTTTGATATATACAGACTATTTCTCTATACCCAGAGGATCCTGATATAGGAATGTATAGTTTTCCCAGGAAGTAAATTTGCACAGCTCCAGTGAAAACAGTAAAGCAGTTGATTTATACCAGCTGAGCATATGGCCCATTGTGTACACAGCATCAAGGGGAATAAGTGATGCTGCATCTTCTGCTGTTGGCAATGTTTCTTTTTACAGTGCTTCCTGGATTTTCTCTCTGCTAGACAAACACTTAATGTTACAGTACATGTAAATATAAATATTGTTTTGTTTTTGCAGTTAATACTTGTAGGTCAAATCACTTTTCATTAGTCTTTTAAGATGCTACATGAAGAGAATGTGTACCCTAGGGAAATAGTTTAGGCTGTTTATATCTACTGTACAATTTCCCCAACATGATTTCGAATTGTATCCTGTTGTAATTAAATTAAAAGCCCCTACTTCCTGTATGTTGGTGGCACCGAGGTGATTTAAGTACTCAGGAGGCTCAACAATTAAAGTTGTTAAACAATGAGTAGTGAGCAAAACTGAGAAAGTTAATAGCTTTAGTTTTAGCTTTCCTTTTCTGGTCTTCATTAGAGAATGGGAGACTTCAAAGAGGAGCAAGAAAAAAAACTTTTAACTGCTTTCTTGTCTTAGAAAGGACAAAGAAAACACATATCTAGATATAGCAGTTTCTTGCAGAGAAAATCACAGCTACAAAAACTTACACACAGAAATATGATTCAGGAAAGATAGTCAGATGTGAACAACCTGATATCTGTCATTTTTTAATGACCCTAATGCGGAGAAATGAGTAGAAATAGTTGTCTTCATTGTTTATGACCCAAACTAGTATTAGTGCTTTACAGATATCAATTAGAAGATATGATGAATTAAACTGAAAAAAAGACACAGCTTCTCTTTAAGGTTGACTTTGTGAATGGAATTTATTTTTATTTATGTACAGCATGTACCTTTTGGTTCTGCATACATCACTGCAGTGAAAGCAGGGGAACGATGTGAGTGAGAGCAGAACTGGACCCAGTTAATTAGGCAGGAGCTGAGTGCACACACCTAGGGGAGGAATCCAGTTCTCTGAGGTGAGTGGGAGGCAGATGAAATGCTGAGAGTGGTTCCACCTAAAACATCCTTTCAATTGCAATTATTCCTTCTAAAGACTTAGTCATTTCAAATCCTGATTCCTTCAGGATTCACAGGAAAGCAAAATGACCATGGAAATGCAGAATATCCCTTTAAAAATTATTTAAAGAACAATGCCCATGTGCTAAATTTGTACCTGTATGCAGATGTTGCTCTTGAAGAGAGTTTTCCTGGTACTTGGAACCTATTAGTTGTTCTGCTTTTATTATTTATTACTGTTAATTTTATGGCAGGAATTGTCAACTTAAAATGTCGGTGAGGCAAACATTAACTGAGAAAGTACTAACTGGTGAATAAAATTCCATTTGCCAAGAGATAATCTGCCACTTTTGTTTCAAGCAGCCTGTGTTACCAGTGAAGATTTTCCAGACTCCATGATGCCTGTCAGCTCCAGTAAGGCACGTGACCTTCACAGGGAGCTTGAAGATGAAATGATTCCTTCATATATCGAACAGTTTGAGAGAGATGTTCAGGATGACATAATTCTGCTTGGCAGCTTTTCACTGGAACAGGTCAGAGTTAAGAACTATGAGACAATTTTATCACTTGCTTCATAACATGATGCTGGCTTGTTAACCTTGTACACTCCAATTCTATTTCACTGCCCAGTGTTACATATATTGAAAGGGGGAAAGATAACCCATTTTCTTGGCTTGTTTTATGTGACTGGCACTTTGCTAAGCTAACAGTAGGACCTTTATCTTTGTCTCCATTTCAATGTGAATAAAAATAGCTTGCCTTCGTTGCTTCTCTCCTAAATAGCAGAGTGTCTCTGACTGCTCTGTAGTAAGTATTGCAATTGAGTTTCAATCAAGAGCCTAAGCTTAGGGCATCTCTCTCTGCCAAATTTAATAGAGGGCTATTCATCTATGAATGGGGAAGTTCAGTTTGGAGCCCAGGAAGGATTTATGTAGCAATATTCATTGTACAGAGAATAAGATTATTCCCAAATTATAAAAATACTGTGTTTTTCAGGGAGGCAAAGCTTCCTATGGTTTTCTCTTTGTCATTTTTTAGCATTAAAAAGACAAAGTCAGGTTCATGTTGACAAAGGCATGAGTTATCAGTGCTGAAACGGTACTTGTGGGCACCTAACTACCATTTTTCCCTTTGAAAAATATACCAAGACTAGGGGACGAGAAAGGAGATTAATTGATGAATCTATCATTTTTAATTAGCAACATGAGAACAGCACACTGGCTCTGATGGGCTTAAAATAGGTTATCCAGTGACTGATGGTGATCTAAGATTTCTTTTATTTTCAGAGGAAGTTTTTAAAATTCCCTCAATGCAGAACTAAACCTTATCATTGCCTTCTGCATGTTGGTGAGGGACACAGTTCCCTCCTTTGTTGGTTTCCTCTAAACCCTTGAGTAACTCTATTTCATTCCTTCAGAATTTTTGTAGCTGTATGCATCATGCATAGAAGATGATTTGGTGAATACTGTTCAGAGAACATGAAATGGGGAGGAAAACATGAAGAGAAAGGATTGACATGGTACTAAGAGTATTATCTGCTGCAAGGGACCGATGGAGTAGGAACCTAGGAACAGGTGAACAAAGAGAGCCACACCTTTCCAGAAGACTATAATATGTTGAGAGTTCTTATTTTAACTAAGTTTGGACTGTTTGGATGCCCCCAAAGATTCATGAGACTCTCTGACAGCTGAAAGAAAACAATAGATTTGTCAAGCCTTTTTCAACTTTCCCTCTAAATGTGATTACTGTCTTACTTGAACTCTTTATGGAGATGCTCAGCAAAGTTTGTTTGCTAGACAGGAGCAAGTTATCTGGTCATCCCCCCAAAATGTTCTGCTTTTTAACTGACAACTGCAGGTGTGAATTTACTTGTAATATGACATAATACTGGTTTTCTGCTGTGTTTTCTTCCAAAAGAAAGAAAATCCTCATTTAATGTGACTGAGTTGATCTACCATAAGATTAACGATAGGGAATCACTACTTTATACTGCACAGAAAACGTCTTGAATGCCTGTGTTTTCTGTCCATCCCTCCCACACATCTCTAACTTCTGTTGTTCATGTCCTGTTTAGGAATTCAGTCATACTGATGTAGTAACAGCTTTCACATCTGCATCCTGCAATCTGGAGGGTAACAAGAGGATCACTGTAAAATCTGTGTCATCTTCTAGATCAGTGATGTACATACATCCACCCTTTCCTCGGAAGCTGAGGGAAATGTTGCATTCATCCACTTTAAATAGTAAATGGAAGGTGACAAAGGCTGTAAACATGCACCTCATGTTATATTGGTATTCGAAGACATCTAACGATAACATGAGCATGCTTATTGTTCTTTCATTGGCCTTCTTTGTTCTTTACCAGACCATCTTTACTCTTTGATCTGCTGATATACTCCTGCAGCATCACAGTGTTGATTGTTTTCCACATCAGCTAACAGGTTCAGAGTTAGACTGCTGCCGTGGTCTTCAGAAACTCTTGCTGCCATCTTTGAGATGCTTCCAGTTTTTGTTTCTTGAATGTATGTTTGTTGGTTTGAAAAAGTGTATAATTTGCTGTGTGGCATATACTTCTTATTCAGAAAAAAACCCTTCTCTTCCTTCTTCAGGTTTAGTGAGTAGCAGATGTACTTTAGCCAGTGTAATTTATGATTAGTTAATTTAATCTGCCATAATGACATAAAGTGAGCCTGAAACAAGCTTCTATCAATTTTGCCATTAGAGGTAACATAATATTTTCAAATGTCTACTGAACTGAGTAATTAACCCTCTGGCTGAGTGAAAGAGTCTAATAGACGTCTTTCTCACATTCCTTTACTTTGACAAGATGGAAACAAAGCATGGGAGCCCAAGGGTTAAAAATAGCAAGTGAGAGTTTACAGTATATGAGACTGGTTTTACAAGCAATGTTCAGAGTTGCCGCTGTTTCTTTTCAGGCTGCCAAAGATTCTCTCCAATGAGGCATCTGCTTTGCACTAGAGATTTGCTGGCAGCATAGGCAGAAAGAGGACAGCTATGTATTAACTATTAATCCCTTAGTTCGTTGTTTTTTCCTCTCTGCTTTATAGCTTTACAATAAATAGGTGACTTGTATTTAAACAGCAGCTCAGTCCATGAAATCATTATGATTAAAAGTTTGTGAAAGAGCTGATACACTTTCCAAAGTAAAAAAAAAACCAACAGGTTTACGCAAGATTTTAGCTCTAGAACTTTAAGCTGCTTTGTTAATTATTTCATGTTCTGCTTTGTAAATGCAAAAACTGATAGTTGAGGTTGGCAAGAGTACATAAAGGGAGATCTGATAGATTCCTGTAAAGAAAACGTTACGCAGATGTCAATGTTGTGTTAACAAGCGCATTAAAGAATATTAAGTTTGGAAAGCAGTATTGTACCATGTAAGCCTACAGATTCAAAAGCCCCAATGACATTTGGTTTTAATAAAGAAAAATAAACTCTATTGAGAGAAAATAATAACTTTGGGACTGCGTTGTTGTAGAAGCTGAGCAAGTACAACCAAGGCTGAGTGTGCAGAATGTTGCAGAAAACAATCTCATGAGAGAATGCAGGGTCACAGGCTTATGAGCAGAGCTTGGTCTTGCAGAACAGAAAAATATGCAAGGAAAGACCTGACTTAATTCTGGCTTAATGTATTTGATTAAAAGCAAGATGCTCTCAAAACGAGAGACTGCGAAGGAGGAAGTGAAAACTGGTGACTGGGTTGAGAGTACACTTGATGAACCTTTGGCAACATAATCTCACTGGTCATTAATTCAAATGTCATGGAAAAATACCAGCTCTACGACTTTCAGCAGTTTCCAACTGAGGCAATAAAAGTGACTACTCAGTTGTATGTAGGTTCTCTTAGAAAAAATATAATGGGACGATTGGAAGGATCAATACTGCCTTAGAAGTCAAGAATATCTCTCCTTTCTTCCTCCAGCTTGATTGGTATTTTTGATTAAAGGTATTTTCTCTGCAAACTCCATTTCTATCTACAGAATTCAACTACATTTAACACTCTGTGCTAGGCATAACACCTTGTAGGACTTGATCATGTGAATTACTCAAGAGCCTCTGAAAGTGAAGTGGAAGTTTTGCTCTTAAGTAGCAGCGATTGAGTTATAGGAGTAAGAAATGAGCTATTTGTTGCAGGGGGATAGTAATAAAATGTCGCCTTTCATCAAGAGATATACTTCTTGGTTAAACAAAGGTTACTGCCTCTGGACATTAGACCCAATGTTCTTACAGGGTTAATATCACTGCTCTGACTCCTTGCCATGTTACAGCGAGCTCAATTTATACGACAATGGAGTGATCAGTTTGCCTTTGGTTAATAGTGGATAGATACTATATGGGCAAAAGTTGATGACAAATCTACCCTTCAATCAGGAATTTAATCATTGGGGTAGGCTTTGGTCATATAAAACACCACTGCACGTTTGCTTGCATGTTTTACCCTGTTGGATAATGCTGTTGTTTTTATTGTGATGGTACCTACAGACATCCCCTCACCCAAGCCGTAGCCTCCTAAGCATTGTACAATTCTTTTTGATCATTCTTCACGAATATAATACTTGTGCGAATATGTGCACCTAACAGTAATGCAGAATTGAAGGTGACTTTTCCTCATCTGGAACCTGGTGGCTACTTTTAGATATTTCCTAAGATTTTAAAAGACTTTCATGTTCAAATGAGTCATTTTTCTTGTTTTACTGATAATTGGAGATCAAGAATACAAAAGCTGGCAATGTTTCATTTGTACCATATCTTTAAAGTGGATGACTTCATCTTAGGTAAGCTACCTACGTGCCACACTCATTACTTGAGCGTCAAAGCATCTTCACAGTCAGTTAGTATAAAGGCTTCAATTTCATTTACGTGATATAGTAGGAATTTTAAAGAAGAACAAGACCACAGGGAGTGTGAAATCTACACCCTTCAGAAGTGCTTAGCAGCACCTAATTTCCTGTTGAAATCTGTCATTAGGCCTAGCTCAGTGAATTCATGACATGACTCCTGCCATGCAGGCTAGTCTTGGATTGGAAACCTATGTTTCAGGGAGGAAAAAACAAGGTGAACTTCCCAAAGGTTAGGATATTGGGCTTTTGACCCTTGAACTTCTGATGTCCTGTGTAATGAGCGTCTTTGTGTCTCAGCTGTGTGTCAGCACCCATCCAGCAAACCCAAAGCCTGACCAAGATGCCAGTATGTGTAGCTAGGGGACTTCTCTACCCGGTAGGCTGGCAATCTGAGACTTCTAAACATCTTTATTCTACCAGGTTTGCTCCTGCTTCTTCAGAGGGAAGCCCAGGAACGCTCTGAATTTCTAAGGTTCCTCCTTTGTTGCTTCTGGACACTCAGACATACACAACTTTTTTTAAGAAATAGAGGGGATGGAAGGAGGAGCGTGGAGACAAATGTTAACATAAGCAGTACTATGAAAAAGATGTTTTATATGGTTATAAACCTATGGTATTGCTATAGCTGCTCTTATTATTTATAATTGTTATTTGATTGCTTTGTTCAGGAGTTGTGTAGATTTTTTTATTTAAATAAATATTTAGATGGGAGTGATAAAAACATGTTATATTTTTTCACTAAAAAGGAGTTAATTTAGTTTTTACTGTGTTTTTTAAGATCAGAGGAGCAATTAAACAACCGAAGTAATTCTTTGATATTCTATTGAGCTGGAACAATGAATTCCACAGCTACTGTAAATGATGATATTGCATTTGCTGCTGCTTAAAGTAATCTGACTGGTCAGCTCTCTGCCTCATTATCCCAATATAAACTCCAATAAGGAAGTCTGTTTCTATGGTTCAATAAACAGAGGCAATTGGAAAGATTCTTCGAAGAGAATCAGTGATTGCCAAATCCTGTTGAAGTTTAAGTGACTTCAAGCACTGATCACCTGTTAAAAGAATCAGAACTCAGGATTTTAAGGAAAGAGTGAGCATTACTGATGTATAGAGGCACAAACATGCAAAAATTAAATACAATGGAAAAAATTTTTATTTGCTTGTGTGTTCTCTAGAGTAACTTTGATTTCCTCCCCCAGGGAGGTTTTATTTGTATTTTTAAAACATTTTGAGCCAAATTGTATTCACAGGTGTAGTTAAGTCTACTGTTGGTTAGCTTTTATGGCAGGGTCTCCTTAGCAGCATTAGTAGACTACACAGATTTTATGAGCTACAGATAAAAGAATTACTCTAAATGTTGTAACATTTTTGCTTCTGCAGCCTTACAGCAGAGATGGGTTTATTGAGTGGAACCCAGTCTAGATGGTACTTTTGACCTATACTTTGAATTAATTCAGGTGGGGAAGGACTGGACCTCTGGAGGTTGCCTAGTCTAACCTCTCACTCAAAGCAGGGCTAACTGAGGTGTATTGGGCTTCACATGTGTAATCTGAGTTTTTGAGGGCTTTGGAGTTGTTCATAACAATTTTTTTTAGTGTGAAAAATAACCAGATCATCTGTAAGTTGAGAATTTAGAAATACTAGGAAAGACAGTCCAGTTGCATTACATATATGCTTACTTACATAGTACAATACAAAGGTGAGAAATCACCACTGTTGCTCAACCTGCTGTCAGTCTTTTAGCACGGTTGGTTTCTAGCACTCCTGTGCTAGTCCCTTAGACAAGGTGCAGCTTAGTGGTTACAATGAGAACGTGTGTTACAGTGCATACATTCACTCAAAGGTGTGTCAGCATAATGTGATGTTATGATACAGTTCCTCAAACCAGCATCCAAATCAGAGGAAGGTTTGCATTTCGGCTGAATGTATGAAACAGCCTCTATCTATAACTTTCAGCAGAGACGGAGCAGGATGTGACCTTGAAGGAGGAGATTGTTCTCTACAGAGAAAAATCATTAGGCATAGCAACTTGCCATTTCCACTGCTGTATTTAAGACAATCATACAGTAAACTGCACTTAAAGAATTGTTTCTCTCCCTGTAATTTTCATACACTAATTGTAAGTGAATGTCTCTTTTAATTATAAAGTGTTGAAGTGCACGTCTGTAACACTTGAAACAGAAGTTGATGTGAAAGCCAGTACAAATGGAAGTTATTGGATAAAGCCAGGGTCTGTGCTTTTAGATTACAATTACAGAGACAAATTTGTGAGGCGATGCTTTATTGACAGTCAGAAAAAAGAATAGGGACTCAGAAAGACGGGGTAGACTGTAACCTCAGACCTAAACAACAGTTTTTATGGGACTATAACAGCTGAATTAGTTATTATGACTCAGTTTTCCCTATCTACAAAACAGACCCAAAATTAGATACCTGCTTTAGGGAACAATAAGAGGATTAAAGGAGTAAAGTTTCATGAGAGATTTTGAAAAGGCTATAGAAATAATAAAAACATTCTGTGCTGAAACTAACAAACATTTTTAAAATGAGGAAGAACAAGGAATAGAAACCACAAAAAAAGTCTCAGTATTTCCAATGAGTATTTCGTTTTTGTTTCTCTTCAGTTGTTTGTGCCATGAATTTGTGTCAGTATTCATAAAGTAGAAAAGATTGTAAAACCCTGAAGCTTATGCATATTTTTCTTTTTTTTTAATTGTAAACTATTTTAGATCCATAAATTGGGATAATTCACTTGGTTTCTGCTGGCATTGCTAGTGCTATGTGAGTTTAGACTGGAGGAAACATGTTCCCTTACAAAGTGTGACTGGCATCTTCCATTTAATCTTGTTTGCCTCTTCCAGTATATCTTATTATTTAAGCTTGAATTATCTGAAGCTTTTTTAGTAGCTGGTGGTCTCTAGGCTAGTCTGGAGACATCTGAACCTGCAGAGCTTTGACAGGCTAGCAAATTTCTGCTTAAAGTCTCTTCATCAATAGCAAATACCATTTTAGCTCTGTATACTTTCAGTGTGTGGCTATGGTTGTCAAGACACTGATAAATGGCCTTGCATACACTTAAAACAGTCTGTAGATTTTGATGAGGACATCAGAGCTTTATGACCTTGAAGTTATGTCTTCTCAACTGTGAAATAAGAAGCATCTAAAGTAGTACTTGCTGGTTCTGAAGAAAATACAGGTGGTTCTTCTGTGAACGGCAAGACAGAACAGAGAAGGGTGAGTATCTCACTGGAGAGGCAAAAGTCTTCATTTTGCAGAAGCTGAGCAGCTCTGCAACTGAGAAAACTCTGTTGAAAAGTGTTTCCAGTTCTTTAATTTGTTAGTACGATAATCTTGGATCAAAATCCTGAATGAAAACATCCCTGAATTTCGGGGAAGTTCAGATCCTTGTTTATCACACCTACTTTATGGCCAGATCTAGTTTCTATAACTGTCCAAAATTACTGTCTTTAATATATATGTTTTAAAAAAGGTAGTAGGATAACTGCCTGTTGTGTTAGTTGGCAGCTCAGTCTTCACAGCATTATAGAGACAAGGCAGTGCTTTACTAATTTATCAAAATAATCAGCCTATAGTGTTCTCACTAAATGTATCTATATTACTCAGTGTAATAAGGCTGTAGCATGCCTTAAGTAAATCTCACTTTGTATTCTACAGTATTAATTTTGAAAGAGTATGAGTTCTTTTTTTTTTCCTTAGCTGTTACAAATGGCTCAGTTGCCCAAGTTTTAAATTTTATGGACCTGAACAGTAGATTAGTTTAATTTTCTATTTGGAAGAATTCACAGGGAGCTGCTTTGTTGTTTTTTCTCTTTCCTTTTTAAAAACGTGTCTGAGAGTTTGTGGCACTTTTTTGACAGCGTGCACTGTGAATAATACTACCATGTGTCCAGGATTTTGACAGAAATTTACCTCCTGGTTTGTGACCATCTCTGACAAAGTTGCCCAAATTCCAACATGCAAAGGCCAGTTCAATTTTCAGAGCAGGTTTTATCAAGCTACCAGACTCTTTGCTTTGAATGAAGGGCACTCATCCCACTCATCTCTCAATGCCTCACTCCCCTGTGATCTCTGCAGTTAACCTGAAGAGGATAAACCTCTCAAAATCTCACTTTGTCTGCAACGAATGTTAACTTTACTTGCAATATTTTTTTTTCTTAATCTCAAATAGTTCTCTGTTTTTTAACTTGTTTTGTGGGATGTAGTGTGGTATACATGTTGAAAGTCACTGTGAGCAAATTTCCATGCAGCAGCCAGAGTGAGAAGGAGAGCTAGGTAGCACTAGAGACATGAGTTTTGTTTCTAGTCCTGCTGCCACTTTGCTCTATGAGCTTGGGCAAGGTACTTCTCATTGGTATCTCGCTTCACTTGAACTGAATGGACAGGACTTCACTCCAATGAAATTTCCAGCACTACAAAACATTTTGGGATGCAGAGATGGAAATCCTAGGTAAAAGCTTCTATCTTGACTTTTGTTTATGGCTGTGAAGACAGCACTACCTGCAGAGTGATGTACCAATGTGATTTCTTAAGGAACAGAAAGAAGGAGAAGCACCAGGATCCCTGTGGGTGGTGGGAGGCTGCTGGAGACCCTGCTGGTGGTGTCTCCATACTGCCTCTACTATGCCCTGACCTGGAGAGGGGGACGTGTGGGAATGTGGACCCCCCCAGCACTCTTCTAAGGGAGTACAATATCATCAGGGCCAGGGCTCAACTGGCTGTTTCAGACTGGGGAGATTACCTCACCAGAAGGTGGTAATACCAGTGCTAGGACTGACCAAAAAGGAGAGGGTAAATATTTTCCCTAAATTCTCCATTTTTACTAAATGAATGTAAACAAATTTCATTTTGCTTCAAAGCTGTTATGAATTTCATGGGCTTGCTCCTAAAACAAAAGCATGTATTTAGGCAGGGCTTTACTTAATTTTTTACCAGCAGAAAATTACTATAGGAATCAAGTCCTACTGTCTGTGAAGTAGTTTCACAGTGAAAATAGTCAGTCAGCACTGATTAACAGTGTTGAGTCAGGTTCTTGTTTTTGCCTGCAGTAGAAACAATGCTTACCATTGTGTGTCTCTAGGCTGAGCCTTGGCTGAAAGACCTTTTTCAAATACTGGTCTTGATGATGTTCTCTGAAATCAGTAGATGGGTCATTTGTGTAGTTAGACCTCAAGATAGCTGATGAAGAGACTGAGAAAGATGTGTGAAAGAGCTGGCTCACAGCTCAAGTAGTACTTAGTATCAGGATGGGGAGCAGGACAATGGGGTGATACATTAAGCTTTTCTCCAGTACATCCCAGGTAAGGTCTGAATGATATCCAGTGCTTCTCAGATTTTCCTCATTCTTTTTCTAATGGAGCGCTCAACGTCTATACTGACTTGAAGCAAAACCACGTTCCCTACCTTCTTGTTGGGAGTGCCTGTTGTCAACAATGGGTTATTTTTACAATCTAGACAATGCTGGTGCCACTATGAGAAACAGTGCTTAGCTATGTGTGCAATGGTATATGCCATTGAGAAAAACCACTTGGGTTTATTCCAGTAAATCTCTGATTCAAAGGATAATGCATCGATGATTATTCCATGTTTAAAAACAAATACATGGGCTGTTCTATTTTTGAAAGCATACACATTTTTTCCTCTATTAAATTGCTTCCTGATGATGGAAATGTCTGAGAGTTTTTTTTTTTTTCTATTGCATCTACTTTCCTTTAGCTTGCACACCCCTAAGGTAATTAGTGTAGGTTAAAATTTACATAACTGACTTTGGGGTTTTGCAAATAAGAAAGATGGAAATTTATTCAAGGTGGTGAATAATTCATTTTAAAGCAAGTTTCCTGGTTTTTTTAATCATGTAGAAGATGTATTACAGACACATAGAGGTTTTCTGAATAGGACCCTAAGCATTGAATTTTTGATATATTTTATTTCTTAGTGTAGGTAAAGAAATATTAACCATGACTCATTGCGCTTTTCCTGTTCAATGAGATTTGAATAAACTTAACAAATTTATTAGGTCGATGATAGAGCTTTTAAAAAATTATCATGACACACTGTGACAAATATTTTACTAGGATCCAGAAGAAATAGTTTTAGATCCTATTCCCATTGACACTTCAGAGGCAGAGAGATGGAAAACAGTGCAGTTCATGCAGAGAACTTGGTTTCACATTTTCTTTTGAATATTCATTATTTAATTAAGATTAGGAAGATAAACAAGGGGATTGCATATCTATGGGAGTCTAATAATATAATCAATTTTGCTAAAAAAATATCTCTACTTCTGTCTCAGCATATGTCTTGACTGGTAATGTCTGAATGTTGTCGTAATATTATGGCTTCTTGGTATTTTACAATTTTACTTTCGTCATTGAACTCTCTCAAGGACTTTGAACTCTGTCACTGGGCACACTCCCAAACACTCCAGCCATGATGGATTGGCTCTTGTGCCTTGCAACTTTACCACTTGGTCCTTGCTGCTGCTGGGATGTGTCCTTTATACCTGTGAGAGAGCACGTCCACATGGGGAAGCCCAGGAGGAATAACCTGCCCTTCCTCTTGGCATGTTCCCTGGTGGCTGCAGTCCCCACTGGACTGGGGGAAATGGCATGAGGGGGATCTGATCACCCTAACCAGACTGTTGCCAGCTCTGCTAGAGTAGCACCAGGACTGGAGCCAGCTCCCAGTCCTTCCTAAGGAAGCGGTGTAGGTGATGATTCACCAAGCTGGGGGAACAAAATCAATGCCAGTGTCTGTGGGGGCAAGAGACAAAAATGAGTCCTTGTCTCTCCTCTGAGGACCCTTAGTGAACTTCAGCCCAGAGCTGTTCAGGAGCAGGAGGGCTTGGTTCCCACTAATCGAGGAGCAGTGGTAGAGGGAGCTTTGTCCATGACATTGTTTCCTTGCAGAGAGATGGACGGTCTCACTTTGAGCTAGTTTGGTCATGTCACCTTTCTAACTGTGTGTGTGTGTGATGCTTGACCAGCATCCAGAGGATTTATTGCATTCATCTTGGGCTCTCTGCTGGGACTATCAAAAAATTATATTGTCATTTAAGGCAACCATGTTGTCTCTGCTTTAATTTTATTGGGTTTAAACAAATTATGTTAAAAGCTACTCACACAAGATTTTGTAATACGTTCTTGTGGTCTACTTTTATACTGTAATAATTTTCAGTTTGGAAATAAGCAGAATACTTTTCAAATAATTTTCTCAATGCCTTAGTATTCAACAAAGATTCCTAAGAATCCTTGAAAACAGTCAGATATTTTTGAAAAAAAAAAAGAGATTTAGGAGAAAGGAGAGAGTTCAACACCCAGATTTGCAGCCTCTAATGGGGAAGTTTTCCTCTATTGACTATTGCATTGTTTCACCACAAAAACATTTTTTGGCTTTGAGGCTTGATGGCATTGGAAGTGGAACATAATTTTCTACTGTTTAGATGACAGTATATGGTATACAGTAGGAAGCCTTATATATTGTTAGGATTGCATGTACATTTTACGATGATCTCAGGGACACCAGTAGGAAGCATGAGACATAAGCTTGAATACTCAGTGAGATCTCTGAACAGTGCAGGTCAAGGAGAAGAATTTTGTTTTCCTGAGTCTACAGCCTTCAGCAGGGTTATGTTTCTCAGTTTTGCTTAGAGAATGTAGTCCAAGAACATGTGGGTGACGGCTTCTTGGTGGGCTGAATTTTTCAGCTTGCTGTTCAAGAGTAAAATAACTTGAGCCTCTCCAGCTTGAGCTGGAGAGCTGCAGAATCATGTGGGGACAGGACTGCTCATGTGAGTTAGCTTCCTATGCATTGTAACATCCAAAAACATCAATCCCTTTCACCAAATATTTAAAAATAGTTGTGATGATACAGGGCCTCAAGATCTGGAGCAGATTTAAAATGGAGCAAGCTGTGGGCACTCTGGTAGTCTATGACTAATTGTTTTGTGTGTTATGGGGTTTTTTTGTGCGTGCACAGACACACTTATATGTGCACATACATATGTATACATATATATGACTGTTAGCTGCAGTGAAAAAAGGTCTGTAGGATATTACTATGCACAAATATACATTGTAGAAATAAAGGTTTTAAAACAAGATTAGGTTTTAGTTTTGCTTGGAAATAATGGAATAAACATACAGAAAAATACACATGGAAGAATGTTATGGAAAAATAAGGAATAAAGTAATGCTAGCTGAATCCCTAACTGCTGCTGAAAAATGTGGCAAATTACACATTTATGGCTTTTATTTCAATGTTCTTCCTGTACATTTGGAAAAAAAATGTAGGTTTTTTTTCTTCCTTTTTTTTTTCCTCTTGGCATGTGGAACCCAAAGCACCACAAGGAAGTCTCTCACGACAAGAAACAAAAGTTGCAAACCAAGATTCATGAACTCTTTCAGAGGTAGGTCAGATAAGGGTTACTTTGTACTTCTGTCTAATGTGATTTTCCCCCAAAAGTCTTTCAGTGTTTTACAGATATTAATGAATGGAACTTCTCCCAAACAGAGGACCTCAGGCTTAGAAAAAGTAAGCCTGTGCTTTTGAAAGAGACCTCTGTTTTGGATACCTCAATTTTCAGATACGCAGGCTGGGCTGTAATTTTTAAGTGCTATACACAATGAACTTCAAAAGGTAACCAAATGACTTCTCCTAATGCCCTTCATCCCTGTGTATGAATTACCTTTAGAGAGTGAAGGAAGTACGAATTGGAGCAATTTTTTTGTGATCAAGCGATAGACCTTCAGTTAAATAAATCCATCAAATTACCTGTAAAGAAATGAATGGAGAAATTAAATAACCATCATGGATACAGCCAAGGAAGCTATATTCTCCTGTAACAGATTATGAGCACTCTGGTGAGTGCAAAAGAGGCCTAACTTCACTGAATGAATTTTACTCTTGAATCTAACACCCACTAAAAGGAGGGAAAAGAGCAAAATGATGCAAACCAAAAAGAGATCAAACGTGGTTATTTAAATGTTTGATGTTCAGTAATGAATGCTGTTTACCTTCATAATTGTGTATTAGCAGCTAATAAAGGCAATAGATACAGTAGTTTAAAAGTAATAAAATCAACAACAAAGTGTATTTAATTTTAAATTGAATTGCAAGCAAATGGACGTCCTAATGAACCTGTGTGTCAATGCAGCTCTAACCAAATTAAGTGAAATAATTTCCATTATGAGAAGCTAAATAAGTACAAAGTTTCAAATAGACCATTCTTCTTGAGAAGTAAACTTCTCAGATGTTTTAGCTCTAAAAATTAGCTAGAGACATTCGAGAAGCATCTTCTGTTACTTCCATTTAGGACAACTGGACCCAAGTTGACTTGACTGCAACTCAAAGATAAAACCTCAAAACAAGTGATTGACCCTGTGCTTCTTCTATTTGGTCATTAGCACTGAAATTTTGTCTTTAGTTCTCATTAGTCTTGTGTTGGGCAAAATTCCCACGTATGTTCTTGGGACTAGTGTCTACACAGACCTTCCAATTGATTCAGCTGTTGCCCAGACATTTATGTGATGCAGTTCTACCAGTAGAGAAATCTGGAAAACAGGTTTATAGGCAAGGTCTGAGTGGACCCTGATTTGTGACAGTGTGCTACGAAGCAGGAGGTGGACTGCGATGTTTATAATGATGTTTAGCAAATATATAAATAGTTTTCTTAATAAAGAACCATGTTGAGTGTACAAAAGTGGAGGTTTACTCACATTGTCACCTAGAGTGCAAAGAAGAAAAACAAATGAAGGCACTGGAACTGAATTTTCCAAAAGAAATTCAGAAAATAATGAAGAAACATTTTATAAATGCAGTCCAGGAAAATTTATTATTTTATTTTATTTTATTTTATTTTATTTTATTTTATTTTATTTTATTTTATTTTATTTTATTTTATTTTATTTTATTTTATTTTATTTTATTTTATTTTATTTTATTTTATTTTATTTTATTTTATTTTATTTTTTAAAGATCACCAAATCTTAGTGGCTAAAAATTTAACTGAATACATGACTTGGCAACCTAAGAGAGCCTGACCTCTGATTGCCTGCGTTGTAGCTGTCCAAGCTAATTCTGAATTCTAGATGTACCCAACGCAGTGATTTCTCCTTGTTCTGGATGATTCCCCTCAGCTTCCTTGACCTCCATGGTGGCACGTGACCGGCCCTCTACCATGAACGATCCACTCAGCCTCTGTCTTCCAAGAGCCACCATATCTTTTTCTGTGCTCTACTACCTGCCCCAGCTCCACTTGCAAATATGGCTGGAACATTGCCAGTGCAAGCACAGCTTAGTGAACCTCCCAGCTTTTTAAAGTGAGTTATGGAAATGAACTGTTTTGAAGCCAGCAGAATGTCTACGGATGTCTTTACTTAGGGATGTGTCCATTTTGATACTGGTGTCGAGTAGGACAGAAGAATTGCTTATGGTTCTGCATCTGTTAAAAGATGGGATGAGATTGCCAAAGCATACGGCTTTATGATACTTGTTATAAATGTCACAGTTTTGCATGTGCTCTGGGAACAAGACTTTCTCCATAGGGTACCACGCTGTGCACTAAGGAGGGTAGCACTGTGATAGCCAGTGGAGGGCTATTCTTAAGGATTTTGCTGGAGTTTGGTGTTGATTACAGGGACCTCTCAAAAAAACCCCAATGAAACAAACACGTTTGTGCTGATATAAACACCCTCAAAGTTACTTTAACTACATAAGAAGGTTACACCTAAATACCAAGGAAGTTGAATGATTCACATACAGCTGACAATTTGTGTATGTGTGTTTCTGTGTGTATATTTGACATATAATTTATATATATTGATTTTTGGTATATATAAAACATGATCTTTTAGAAAATTTATAAGGGATATAAGACATATGTATAAATTTATAGGATTTTTTTGAAAAAGAAAAGTTATGATTTATATATATATAATAAGATTTTTTCAGTGGTTTAAAGCAAACCAGTCCCTAAGGAACCAATGGTTTCCAAAAACCCATTCCAGTTCATTGAAGCTGTCAATTGGTCCTGAAAGTGTCAACAGAAGCAATGGCTTCCTAGTTTAATATTCTTAACCTAGAACCTGATTTCCAATGTTAGACAGAGTTGATTATACATGGGCATTGAAACTTTAGGTTCCTTATGTTGATCTGTGGTCCAGACTGATAAATATTGGTTGTGTTGCTGGGACTGTGACTGCATTCTTTCTGTGCCACTTTTTGAAATCTAGCCATTTCTCTGCTTTAGCACAATGTAGTTTCTCCAGGGTTCCCTGCAAGGCTTATGATAAATTCAAGGAAAACATCAAACTGTGATGTATTTTTGTCAGCAAGAGCTCTCTGTGTATGCATTGTAATTAATTACTTTTCATTTCATCATCCCTCTTCCCTTTCTAACTGCCACAGAGTGGGAAGTCAGCCATTGAAAGCAGAAGAGAATGGATGTGAAGAAGAAATGGTAGCTAGCTTTGGTAACCTTGCAGGTTTGAATGCTGAATTAACTAGAACATCAGGACCTCGTAAGAAGGTGAGGTTCTCCATGAGCACAGTTTTCCCTGATGCAGCCTGCTAAAGGACTAGATCAATTGCATTGCATTATTATCATTGTTATTATTTTTCTTTCCATAGATTAAAAGAACAGGATTTAGCATATTTCCCAATATGCTTTCCAGCAGAAGTAACCATACATTTAAACAGAATGTCTAAAGGTATTAATGATGAATAATTTGGGCATGGCAAGAGTTCTTCAAAACAGTTTGTCAGCACTGGCCAAGCTAAGTCTTTCAGCAGGAGATGAGACGTCTATGCCACCATGCAAATGAGACAGGCTTGAAATATGATGAATCTTCTATCTCCTTTTCCTACTCGACTGACACTCGCTTTGAGGAAGGTTGTAAATGCAAGAGAGATTGTGGTATAATTCCTCAGACTGGCGTTTCTGCCCCCCAGTCACTATTCGATTATCTTCCAAATTGCTGTGTTTCAGAGAGATAAAGATTTTTTATGGCTTGCTGACTTGAAACAACCAGAAGAGCCAGAAAAGAGATGGCTAACCGGCCATGCATAGTAATTCCATTGGTAAATGACAAAATCTTTGTTTGTATGACATTTCCAAAATTACTACAGAAGATGAATCTAAAATACAAAATGTCACATTTGGCATGCAAAACTATCACAATATATTTCAGTATAAAATTCATAGAGGCGTTTAATTTAGAATGTGTTTAATAACGAAGTCTGCCTGCATCAGTAATCCTGCCTTGAGGTTTAAAAAGATTGTCTTATTTATTCACATAATGTTAATTTTTTTATATATGATTCAGAAACCAAAAATATTAAGGTTAAATCTTCATTGTTAATTAAGATTTTCTAATTAAGCTGAAAATAATTGTCATTCAGATTAGTTGTTAAGTACGGTTTGTGTTGAGAAACAAAAGAAGTTTAGCAAATTCAACTGTTTATTTAACTGCTTAATTTAATTCCAGAAGCTTTCTATCTATATGGAAATATGCTATCTCTTCCAAAATAAATCCAAAACAGTATTAAAGAAGAGATTATTAGCTACTGTAGGCTTAAACTGTGAGACTACTAAACCTAGTAGTCAAGGTAGCCATTTCATTCTGAAGTGTGGCATGGATTCTTGTACCCCATAGCGTTAATAGAAGACCTAGCGCTAGTGTTTTCTGAAAATAATGGATGATATTGATACCTTGTGGGAAAAAAAAAAAGCTGATTTGAAGCACTGAATAATTAGTAATTGCAGAAGCAATTTTATCCTTTGAGGGCAGCACTGGAACCAAACTGGGACTCCTTGTTATGTGTCTGACCCTGTAGATTGATTTCGGCAACACCAAAGTATCTGCTGGTGTAGTAGGACAGACCCCGCATCTTTACCCTGGCAAGACTTGTAAGGATCATACTGCTGTGTCTGTTCCCTCCCCTCTGCCAGCCACCGCTGTATGAGCTGAGCATACAAGGAAAGCACCAAAAAGACATTTCTGATACACAGCACAGCATTTATTCCATACTAAACATTCTGTAACTCAGACAACATCTTGTCAACAGCAAGCAGCAGATGTTTCCTTTTGTCTGGACTTGGCATAAAGGTGCCCGTAGGGAGTTGTTATTAAACTCTACACGTGTTGCACTTTGATTACTATTTTTAAGAGAATCTGATTATATGATAATCAGAAGGTGAAAGGATAGTCTGCATATTACACAGCATTAATAGCTCCGGCAAGACTAATAATTAGTAGAAAAACATAGCCTGCCCTGTCTTTCGCTTTGTGTCTACAGACTGCTCATCACATCAGTATTATGCCTGTCTTGCAAAGTATGCTGTGGTTTTGAAGGTGTTGTTTTCCAGTTAATTCTGCCTTATTATTGCAGGCTAATGGCTTCTGGTGTCATACTTCAACAGCTCCCCCTTCCCTACAAGGATGCTGAACATTTTATTAGTAGTATTTGTATTATTTTTTTAATTTGTCATCTCTATGACTTTTGACCTCCCTAATTGCAGCTCCTTGGTTAGCAATTGGTAATTGCAGGTTGAACAAGAAGCATGTTGTCTGCTTTTCAGAAGTTAATTTCTTTAAGAGATTTGTTCTTCCTAATTGTATGGTTAAAGTCAGCTCAACCCAGGTCAGTAACTCAGATCATTCTCCCTAGGTTGACTGCTCCAAGACACTGCAGCTGATAGAAATTCATATCAGATGTCTGAGGGGAGTCAAAGATAAGGTCCCTAAAGGCCACTACACCGTCAAAGTTTCTGTTCTCAGCCGTTTAGGTGGTGGTTTGCTGGAGTGGCCCAATGTGAAGGAGCAGCCTCAGGCCAGGACAACGCTGCCTGTTAGTCACGATGGAAACTTCTACAATACTGAAATCTACTTTGGACAAAGTATCCAGACCGTAAGCAACACTTCTTAATGCTATCTTTGCTTTGAATGTTAAAACATATCCACTCTTTCTCCTTCAGGCTTATATATTTAATGCATTTCATCTTGTTCATAATTTATTTAATAATTTAAGGTGCAATTTAGGAGGGTGCAATTTTTTTTCCCCTAGGTTAACCCTCATCACTCACTCTAAAAGTGCTAAATACACACTACATCATGTAGTGTTGTCAGCTAATTTTAAATTTTACTTTTATTCTTTCTTATCTATGCAGCTTGTCAGCTATGTAATTTGATTTCTGTAAAGTAGCTTTAGAATAATAAATGAACGAGTGGGTGTATATAAACACATGAATGCCCAAATCCTTCTGTGAGTTTTTAGCTCCATTGACCCCCATTTGCCAAAAAAACAGCATTTGGATTATTTTGGAAGGAGCCCAAACACTTGAGGCTCTATTCTGTCTTTTGCGACTGAGGCGCGCATATTTTCCTGCCTAAGCATGCTGTGCATGGCAGGATTGTTGTGTGTCAGTTGCTTACTGTTGTAGCTAATGCCTAGTGCTGGTTGAAACATTGGTCTCAGATAAACTCTCTGGCACATGAAAGCTTCTTTACGGTTTGAAAAACAGCCCTATCTTTCTGCCTTTTTTTTTTTAATATGTTACGAGGCGTTGGTAGAATGTGAAGGAGAGTCTTTTCAGTTTTCAATTGTTTATTTTACACTATGACCTGAAGGGTAGGTTTTCTTCTCCATCCCTTCTATTGTGTGAGGTGTTGTGTAGATACAGAACAGATAGAGAGTCCCTGTCCCAAAGAGCTTTCAGGAAAAGCAACTTATGTATGACACTGATGCTTCAGCATACTTATGGACAGGTTATTTTAACTTTGTATATAAAGTGCTGCTAAGTCACATTTTTGCGTTTTAATTGTTTGTCATCTGTGATGAATAATGAACAGTGTCTGTAAATGCAGCTGTATAAATATAGAGAAATTGTGAATGTGACTGTCACACCATGTTAAAAACCCCCCATGTATCTGTTGGAGAAATCCCTGAGCTGGGATTCCTCTGTAGGCAGGACTTATGGATCCTGCTTATTGCCTCAAAAGCAAAGTACCGTCTTCTCAGTCTTCACTGAAAGGCGAAGAATACAGGTGGCATGACTGAAAGGTTTGGACATGCCCTGCCTCTTGCTTTCAGCATTGTGTTTCTCCTGTGTCTTGCCTGCTGCTTTTGCTCCTACCTGGGGAATGTGCCCTGTTCAAAACTGCATATGTCTGTTCTCAGTACTAAGAAAGAGCGAGTTCAGATTGACCTGTCTTCTGTTCAGCTGCTTCTCAATGCAAAGGAACTCCTGACATGGATTTGTGAGGAGTATATGCAAAGCCCACGTACTTGTCTTTCTGTTAGTTTCTATTGGGTTGTGTGGACATCTCAGTAACTGTTTAGAGGTGAGTATTATGCTCAACGTTTTTCCAGAGTTCACTTTAAAGTTCTCTTCAAGTCTGACAGAGGACGTTTAGTCAGCATCTTCACCAAACTTCAGAGTTATTGTAGTGAACCAAGATGCAGGTCTTGGGTAAGTATGCTTAAAATACAGGACTAGGAGGAGAAGTTGTATTAGATGACCTTTTCATGATTTCTTGTCTTCATTGTTGTAAAATGGACAGCAGAATCCTAAAGTCATAATTTTAGAGAACCTCCTTCATCTGCTAATTTTGAGGATGTAGGTATTGCACTCCAAATGAATCTACCTTTCTGTTCTTCCACTTTGTTATTCGTCCATAAACTTAAGGTATGTTTCAAAGGAAACCCTTAGAATCTGTGCTAAGATGAGGCAAATTTTAGGCTTCAGATGGTTGGCATCTACGGCAAAACTTAGCGCAAGTAGTGAAGTCTTATTGGTGAGCTCTAGATGAGCATCTGGATTTAAGCACAATATTATATACAGTGCTGCTGCCCTGGGATATATAATTGCTCACAAATGAAGAATAAACTTTTGTTTTCTTTGGCCAGAATAACGGTAGGAGTTCAGTGAAAATGACGACGTGCATGTTTGATATTGAAGGAAGGCTTAGTTTTAACTAATATATTAGAGAAATTGTTCCAGAACACTACATCCTTCCAAAAATAATAACCTTGTCATGTTGGCAAAGTTGGTGTCAGCATGGGTTACCTGCTGCGTACAGAAAGTGCTGGTCGTGTAAGTTAGATCTGCCTCAGGGCTAGTCTGACTTGCACACCCGACCTTTCAAAAATGTTTTTTGATCATTAATCAATGTTCTTTGCTCTAGGTTGCCAGCTTCCTTTCTTTCCCCTCCTTCACTGTCCTCCTTTTTAGTCTGGCAGTCTACCTCCCCCAATAACCTCTGACTTCATATTAGACAGTGGCTCCTAATAGTTTCAGTTGAATTTTATTTGGTTTTCGGTAAGGCCAAGCAGTCACACAAGTAATTTTTTTCTAGAGATTATGCTGGACAAAACATGTATGAATGCTTTGGATTGCAATAAAATGCAATTGCTGTTTCAAATGATACCTTACAATTTTAGGAAAAGCAACTAACTGCGTGATTGGAAGGAGACTTGTTTTAGACAGAGAATTTCAAGGATATCTTCATATATTTGGTTTATGCAAGGGGACTTTAGACTTAGATGAGTCAGTACTGTCTGGTTTAGGTGAAGCAAGAGCTATTTTGAAGCTTCGCTGATGTTACAGCACAAACTGAAAGTGAACTGAAGCTCAGATTCAAAAACTGCAGTAGATTAACTGTCAGTAAAGAAACTTAGTTCTTAAACTTTCAATATACTCTTGCACTGCTTGATTTGTCTCAGATCTGGAATGAAAGTTGAGTAAGGAGAGGATAGGGAAGGAGAGGAGATGTTTACTATGCATCTAGTAAGGCATTTACACAATTAGACTGCTCTTGGCAGCACCTACAAAAATATGACTGCATCATCTTCACGCTAGACTAAGAATTTTACTACTGTAATTTCCTTATTGCTGTCTTATGTTGGCTAAGATCTTACTATAGATATGGCCTAAGTAGTCAGTAAAAACTTTTTGTACACAATTTATTGTAAGTAGTCTCTTATTATTCCATGAGATCCAGGTCCCAGGGCCAGCAAGTCCAGATTACATTTTTCAGTTTAGTGAGGACTTGAAGAGCATGAATGATGGTTTATTTTTTTTGTCAGCTTTCCTTAAGTTAGTTCAGTAAACATTAAAACAGTTGTGTGATACAATTCCTCACTGTTCAGAGTCAAAATATTCATTGGTTTCAAGGGAATAAAATTGGAGTGTGGCTAAAATGCTTCTCTTTTTTTTTTTTTAACAAAAAAGGGTTTTCAGCTATAATCTCAATTACCAGGATGAAAAGTATGTTGTTATACATCACAAATTTCTCCTGCTGAGAGAGGAACCTTTAAGGAAGGTGTTCTTATTCCAAGTATTTACAATAAATTATCAATATTTATGGAAGAGTTTTACAGAAAAATATTACCTGTTAGGAAGTGAGTTTTTGTTCAGAAAGGGAAATTCAGATAGGAAATTTTCAGCTATTGTGTTGGACACTATATGACAATGAGACTCCCTACAAGTGACATTTAAAAACACTCTTTAAGCCATCCAGTCACCTGAGATGTCAGTCACACTACTGAGAAGAAGCAGAGACAATTATGTCAATGTTGGGCTCCCCAGGCTGATTTTTAATCCCAGTTCTGCTGCACTTGTTTGGCATCAGTCCTTATTCTGTGCTAGACTTTTAAAACTGGGAATTCAGAAAAAAAAAAGTGAGCTCCACAAGTACATGAGCCTGGTGCTACGCATTTTCCTCAATGTACCTGGAACTCAAGAAAGCACTAAATCTGTTCATATGCATATAAAGCTACTGTTACTGACAGAATAGTTCATAGATCTTTATACAGATAGATTTTTAAAGAGAATATCAACCAGCTAATATTTATGTATTAGTGTGTCAGGGTACTGGCAATATTATAACAGTAGCTGGGTACTATTTTGTTTTACTTGAAGGAAATTTAATATGAATAAACCAGCAACTTTTCAAACATGACATTTAATCCACACATGTATATCAAACCAGGAGATCTATTATTCATTATTAAAAGGGCACCATATTTTTATTACACTGAAAATGAAACACAAATGCTGTGAAAAATTTAGTGCCTTTTCCTGAAGTTTCAGAACACTTATCATGCAGTCATCTAGCAGTGGATGACAGTCATTTTAAAATATAGCTATAAAATTAATAAATTTGAACTCTTTTGCTTGGAGAAAGAGGATGTTCTATTTCCCTGAAAGAGGCAGATTTATTTTTTATTTAAGGCTTCCTAAGTTGGCAAAAATACTTTGGTAATGTTCGCGTTCAGAGTTAGATATATAAAGCATAAAGTTCATATCTTTGTTGTTATTAGTCATTTCCAGCATTTTCTTCCCTGAAGTGCATTTTGAAAACCACATATATCAGAAAATGATTAACATGACCTAAGGTATTAATTCTTAAAATGTGATGAAACAAACAGTTTCAAGGACCTTATTTTCTGTATGTCAGCAGCTGTCTAAGGACTACAATGCTTTTAGTAATTACAAAACAAGGTATCATTAGGAAAAGTAGAGCACAATTTTTTTTTTCTCCCCTCCTCCTTAATTTAGTTTTGAGAAAAACTCTGGCACAGATGAAGAACATTTAGCTCTAGGATACTTTATAGGACATAACAGAAGAGTTTGATACACTATGAAAAAAAGATAGGAAGTAATAATGCTTGGTAGTGCCAGAGAACTTTCAAAATGAGAGTCACTTAAGTTTTCCCTGGATGTAGTTATTTGTAGTTGGGACGATAAGGGGCTACATGAACCTTTTGGTAAATGCAAGAACTAGTCTTGGATGGATGCTTGTGTATATTTGAAGACTGCAGGTTTGATGTGTTTTTTCACGTGGCAGGAGCACATAGTTATTACCGCTTTTATTTTGTTTGTCTGGGGGTATGATACTTGATTGCTAGTTGTTAAATGTCTTTTTGGAACAGCTCCTCAAACACAGGTTTTCAGAGTGTCTCTCTTCCAGCTGTGTCAAACCCCTGTGTCACCCTGGGGACAGACCTCTCTGGTGTACTATGAGCAGCCTTTGGATAAGATGCTGCTTTCACCATGAGGGCAAGCATCACATGCTGTTCAAGCTGGGTGCTGGCCCTTCAATAGCGCCTTTCTCCCCAAACAGCTGTGAGTCTTTCTCCTTGCTGTAGGACCTACTTTGCCTCAGTGCTGCACGTAGTCCTCTTCCATCTATGAGCTGCTGCCTTGTGGTTTCTCTGGAGATCTTTGCTGCCCACAAATGGACTTTTCCAACAAGGAAATCTCCTTTTCCGGCATTGTGCGAAGACTTGACAGGGTTCATTAAGTCAGATGTGCTGGTATTACAAAGCCATTGCATGTTAGAATCTATTGCATCTACTGTATTTAGCATTATGCAATTGATTTACGTATGCAAAAGATTACTACTTATCGCAGGTTTTGTTTCTGGTAATTATTGTGCTTACTTTTCACATGTTGTCTAGTCTTTGTGGCCCAGTGGGGGAGTTCTTGGAAACATTCCCTGGACTGTACTGTGTGTGCTCCTTCAACTTAGATGAGCACATACTGCCCAAAAACCTCAGAACTGTGGCCTGCGTTATAATACATCATATTTAACTCAGGTAAGGTATGTGGTCTGCACTGGAATATCTAGCAGGCATATGTTAAAAATCAGGAGTGTCAAGGGACAGGCTTTTATTTTGGACTGCTCCTTGGCCTATTCTTTATCTAATGGGAAATTATATCTGTAAGAGAGCTTGACATGAGCCATCGAATGGTATAGTACAAAAGTTGTATATTATCTGGGGCAGATCATCATGAAGGCAGAATGCAGCAGCCCCTGCCCATATCCTTGGCTCCAAGTAAACTCCAAACAACAGAAGACACCAAGAACAAAATAAATACCCGCTCCAACATTAAGTGCTGTGAGTGGAAAAATGGAACAATTCCATGACTCACCAGAGCTGACAGCCTGAAACTGTGAAAAGCTGTGTTTTGGTCCATATCTGCAAGCCATGGGAGCCAGAAAAACACCCACAGAAGACACTTATTCTTTCTTAAAATATCTGTTTTTAAAGATTTTCATGTTTTAAATAGTTTTTTGTGAGATCAGGGTGAGCAGGTTAGTTGCAAAACTGTGCTACAGAAATGAGAAGAGAACTTCATGACATAAAAGAAAAAAGACTGATTTTGTTTAAAGATATGATTTGTAAGCAGAGCATGTAAGGAAAAGACAATTTCTTATGAGGAGTTGGACTTCCTGTTTCTTTGCTGGAGGGGTATTAGCTGAGCCCCTGGAAAGACAGGAAAGCCCAGTGAGGTCTGGACCATCCAGGAAATACTGCAGGAATGTGAACTCTGCTGGCACAGCTTTCCTGGTGAAAGGAGCATTGCTACATCTCAGGCTGAGATGAAGCTTAAGGAAAGGCAATGCTGTGCTGCACAAGGCGTGTGATGCGGAATTCAGAACAGCATCAGGAAAAAGTCCTGAGATGGAGAAGCTGGTAGAGCAAAAAAGGAGAGGAAAGCTGCCTGTTCCTGCACCAGAGCCCTCGGCAGGCAGAGTGGCACTGTTGTGTGACTCAGCCCTGTGTGCTGAGCAAGACTTCATGAGACTCCTTGGCTCTGAGTAGTTTCTGAACAAGGTATGTCTCCTCTTGACACAAAAGAAATAAACTCTGCTGTTTCGTGTCCATGGCCTGCATTATCCTGGGAACCTCATCCTCTGACTGTGCTGGAATCAATAAATAAATGAGATGGGAGTGGCAGGAGAAGGAACTGGGGTCACTGCCTTCCTCTTACGAAGACAATTTCTCCCCTTGTAAGATGAGGTCAGAATCCACCCAGGACAGCAGTATATCACCAGAAATGCTCGGGGAGTCTAGAGCTGGCTGTACCATACATTACTACTCCCTGCTGGTCAAAGTACAGAAAAGAATTAGCAGCAGATGTGCTAGGACAATTAGCAACAGATGCAGAGGCTAAAGCTCACAGAATGCAAACATTATTTCCCTGTATTTGGGAAGATAAAAGGCCAGATTCTGGTCCTCTGGTGTAAGGTAGTCGTGCTGCATGTGATGCTGCTGGAGTTAACTACTCCCTGAGTTATCTCTCCTAGAGGAAAGGGAGGTAGTGGGAAATCGTCACTGCTCTGGTAGCATGGGAAAGGGCAGAAGGTGTTTCCATTGGGGTACTCAGTGTGGATCTAGGAACGTGCTGGCGTGCTTTGGCACAGTGTGTCAGGAGAAATTCTACTTTATGCCACCCCTCTGGGACTGAGGGCAGTGAATAAATTGCCTGCTTACAGATACTGCTGAGTCTGTGCAGCTCATCCATGAACCTGAACTTGTGTCCTGCACTGCAACCACTTCTGGTCCATACTCCTCCACAATCAGTGGGGTTGGGATGCTGAGTCAGAGGAACGATGGTGGCACTGGACAAACATTTAAAAAGATGTGCAAGCTGCAGGGAGAGGAGTCAGGGAGTTGTATGACCTGTGTCAGATTTGAAAGTTCTTCTCTCTTTTTCAGAATACAAAAAAAAATTATAAGTGAGTAAAAGAATGACAATGCACTGCATGGTCCTTCATTGATTTGTGTGGTATTTTGTATTTGGATACCTGCTCAAAGAGAGGCAGTGATGAAAATCGAGGCAGTAAGTTTTCCAGCTACTCCAGGACATTCTGTTGATAGATAGGACTTTTGGAAAACCCTAACAGCATGATATTTTATTTTTATGTCAGTTTGTGTTTCTATTCCCTCCCCTCTGGCCTATTATAAATTTGAAAGTTACGTAAACACTTCCCAAGAATGCCATTCCCTCTGTCTCTATGCTGGCCTTGCACATAAACAGGGAGGTCTTGAAATTGGATTATGAAAGCTTCACCTTACTATGGAAATAACAGCCTCATTTCCATCACTACTCATTTTGCATAGTGAAGTCACTTTTTTATTGTTAAAGAAATAGTTTGATGGGAATTATTTCCTATTTAAAAAGTTTTCTACCTGTGTTTTAAGCCAGTGAGATTCATTTGCTACATATTTCATAATCAGAAACCATGAACCATTAATTTATAACTATATTATAAGTAAACATTGAATTACCTTTGGATATTCTAACTCACTTTAATCCATTTGAGTTGTACATGTTTAGTGGTCAAATTTTTGCATTATGTGAATTAAGTAATGTAATTTTTTGTCTGTTTCTTCAAAATTGAAAGCATTCAATGATGCAAGGGAGAGAAGCAAAGGTTTCTTTTTTCTCTGACAAGGTTAAAGCCCAAGAATAAGTCAGAAACAAACATCAAAATCCTCACACTGTGTTTGTTTATTGAAATATTCAAATAGAATTCATTGTCTCTCTAGAGTAAATGATTTCTTTGCTGAAATTATGGTGGCATATGGGGAAGTAAGATATATTACAATAAAACTGATATAAAATGGTTGAATATAGAAATAGGGTGAAGAGATAATTTTAGTTCACTATGATTTAATTCAATTAAATGCAACACTGTTAACAGCAGTCTAAGAATTACCTGTGCCTGTGCAGGCACACACAAGCATTATTTATTCTCTGTTGCATCTCTCTTTGTGGAAGAAATTACAGCAGTAGAAAGTGGGTGCTGGATGCTTTCATAGTACTGCAAAAGCCTATACATCTCACAGATCTCAGCAGTTATTTTACCTCAGCAAGGAGAAACAGTAAATGAAGACGTTACTGTGTAGACCCATTAAAACATACGAAGCTGTATGTACTCTCTTTGAACATCAACAGTGTTGGTGTAGCCCTGTGGACTGACTTAGGAACTTCAAAAAGGGCTGCTGCCAGCAGAGAAAATATAACTACTGGTTGTTCTATTTTTTCTTCAGAAACAAAATGGTCCATCGATACGAACTGGTCAGTTTGAGCTGCCCGTGCCTTGCCCATCCCAGGCACTGCCCTGAGGCTCTTATGAGAGGGAACAATTACTGATTCCCCTCCTTCTATAACCACCTGAGCATGACAGCCCAAATCCACAGAGGCACACAGGCACCTAAAGACTGTGGATTTCAATCAGAGTTATGTGCCTTGGTGTATCTATGCCTACAGGTCATGCTGACTGCGCCCCAAATCCGTGTTGTCAGGCTTGCTGCCTACTAGGAGGATAATGAAGGGTAGATGGAACAACACTAAGCTCCATCCCAGGACTGTCTGAGCCTATGGCTGTAGGACAGTGAGTTGTGATGGAGATGTGTTTGCCATGGCAATGGGGATAGGTTTAGTATGGGGCTGTTGAACGGACATGCCTTCTTTTTGAAATTCTCCTGCTTCAGCCTGGCTGTCCCTTCCTAAAGAGGCCCTTGTGTATGCTTCAGCCTGGCACATCAGCATAGAGAAACAGGCAGAGGCTGGGCCAGGATTTAACAGAAAAAAATTCTTGGTAGTAGTGTTTTAGTGACTGTGTGAGCTGAGATGTGTGACACTGTCCTACCTGGATCAGACACACAGTGTTTGTTTCTAAGGACTCCTAGAATGATAGTTCTTATAACCTCAGACTTTGTAGCACACAGGTGTGTGATAAAATCCTTATTTTTGTTTTGCAATTATGTGTTTGGATCATGGCATTGTTAAACACCCAGCTCCTGCAACTGTACACGAAGAAGTGCTTCCAGTCCCAAAGAGTGAATTTGCAATCCAGGCCCAGGATGAGAGTTTAGGGAAAATTAAAATTAATTGTGAGCAGAAAACTAAAAAATAAATTTTTAATAGTCACAGTTACTACCCTTATACCATCTGCTTGACCACTGTCTGCTTATGAATTGGGTGGCAGAAGAGCATATACCATTGAATTATGCTTAGGAAAAGAGTGGGTCTGGGAAATGAGGGGAGAACTTAAAGGGGTGTTGTGATATGGCAGTGATTTCAGCTATATATGCTTTGGGATTGTTCAATAATGCAGGTAATTGTCTTTGATCATAGCCTTGTAACCAGTGCCTTTAATTTGTAGCACAGAGGTTACTATCTAGCACCCAGCTAGCCAAATGAAATGTATGGCTTGATTAAGGATCTCTTTTGTCAGTAATTTGTGCCTAATGTTTTTAGCTTTCCCACGGGCTGTTATAGAAAATGGTAAATCTGGTTTAAATGAAACCTGATACTGTTAATGGTTTAATAGCAGCTGCCACAGGGTTATGGCTTTTTTCAACAGATGCTTCTGTTTCATTTTAAGCCTACACTAAGTCTTAGAATATATTTACATAATTAATATAAAGTATACCTACATAATAACGACAATATTTATAGTTTTAAAAGATTTCCTTAAATGACTTTCTCCCTCTTGTCATTATCTAATCACAATATATAACTTGAAACTGGAAGGCATATTATTAGAAAGAGTAATTTATATCCACTTCCTAAAAAAATTATATAATGCAGCACAATTATGAGCATGTATCATCTCCTAACATAGCAGTCGTTGGTATGGGTAAATCCCTTAACTGCTTCAGAAAAAGAGAAAGAAAATCTTGTCTGTACCTGAGTGGTGCTTATTATGTTGCCTACTGTTCAATCAGGAGTGTAAAAAAAAAGATGCTTGCAATTAAAAGTATCAGACGAGAAGGAGCTGCGTTGAGGTTTATACTTATATACAGAAATACTAGAAGCAGTAAAGATTTGTATCTGGGTATCAGCTGCAGAATGTCATCTGATTGAGGAAATCCCTGCTAAATTAAGACTTCGGCATTTTAGGCTTTTCATAGTGGGTTTGAATGGACATCTTCCATTTTGAGATCTTATTCTGTGTCTCAAAAAGTACTGAAGATGCATCCTACAAGACACTAAGAATCAGAGGATACCCTTGAATATTGTGGCTTTCCACAAGTACATGCCAGTTCACAGGGAGGAGAGGAGCAGAAAAGACTTTTCTTAGATGGAAGCAAGTCAAGTCTGAGCAGAAATCTCTGCAAGGCAAATGTACCAAGGCATTTGCTGCCATGAACTTTAGTGACTGAAGTGGGAACAGTGAAGGATGGAAAACATTCAACTGTCTCTATTGGAGAAACACTCAAGATAAATTAATTAAAAAATCATGCAGTTCCAGTTCTATATATTCTAGCTACCTTGTTAAAAATGTAAACAGTATTTTCCAGTCTTTGGTATGCTGAGATTTTTCTATCTCAAATAATTTTTTGACCCTGCCTTGAGCTTCACATAGTTTGCAAGAAGAGTTTTGCTGTTTTAATTTGAAGGAAGAAGGCTATTGTGTACCAACACACCAGTATCATTCCTAGAGCTGAGTGGAGTGTATGACTCGGTGAGGAGCAAGCCTGCAAGTGTTCTTACTGGGTATTTGCGTGAACTCTGCAAAGTTGCTTCAAGAAGAACCTAGCAGTGAATCTCAGCAATCCCTCACAGCCATACCTCAGATTTACAAGCTGACTTGTTGCTCTACCTTAAAGTTTTCCAGTTGCAACGTTTTCCACCACTAGTAAATAAAGACAGAAAGTGAACATTTTCAGAAGGCCAAGGGAAGAAATAGAAATCACAAAATTAGCATAGAAAAAAGCACAGTATTTTCTGTTGGAGTGGAAAATTGTTCAAGCACATGATTTGGTGGAAAGGGAAGAGATATTAATAGTTTTAGTGTGAAAAATTTGTTCAAAGTTATGAAGTTTGTAAAGCTTTATATGAAAGATAAAAGCTGTTTCCCTTGTTATGTTTCCATAATTAATAGATCTTCTCTTTTCCTTCTTGCTAGCTTCTGCCACCTAGCAGAGCTGTGAAGCCAAGCATGGTTCTCCTCTTTGAACTCTTCCTTCTTCGTGGGACCTGTACTTTGATTGATCGAGAAGTGGGATGGGGAGCTTTTCCCTTATGTGACAATAATTTTAATGCTTTGGAGGGAAAATTTAAATGTCCCTTCCTCAGAGGCCATTACGACTCCAAAGTTGACCGATTCAAAAAAATTGAAAACTTTATTTCTCAAGACTTGGATCATTGGCTATGCAATCTCTACTTTCAGGTTTGTATTTAAAGATAATTAGGCCTATATGTGTAGTCACTGTTCCTCTGAACAGACCGTCTTTCCAAAAAGTAATGTATCAGTCTACCCAGTAAGTATATAAAGAAAATGAGAATCCCGTGCATCTCCAAATTTTACATGAAATTAGTGGCTTTTTTTCCCAGCCAATTCCTAGGTTTATTCAAATATCAAAACATAATTTGGAGTGCTAAGTAATTGAATCAAAAATTTGGATCAAAAGTTGAAATTTCGAGTTTGAACCTGACACCACTACATGTTAATTTCCTCCATAATTTTAGTGAGTCTAAAAAACACTTAATACATGCTACAAAGTAAAATAATGTTGTTTATTGTATTGTTGCATTTGTATGTCTAGGATCCCCAGCTAGCAAACAAGGCTCTGTTGTGGTAGGAACCTTAATTTCAAATAGTTTTTGGACATAATTCAGATGTGACATTTTTTGTATGTCTTGGGTGAAAATGGGCCTGAATCAAGACCTCCTCAGTGTTGCTAGACTGGTAGATTATGGGTTTTATTGTAACTGAAATACATTCCCTCATCCTGAATCTTAGCAAGATTTCAAACTTATACCTCTTTTATTGAGGTATACCTGGCTCAGGATAAAACACTGACCTAAAGAGAAAAATTTTGAAAACATCTTAACTATAACGTGTGTGTTTACTTAATATAAAGTATAGTTATTTATTTTTTTGTAGTGATGATTTTCAGACAGTCTTCCTTTTTCAGTCTACCAAGAGTAAAATAAAAGGAAAATAGCTTTAGAATCATGTAAAGAAATAAGAATTTTTGTAAAAATCATGTCAAAGATGTGTTAGGAAAGAGATTGTCAGAAACAACAAAATGATTGAAGGGAAAGGGAGAAGACCACAAAGCTGCAAACTTAGTCTTTCGACTCAGTGTATAATGTGGGATGATTCATGTTCCAGGGTATCTGATTTGCCCAGATAATTCTCAGTTTGAGTTGTGAGTCCCCCCCATTTACTGGGCTGTCTTCTTCAGTTTGTAAGCATGGGCAAGACACGCATGGGAAACTGATACAAAGAAAACCATAGTGAATGGAGTACAGAGGAACAAGAACTTCCTAAAATCCTCATAGCAGCATCTTGGACTTCTAGGATTCATAAATAATCTACAAACAAGTATGCTTTGTGGAATACTGAACTGCTTATGCTCATATATGTTCTTTTTCTTAACAGATAATGAAACTACCACAGGATTCAGATAAGCAAAATAGGTGCGACACACATCTTCATCTTCTACCTGAACTTCTCATGTATTCAAGCGTTTCTGGAAAGAATGGTGTCTCAGAGAAGGCTAAACAGTCTGGAGCATTAGGTGATGGTTCTAAACTTTCATGTTTGTGTTTAAGCCTTCGTTGGAGCAACCCATTGTTTCATTTCAATGCTGGCTAGTTGTTACTGTTCTTGTTAAGCTAGATTTTCAACATTCAGCTATTGGTTGAACGTGTGTTGTAGCAGGAATACTTGTGATTGTTTTTCTTAAGATTGCTTAACTTCGCTTTCAGTTGTGAGTGATTTAAACCATCCTCATTGCTGAGGATGAAACTTTCCATGCTGGCCTCTGCTTGAGGCTGAATAATGCTTGGAAAGTTGCAGCAATAGCAGTTCAGCTTCTGATGACATCATGCTTACAGGAAGAAAAAAACAACAAACCAAAAAATTACTTTTTTTGTCTAATTATTTCTGGAAGAACTCTAGTACCTCTCTGGGCTACAACAGGGACTCAAATTTGGCATGGGATACTTCTGGCATCAGAGGCATGCCTTATGCTATTCCTATGAAATTCCATTAAGATTCAATCAAGTGGTAACCCACAGGAAAGAGAAATTATCATTTGCTTATGCGCAGCAGACCCCCCCAGAAGCCTTCTTAAAAAATCACTGACTGTGACTTTTACACTGACCATCCTCCCTGGCCTCTGTGAGTCTCCAGATGTAGCTACATTAAAGACATAATTGACCATATTGCAATGGATTCACAAATTGCTTTTTTTCTGTTAGAAATCCAAGAATGAGAAGATGGCAGGATGCTGCCTTTGTTTTTTCTTCTTCAGTATGTGTAATCTGACTGCCATGGACAAAAAGAATCTTTTTTTTTTTTCATATACAGACATTCCTATATCAGCTCTTGTTTAATGTACTGAAGGATGCAGACAAACCACAGATTGCAACGTCTGTGTGAAAATTACGTGGAGATCTGAAAGAGACATCTAGTTCTTCAGGACAGAGGTTCCTCAGGCATTTGAGAATAGTAGCAGTGATGCAATGTAGGAGGCCTGGGAGGAGATAGATCATGATACTGGAAGGAAAAAAAAAGAGACTAGATGAGCAATAATCATTCAGTGTGGTGAGTGGAAGTCGGAAGTATAATATGAAAAAAGGCCAATAGAAATATTTTTCAGACAATGGGTGATGGTTTAGGAGCTGAAGAAAATGAAGCTTGCCATGCAACACTTTTAGGCTAAGCAGCAACTGCAGTGTGATCAGAAGACTTTTATATAATCACCCTGATACCAGAAGCATGGAGTTATAAATATACATTGTATTGAGGAGTATTGTCCTTTTTGTTGCCATATATCTTCTACAAATCTGCTAAGGTACTTTGAGATGCATCACAAAACTATGAATAGCAGGTCAAAACGTGGGGTCGCAGCAAATTTTTCTCAACAGTGAAGAGCTATGGACAAGATTTTAATAAATCAAACTTGCCTTTACCATTGTTTGGTCCTACCATCAGTCTTCATGTGCACGCAGACACATACATACACATAGAGACTGCAACTAAATAGGTCACACTTCTGGAAACACACAACCCCCCCTTGTGATATTCACTTTAAGAAGTCCAGAAAGATCTGTTTCTAAGAACTGAGAAAGAACATTAGTCTATGTCCCGTTTTGCGTGCAGACCTCTGAAATATGCTGATAAGCTGATCATGGAAGGTCTCTAATTTCCATGCCAAACAGATTTGCACTAAAAAAATTTCTAGGAGTAATTTTTGATATTGTTTATATTTATTTATTTTTCTTGGAGTCTTCTTTAAAGATATTATTAGCTGCTAATATCCCCTATGGGTTTGTTTTTTAATGTATCTATGCAGGGCTACAGTATGCTGTTTCTGCTGGTGATATGTTGCTAAGAGATTTAATAATGAGTAAACAAACACAACATGTGGTAATCCATTTCAAATTAAAAGTTTATTAAATGCTAGCTTGATGACTTTCTGGCTATTTACAATTAAAGGAGCAAACCTTGGGGAACTGGAGATCACGTGCTGAAAATCACGACTTCAACATTTCTAACAGAAAAATGTGTTTATGATCTTTGGCAAGCTGGCACACATTGATATGCTCTATAAATACTATATTATATCTGTTAAACCACCAAAAGCAGAGGGAAACAAAAGCTCTGTTAAAGTGACATTAAGGTTGAGACACAAACCAGAGAAAGCAAAACCAGTCTAAATGAAGACTGATGGTCTGTAACTCACTCTACTGCAGTAGCCTAAATAGTGACTGATCTTACATATTGATACCACATGCTCTGTTGCAACATATACACAAAATAGAGCAGGTTAGGAGATGGTGTTTTAACCTTCACTTCAAATTTGTCTTGATTTTAGAAGTTTAAGACAAAACCTTCATATTATTCACATTAACTCCAGGCTACATTATTCTTTTAAGCCACTGCTCTGTGTGGGGCTAGATATGGACTTTCCCTGCTGCACAGGAGTACAATGCAGGGGAATGCAATCTAATAACTTCCATTCTACCTCCTTTGTAGTTCACAGATGCGCTTCATCAGATCTACTGTATCTCTTAGTCCAAATGGTATACCCTTTCCGTTCTTCTGAAGTGTTATTCCATGAGAGGCTTCTGGAATAAGACAGCTGCTGCTTTGACAACCACCATCCTTGGCTTTTTTTAAGAAAAGTCTTTGTTGTTGACCTGTTGTCCCATTAAGGTACCAACAGACCCTGACAATAAATAAATAAATGATAACTTCTCCATGGAATTTATTAGCAATTGTCGTATGGAAGGTGGTAACAGATCTAATAGAAGTAGCATAGGTAGGAAAATTAGATACAACTACTAGAAATGTTGCCTTGATAGGTTTGGATCTAAGTAACCCAGTCTTCTAAATGCATGAAAACTTCAGGAATGTGAATCTCCATATAAAACACTAAATAAACGTATTCTTCAAGAGCACTCTTTATCACTGTGAAATCCACATCAAGATTCCCTTTGACTTTAGTGTCCATAAAAGAGTGAATTCACATGTGCAGAGTGTCAATGTAACTCAGTCTTTTTAGAAAGTGGCAGCTCTTTCCTCCTCAGAAAAGTAACTGGACAGCACTCATATATTTCTCCAGTTCAAACGCTTCTAGGTCAAGCACAGGCTGCGAAGAGTTACTCTGCACTTGCTGGAAACATTCTTCCAAATGCTTGTTCTTCTCTCTATGCTGCTGCTCTGACTAAATATGCAAACACTTGTTTGTCAGAAATGGTGATCAACAAAAACAGACAAGTAAAAAACCAAGGATGATTTTATCCTCTGTGGTTTATAAAACTAAAGCAAGAACTTTTTTTATTCTAGTGTCTTACTCACATCTCTTTAATATTGACCAGTTTGAAGTCCTGAAGTTACAGTCAGTACTGTACTAGAATATAATGATCTGCATTGAATACCTAAAAAGGGTACTTACAAAGGAGAAAGTGGAAGAGCGGCTGAGGAGGATTAAGGTACTGAAACAATGTTTTTTAGTGCCAAGTTGTGTGTAGTTTTTGGTCAAATTACAGAAGAAATCACTGGCTGTTCCTAGATACTCAAGACTAATTGCACATCTTTTTAAGCAGAAGTTATCTCAAGCACTACAGTGTGAATTCAAGGTGGGATTTTTGATTAGCATGGCTGTATCAGAGGAGAGGTGATATTAGCCAATATTTTCAAGGACAGTGTTTGAAGGTAGCCAGGCTAGTTCAGTCCCAGCAGCAGGATGATCTTGTTACAGTAAAGCTGTGACGCAGGCTATATTAGCCTGAGTACAGTGAGTGTTGTGTTACCATGATTACATCGCTCCCAATATCTGGGCTAGCAGAGACTTTTTTTGCTCCTTCTTTACTGGATGGATTTGTTGTGTAGAAAAACTCCTGCTACCTCAGCTGTCTTTGGACTAAACACCTACGTGCAGGTTTTCTATGTATCTGTAATGTTTTCTTTCCAGACAGTTTGCTAGTTTTGCTAGTCCTCCATCTTCCTCTACTGTACCATTCTTCAGGATTGAAAAGAAAAAAGAAATTCAGCTGATTTAAGGACTCTTGTTTTCTTACAGTGAACAGATAGCTCATTTTTTCCCCCTGAACTTTACTTATTCTTACAAGGGTTTGCTCTCTAACAGAAGTACATGTGGCTCATGTGAACCATGCATGAACCAGAAAAAAAATTAGAGCAGCTGAAATTTTTTCAGTTCCCAAACTATGAACTTTTAGTGCAAATTAATATTACAGAGAAGGATCACTTTCAGGTATCCAATTTATCTGATGCTGTACAATTTAGAGCATTTTTTGATCTGTCTTCCTTCTGTCTGCCTGCCTAGCTGTTAAAAATAAGGTTGGTTTATATCACTTGGCTTCAGCAGTCCTTGAAATTTGCTGGAGTTGTAAAGCTTTAAACAGTTGTGCAGGTCTTTAACTGCAAATTAGTTTCGACAGGACTGCTAGGCGAAGGCCTGGACCATCCCATCGTGATGCTAGCCGACAACCCCTTACTGCTCCTGGAGCAAGGAAACATGTGGAAGGAATTGTTCTTTTACATTTCACAGCTTGTCATTTCCTCTGTAGGGCAACCTCTGACCTCCACAAAAGATCCTGACACCCATAAGGGAAGTATTCCCACTGTTGTAAAGGAAGTGGAAAAGCAGTTTAGTGCTATGCAGAAGGAGAATTGTGTCTGTCAGAAGAAGTTGGGAGGGAAAGAGAAGAGCTTAAAATGCTTCCAGCAGGTTGGGACTTTTATTGTGTTATTTAATTTACTGAAAGTTTGCAAATAGGTCTGCTTGGCATATGTGTAAATACCCTCATCTCCCTTTCTCCTCGCTCTGCGATATCATCCCATCATTAGTTCACCGGGCAAAGGAAGCGACAGAAGAGTTTAAATCAATTGCAGGGGATCAAAAGCAGCTTAGGCGAAAAAGGTAAAGAAGTGGTGAGTTCCTCTGTCTGAGAAGTATTAGTAGGCCAAATGTGTTAGTAATTACAAGGTGTGTGTGGAGTGCACTGACAACATTAGATTACGACTGGTGTTTCTGTGACGTTTTTACATCCTTTCATTTTATTTGGTCATTTATATCCATGGATCACAACATGCTGTTCTTACGTGCTTGGGAAATATTTTTCTTCCTGCAGCTGTTAATACAATTATCCTTTGTTAATTGTGTTGAGCTAAATTATATGAGTGCTTGTCTGTGTTAACACCAGGTATCATTTGCTTCTGGGATATAGCTAATTCAAGTTTCAATTCTTACATCTTAGAATCATAGAATCATTAAGGGTGGAAAAGACTTCTAAGACCATCAAGTCTAACCATGTTATAGGTATGTGATCTTTTTTGACCGAAGAACAGCAGATCTGTAGGTGACAGATGGTGAGGGGATTCTCACAGGTAACATTAACTCTGACTTGTGGCTAACTCATACCTGTATTCATTCACCTAGAACCCTCCTAAAGACAAAGTAAGGAAGATCACACAATCCTTTAATTATAAACTGTTGACCAATTCTGACACGAAGGTAGGACCTAGCCGAACCTAGACTCTCTTCTGAGGTGGACCTTAGGAAGTGAGGAGGTCTGTCTTGAACCTTCTGACTCACCAGGAGGGCCTCCATCAGCTATATGTCAGAGCTGTATCTATTCATAAAACACCTACTCCTGGATTGCGCTTCATCCTTCTCTACCTTGCCTCCGTGTAAGACAGAAGTATTTCCCACTAAACCAATGTAAAGCAATTTCCTAGCTGTACTGTTTCTTTTTGTCCGTGTATTCTTTTAAATCCTCTTGTCCCCCAGTATATCCAAATTTCACAATATTAGCTTTATCTGCAGCCTCTGAAAGTTTCACATCACAGAGAATCTATTTCCCACCCCTCTCTAATCCCAGTTCACAAAGGTTGTATTTATATTAGCGCTAAGGTTTTTACATCACTTTTGAAGTTAATGCCTTGCCCTAGTTGCTGCTTTCTGGTTCACATTGTAGAGTGATCTTGGAGGACAAACTCTGGACTCCTTTAAGGTGAAGCTAAGCAATGAGATGCACTTTAGGCATCAGTCCCCAGGGCCAGACTAGAGATACTCTCACAAAAACTCTTCAACATACAGTGGTGTTCTCAGTGTTGAGTGGTGCTCTAAATTTCTGTTGCACCACAGTACTTGTTACAGAAGACATGGCTGAAGATGATAACTTCCAGACTAAATTAAGGGAAAAAGAATGTTGCATTATACTCCACAATGGTTAAGAAGCAGTGAGGTACTCCCATTATTAAAGGTCTTGCTAGTACTCTCAGCTATTGCTCCAAGAAGGCTAATGCTGAGAAAGGTAAGGAGGTAGCCCTAACATTTCATTTTCCAAAATCTTTCCATATTGTTCTGAAAATGTAGATCCTTGTTTTGTTGGGACTTAATATCACCAGGAAATAAGACTGCTCTCAGTATTGTCAAGGTCTGGAAACAACCTTCAACTCGCCATACTTCCCTAAATCCAGGATTATTGTTATCATGTCCATTCCACAATGGTGGAACATACCACACATTCCAATGGTGGAAAATGCCACTTATTTGTCTCACGCAAATGTACAGTGTTAAAACTATTCTACTGAACTTATTAACACCTGATTACAGATATATAATATTGGATTAAGAATTTTATTGTATTTTCCAGACTCTGGTGTAAATTATATTGTCCTGCTTTTATGCGTATGTTTGTGACTTCCAAATAAGCCCATTAACAGAGAGTTTACACCTGACAATGTACCTTTATCATAGCTATGAAATGTGTCCTTGATCATTTTTACTTGCTGCTATTTTCTTCTCCTCAAATTGTTCATTTTTATCATGAATGGTATTATGTTCCCCTGTCAAGGAACAAAATGTATTTTGAGTCAATTTAGCAAAATAATCACTGCTAAGTGCCATATCTGGACAAAGTTGACACTTTTGACATTTTCTAAAATGGCAAAAATAACTGTATTTAAGGTATGATTTATGAGTAGTGTATGTCAAAGGAATTTCTATGTTATTACAGTTTCTGATGCAGCCATTGCATCCCATCTCCTTCAATGTACAAATTGCTGATAGCACAGCTAATTGATGTTTTAAGTTTTCTGTGGTCAATTATAAAAAAAAATATATATTATTCTTGTGTTATTATCAGAACTGCTTTCTTTTGTGCATGTGGAAGAAACAATTTCTACATAACTTAGTTTTATAAGACATGTTTCCCCTCACTTACTAAAAGCAACTCCTATGATTAAAAAGTAGATTGGAGTCTTTAAATGTCTTTCTGATTGCTGGCCTCTATTAAAAACTTCTTAAAATAATAGATAGGTTTAATTCCTCAAGCCAAAGAAAAATTATATCATCTTAAGTATTTTGCATATTTATTATATTGATGAGACTTGGCTGTAGAGAAATAAAAGGAAGCAAAATCTCTTGTATTGCAAGTTTTAAATGTACCAGGCTAAGGTTTACTTAATTAGAACCTCCAGGCAATAAAGGAGCCCTTTTTTGAATTCTGTGAATCTTAATATGCTAAATAATGCAAAGCTTCAACTCTTCAAGCATGAGACACACATCTGGCAGCTTAACATTTAAATTACAGAAAAAAACCCACTTCAGTAGTAATTTTCATGAAGGGAAGAATGGGAAATGTATTACAACTAAATTTAATTTCTTTTCAGATTTTTCATCCTGTCTAATTGCAAGCATTTGCCATCTTCTTTATTTATTTATTTTTGTACAGATTTTTTTTGGTACTTTTTATGGATCTTTAATTTGAACAGCTTCTTACTGTTACAGCCATTGAAAATTTACATTGTGTTTTTACTTAGCAAAAATTGTTTAGGGGAAATCTATGAGGAATTAAAGTAATGAGCTCACTGGTATACAAAGAAAAGAGCACTCAGAGCCTTACACATAGAATAAAAAAGAGCATGTCATGATTAAATAACAAACTTCAGTTCCTTCTACCTCCCATTTCTTAAATGTGGAATATCATTGTATTTCTTTTTATTGTGCTATGTTTTGGATAAGGTAATTACTACTTTATTAATTTTTCTCTAAAAATATTGTCAAAATCTTCATTATTTCAGCAAAGCTATTTTGAAAAAAATTCAGTGAGCCAAAATTAAAAAAAAAAAAAGAAACCCACTGTTTACACTGCACATGTGCACACGACACACTCAGCAGCTGTATTTTATGTAGTTTCACTGGTTTCAGTAGACTTCTTTTTTCACCCCTGATGATGTAAAAACTGTAAATACCCCATCCACTATGGATGCTGAGCATATATAAGCCTATATGTGTATATATATAAAGTAAGAAATATAAAGGTAGCCATATATACAAACACAGAAGCTCAAAGTTGTGACGTTGTATATGTGTATATGTATATCTACAACTCTAAATCATAAGAGCAGATCCTTACCTGTCCTGTGATTTTAAGTATTCTTTAGTGCCTTTTACCTAGGGGAAGTGCAAGTATCCAGAAAAAAAAAAGATGAAATATTCATTAAGTACATTTTTGTTTTATCCTCTATGTGATGTGTATTAAGAAGTGTATTATAGACATTTATTTCCATTGCACTGCTGCTTCCTAGGAAGTGGGTGTATATTTTTGTTCACTCCAAAGGTCACTGCTTTTCAGGAATTTGAAGGACGCACTACTTGAGTAAACATTATTTAGAAATCACAAATACTTTAGATCCCTGTGCCTCTTTCTGGATCCACAACCATGCCTATACAAGAAAATGAACTTCCTTCTCTTTTCTTGAAGAATACGTCCTGGGGTGTTAAAATACCCTTCACAACATTGTTCTCATGCCTCTTATATCTTTATTCCTACTTTTTATCCCTCACTTTTTTTGTATACCCTTGCTATTTCCAACACCAAAAAATTTGAAGTCTTCTCTGCATTTGTCATCAGGAGAGGGAACAAACCCCGGGTCCTTCTTTTCCAGAGCTTTGTCTTATGCGTTGATACAAAAATACCTTTTATTTTTTTTTTCTTACAGGGGATGATTTTTATCAAGATTGCTATGGCAGTGCAGGTGAACACTGCAGTTTGTTTCAGACAAAGGAAGGCCAAGGAAAACATCATAAGGTACTGACCTCAGACTGAACATCACCGTCTCCCTTAAAGAGCATGGTGAAGCCATTGGAGCTTCCACCTGTGCCATTTAGGAAAGATTTGTGGGCTTGCTTCTTGTTATTTCTTTAATTTGGCACTGTGAATTTTATTATTGCTACCATAAGGCTTGATGTGGGCAAGTGTGTTGCTGTCTCCTGCATAGTTCTACAAGGAGCTAATCTCTCCAGGAAAAGAATTTCAAAAGAGTAGCAGGAAAGAAAATCAAGTAATCAGGCCACAGCAACTTGATCAAGGCTGTGCTGCAGGACAATATTTTTTCAGTAATGTTTAAACACAAGCTAGATTTCCTATGCATGTATAACATTCAAGCTCTCGTGTCTCTGTACAGAACCCTACAATCAGATACATTTAGTATCCTTATTTGTAGTATCTTGGTCAAGGACTTAATAATTTATGAACAAGTGTTGCGTCATCAATACAAGTAGCCATGAGCTCATATCTACATCATGACAACTCTTTCTAGGTGAGCTACTACCGGAACTTTCCAATTTAATGTAAACCTTGACATCTAAGACACAAAGAAGACTCTATTCCTGATAATTGCTTCTACCTGCATTATGTGTTCTAAATTATATATTTTCCAAAGAAAGATGCAATTTTTATTTGTATGTGTTGTCCCACTTCCCTCCTTAGATCACCATGGCTGCAGAGAATTGTAACGTGAATATTCAAAGTAATCATTCTGGCAATTTGTCTCACCTTGTTTTAGATGTACTCTGAAACATTCTTAATGCTTTTAATTGCCCATAGGAAAAAAAAAGTCATCATAGTGCTCAGAGTACTCACAAACTTCTGTACTATGTGTTTATAACTGTACATGTGGCACAAATACCCAATAGTTGGGAATTATTATTGCAACTTTGACTTTAGTAGTGTGGTGATCTACATATAAATATCTATGAACAAAACCAGACCGGCGGGTTGGAAATCCCCTCTATTTTAAGTGACTAAGTTTTCAAGTGATTTATTTATTTATTTCTTAGGGAGGTAAGGATAACTTGGAGAATCCAGAGTTATATATAAACATAACTGCAGACTCATGTGTGTGTGAGCGTGTGTGTGTGTAGCCTTATACTTACAGGAAGACCAATTTAAGGACTGGTGGAGTGGGTGTAATGGGCAAAACAACCCAGCCCATGGGAGTGGCAGAGTGAAATCCATTTCCTACAATCCTATAATAGCACATCGCCTTTGAACAAAATGCCACGCTCTTACAGGAACCTCAGTTGTGGGCGGCTCTCAAAGCCACATTAAAGTGACCTGGTTTCAGTAAGGTGCGTAAGCCCACGGGTAATTCAGCACTGTCTAGTCCCTTTGGACTCAGTGAAATGACTCACAAGCTTACAGTTATTGACATGTTTAAATAGATTTCTGAAATGAGCCTCTTATGAGAACAGCTCTCCACAAAAGAAATGCAAGCATATGAAATCTTCTTTCAAATCCTGTAAGAGCCCCTCTTTTTTAATGGGATGAGTGAACCCTGACACTCAGAGAAATCCTTGTTTTGGCATGTTCAAAATTTAGACACCTGGTCTGAATTATGTCATTTGGGCCTACTTGTATCTCTTGAACTGAAACCAACTTCCTACATAATTTTACTAAACTATCATCTATTGGAAACAATTACAAAGTAATGTAAAGAACAGAATTATCACAGAACGCAGAACTTCATATTGTGGATTATTCTCCTCAGCTGTCCTTTTTCTGTTTGCAAGCAGATCTTTTTAATTTACTTTTTTTGGTAACAAAATCAAACAGAAAATCAAATCAAAACCTTTGGGTCTCACCTTGTTTTTTTGGGGGAATATAGGATATATCAGCAAAACCAAAGGTGTTATTGCCTTGTCTCCCTGCCCCCAAATTCATCTATGCTAAGGAGGTGCAAATAGTTTCCCAAAACTGAGAAAGGTTTGCTAAGGAAGTGCAAATAGTTTTTTCTAACTGAGTTAAAAAAAGGAAATATTTGTATTTTTCATAATTAGTAATGTATATAGAGTGAATTGACTAAATCTAAATCTAATGCCAGTGCTGTGTTCCCTGAAAACTCTAAAACTTTTTGAAAGCTACAGAGTAAACCTGGATGTTCTACTCATCACGGATTTTGTAAATACAAAAGTCAAATAGGACCTTAAATCATTTAAGTTAGCTTCTAGTAAGGGCCAGAAGACATGAACCACTTGCTCTGTAAGATTGACCTCAAGGGATGGAGAACCAAAATTTCTCTTGTGGTTACCTCTCAACAGTACACTTTCCACCTCCCTGTCTAAAAGCACAAAAAGGGAATCCTGTTTCTAGTTTGACTATAACAGATTGAACTTCTCGTTGTATCTCTGGGCTTGTTTACTAAATATTGATAAACTCTATAAAAAATTCGGTACTCTGCCTAAGAAGGTATTGATAGATATCTTCATGAAGTCACCTGTGGATGTCCATTTGGTAAGTTATGACCTCACTGTATCTCTTGATGGAAGTGATGTTTGGCGCTCTGTCCAGGGGTGATAATGCTGAACATACAAGGAACCTGCTGCTCAGTCCAGAGAGAGGCAATGCCAGTGCTGAATCAAACCCTGTGCATGCAAAAACGTTATTCCAGAGGTGAGCACGGACTAGCATTCTGTGCTTTCTAGTTTAAATCAGCGTAAACTGGCATCAGGACTAAAAGATGCAGTACAGTCCCTCTCCTCCCTTGTACTTGCATCAGGGAGAGGAGAGGAGAGGAGAGGAGAGGAGGGGAGGGGAGGGGAGGGGAGGTCAAACAACATTAGTTCCCTCTGTATGTTTTACTATGCGGATGTCCAAATTTTTGTTCTAACAGAGAGCGGTGAGCAACACAGGAAAAAGTGAGCAGGTAGAGGAAGGCTGGTTGATTACTTCTGGTGTCAGCATGAGCTTACGCCTCCTTGAGAGGATTTGTCAGACCACAGCTTTATAGAAACATAAACCAATTCACTGAAAAATTCTCTGTGTGAAGTTCTGAGCCCCATAGTTTAAGAAGGATATGAAAATTGTTGAATGTGTCCAGAGGACGGCAACAAAGTTGGTGATAGGGCTAGAAGGCGTGTCCTGTGAGGAGTGGCTAAAGAGCTTGTGTTTCTCTAGTCTGGAGAAAAAGAGGCTAAGGAGTGACCTCATTGCTCTCTACAGAATGCAGAGAAAGGGAAGCAGAGATGGAGGTGCTGAGCTCTTCTCCCTGGTGTCCAGCGAATAGGATGTGCAGAATTAGTTCAATGCTGCACCAAGGGAGTTTTAAACTGAACATTAGAATGCATTTATTTACCGAGAAGGTGGTCAACCACTGGCTGCTTAGAGAGGTGGTTGATGCCTCAACCTGTTGGTGTTCAGAAGGCATTTGGGCAATGCCCTTAATAACATGCTTTAACTTGATCAGCCCTGAATGGGTCAGGCATTTGGGCCAAATGGTCATTGCAGGTCCCTTCTAACTGAAATAGTCCTTTCTGAAATAGTCCTATTCTATTCTATTCTATTCTATTCTATTCTATTCTATTCTATTCTATTCTATTCTATTCTATTCTATTCTATTCTATTCTATTCTATTCTATTCTATTCTATTCTATAGCATTTTGAGCCAGCTTTGCCACTGTTGTTTACTAGGTTTGTTATAGATTGAGGAGTAAAACACCACTGGAAGTTCAGAACAGGATGAAATTTAAAGTTCTTCTTTTGCTAGCTGTGCCCAGCTAATTACCTTACTGGTCTAACTTCTTTTTTCTTTTCATTTAAAGACCAAATTGAATAACCAACTTGACAAATGCAATGAAGAAAAATCATGTCCTGGGAACAATGCAAGCCCAGAAGAAGGGAAAGCATCTGCAGAGAGAAATTTTTACTTAGAAGAGTTAGAGAAATATACTTTTTCTGTGTGGTAAGTAATCTCAGCATCAAATAGTTTCAGAACCCCAAAATATGCCTTGTCATTCTTGTTATTAGAACATTCTTGTTATTATCTACATTCAGATGAATGTTATTAAGCTGCAAAATCCAACACATAGGCTGACAATCACCTAAACAATGTCAGTTTGCTGCTTTGTGCATGCATGTCATGATCGTGACATCATATGCTATGTTTCCTTAGAGCTTACTTTTCTGTGTGTGCTATTTAGTTGTGTAAATGTTAAGGATTTTTTCTGCTTTTTGCTTGCTGTGGCCTCTGGCCTTATTTTGAAATGCAGACTCTGCTTGGAATTCAGAATTACTGATTTCCTTGTATTTTTGTTCCCAATAGAACTTTACAAATAGGAGTTACTTTTTTTTTTTTATTTGCAAAATTATTGTGAAGTAAGGAAGGAATGTTATTGCACCTTCATAGATAGGAGTATGAGGTAAGATATTTTTAGCACTTGTAAGTAAGCAAAGATTTGGATTTTCTTTGACTCCTTAGTATTATTTGTGATTGAAGTCGATTAAAAAAAACGATTTTTTTTGTCTAAGAATGCAATTTTGACATTGCTGCATTGTTTTGAGAAGCAGTGTCAATTAAAGAGGATTTCTAGAAAAATTTTTCAGCGTTTTAAGAGTAATACACTACCTTTCTTGGATGTTACTTTAAACGTTATTACTTTTATCTCTTATAAAATAGACATATGGGGAATAAGTTAAAATGAAAAGATGAATTAAAGTGAAATTAAAAAGGCTATATCAAAATGAAATATTTTAGTTTGCTTATAATTATTTTTCCTGGGATTTCGTCTTCTAGGTAATTGCAGAAGTTGGACAGTTATTTGTAATTAGAAGAAAAAAAAGAAGACACAATTTTGCACTAAATGAAATGATCTGATAGTCTTTCACATAGATTTGTTTTGCATTTTTAGTGTTTAAAACCCAGCTATAAAGTACATCTTTGACACATATGGTATTCTGCAATTCAGCCCCTAGAGTTTCACACAAAGCAGCAAGAATAGGGTGGATTTCTGTGAAAATTTAGTTTTAAATTAATTTCCTCTCAAAACATTTGAAAGAATGAGTATCTAATCAGACACGATAAGCAGACTTCAGCACCACTAGTCCTTTTCTTCCCTGCTATCACTTGCCACGTTCACTTAGTACCTTTAAAGTTTGGCAGAAAGTTAGGTAAAGAACCTACAGACACAAAGAGCATTTTTACTGTAGAAATCTGAACACCACCCTACAGGTAGTCAACCCTGAGTATTGCAGGAAGCACAAATCAAGATGAAAAATAGCACACAATCTCATAATTAGATGACCATAATTCTTCTGAATTAATTGTGGTTATTTTGGACCATTAATCTTATAACTTAAGAATAGCAGCGTTCATCCAAATATCCTTGCTGGCTTCCACTGTTTTATTTTACCTACCTCAATTTTCAAATTAAATTAACCAACTTATTCTCAACACTTTCTGTCTCAATGTACTTGCCTTCTGTGGCAGTGAACTTCATCATCTCTTTCCTAGTAGAGTTACAGTAATACAATTAATGTTTAAAGTTAGCAACATTGATCCTTTGCTTTTTTTGAAGTTATTCAGATTGAAATTGTTGGGAAAGGGGCCCAAGTCCACCCTTCCTCAGCACTAAACCACTCTTGGAACACATATTGGTTTCTGGTCACGGTCCCTACAGCAGCTTGACCCCAGGCTTTGAAGCTTGTAGCCTCTGTCATTGCACAAGGTGCCCAGAGGAGCAGAAGGAACAGGCATTTTTCTAAGTAGGCATACACCTCGCTGTCTCATTTGGGGACCAAGAGAAGATGATGGCTTTTCTTTCCTTTTGCTTTTAGCTTTCCTTTCTTCATCCTTTCTTAGGAAGCCCAGTCGATTTTGGTGCCCTGTGCCCGTGAGGATGCTGGCTTTACTGTGTTTCCGTGGGGAGGCGGAGGTATGCCTGAGCACAGTAAATTTTAGGGTGTGAGCTGCATGTTCCTGGTATGAAACAAAGGCTACAAGGCATGCTTGATGGTGACTGTGCTGCCTGTCCTTCTGTGAAGACGGATGAGGCTAGCATTTACTACTTCAATATGTCATTCAATTTACTGTCTTTGTCATCCTTTTTGATGTAGGCACCAACACTTGCTTTACTTACTTATTTATTATGTGCTAGTCCCACTAAGGTAGAATGAAACAGGATTTAGAGAGCATTTCTTTGCTTTCTGCTTTTCTTCATCTTTATCAAAAAGCAAAAAATAGGAAAACAAATTACTCCACTCTTGGTCAAGTACTATAGATATTCGACTTAGCATGCCAGGTAAAGAATGTGTCCTTAATGATTTTTTTTTTAAACTTAGAGTTAACTCACTTTCTCTGTGTGCTTGAAGGAGTATCTGATACCTTATGAATTGTTAATTCCATTTGTTACCATACCAGCATGATATTTCAGCTGTTACTTACTTGTATTGGTTCTCCTTTCCTTCCTTCCTACATTTTCCATCAAAGGGCATCACCCTTTCTTCGTCTACTTCCAGACCTTCCTCTCTGCTAGGATTGTTACCTTTTAAAAAATGCAATGCAAGATAATTAGTTACTACAAAAATTTTTAATAGGACTGTAGTTCTGGGGGTAGCTTAGATCTCCATAAACTTCAGAGTTTTAGATGCTCCAAGATGCAATCTGAGCAATTTCCTTGATCTTTTATTGCAGCTGGTAAATCATTTATTGGGCAAGGTTATTTTACAAAATCCTCTTTAAAAACAAAATCTAATAAAATGCATTTATCATAAAATACTGCATGACCAACATTCTTCAAAGTTATACGTACCCTGTATTAATTAAAAGCTAGTGTTGTATTGTGACAAGTTAAAAGTATCCACTTTGTCTTGGTCTCTCTCTGTTTTTTTTTCCTTCCTTCCCTCATCTCTCCCTGTATTTTTTTCTCTCTTCTTTCCTCCCTCTCATCTTTTTTATTGTAGGTCTTGCCAAAGGGGAGACTGGCGAGTACGAGCAAAATATTCTTTTGTGATCACAAATATTTTTGTGATAATTGTGATATTTTTTGTTTCCATTGCTATAGCATGCTTGTCCTTTTCCATTCATATTAATTTGACAGTAGTGTCTCACATCCGTAGGCCATAGTCAAACCTCCTTACAGCGGACATTATACACATATGTAGTAAAAAGATCATTCTGGCTGGAGAAGCCCACAGCCTTCAGCTTCGATCTTGTAGCCTACACAAATGACTCTTCTACTGTGCTCACACAAAGCCTTGCTGAAAGCAGGAGGCTTTTTCTTAGGTCCAGTGAATTGGTGAGTGGAATGAGTCTAAAACAGAAGATGAGAAGAGGTTAAGACAACAGACGAATTTGGTCACATATTATAGGGAGGTGCATGCAGTTGAAGTGGTCAGGCCTGGTCACAGCCCCATAGCTGCTAAAAGGTCACTGAGCACTCTTCAAACCCTCGTGGAGAGCCATGCCCAGGACCTTGCCTCTCACACTGGTGACTCTGAATCACCCTTCTCAGAAATTTTTATTTCTGGAGCTAAAAGCCTGGTTAAACTGCAGCAGAGCATTAATATTTTTAATGGTTGTTGTATAAATAAGAAAAGTGAAATCTATAACCTAGGGAGAGAAAATATTCAGATGAAATTTGACCCTTCTATCCCAAACCTATTGCCAGAAGATTTCTGGCCCTGTTCTGTTCTCTGAAAGAAGCAAAATTTGAGGAAAAAATACTCTTCATTGTTATTTGTTACTATAAAGCCAGAATTCATGAAAGTGCATAATAAATACAGATCTGACAAATAATTTGAGCACTTCAGAACTTCAGCATTGCTTTTTATGTGCAGTTGTATTGGAGATAGAAGAAAGATTCCGCATTTCAAAAACTTGTGTCTGTCAATGCAACAAATAATGGTACAAACACTTCCTGTGACTCTAGGAATTTTCAGGCTTGAGTTTTAAATGTAAACAATAAACTAACAGTTTCAATAACCAACACCTTATCATTAAACGTAGCTCTTAGGAATTATTATTGCTCACTAACTTAAAAGCAACAATCATCCTTTGTCTCCATGCAATTAACTTTTTAACAACATGCCTGTAGTTCATACCCAAGCTAAATGTTGCTTTGAAATATTTACTCCAGAACTCCAAGCGTGTTAAGCTGACTCAGACCAGCTTCTGTAAAAATGACTTATTGTAGGGTTCTACCTTTTTTTGAAGAATACCTAGTACCCCATGCAGCAGTGCCATGTGTGTGCCTAAGGTAGCTTGGCTGCAGGCTGATTGGTGCAGCATCAGTTGCAGGATTAGACAGTATCTTGAGACAGGAGATGAACCAGTGTTCCACTATACATAAGCAATGGTAAGAAATAAATCCTGCCTAGGTTTATAGGCTCATGCCTCTGAAACCCGGGTTAGGTAGCCCAGACTTTGATTCTGTCTTTGGACTGCACCCTGTGAAGGGGCTCATGCTTGAGCAGTTCATGAAGAACTGCAGCCTGTGGAAAGGGCTCACGCTGGAGAAGTTCAGAGAGGTCTGTCTCCTGTGGGAGGGACCCGAGGCTGGAGCAGGGGAAGAGAGGAATCCTCCCCGCTGAGGAGGGAGGTGGGGCAGAACCAGTGTGTGGTGATCTGACTGCAATCCCTGTTCCCCATCCCCCTGTGTTGCTGCTGATGAGGAGGAGGCAGAGAAAATTGAATAAAATTAAATCTAGGAAGAAGGAAGGCATAAGGGGAAGGTGTTCTTAAGATTTGGGTTTGTTTCTCATTACCCTGCTCTGATTTGATTGGTAATAAGTTAAACTAATTTCCCAAAGTGAAGCCTGTTTTGCCTGCGTTTGCAAGTGATGAGTGATCTCCCTTTCCTTATCTTGACCCATAAGTATTTTGTTATATTTTCTTTCTCCCATTCAGTTGAGGAGGGGAATTATAGAGCAGCCTTAGCGGGCAGCTGGCAACCAGACAGAGTCAATCCACTACAGCTGCGCGGGGTGGATAGGGCTGAGGACTGCTTTGCAACCCTACCTCTGCACCTGTAGCCTGTATGATTTTACCTGCTGTTTTGTTTTTGGGGTTTTTTTCCCCAAATTGACAAGGACACTGAGGGAGAGAAAGAGTTAAACATAAACAACACAGTACAGCAAAGTTGGATTTTAATAAAAACAATAAAATTTCCTTTTATAATACACAGGTGATTTGACGTTGAAATAAATGCAGATGCTTCTTTGCCTGGTGTATTCCCTGTTGTGCTTTCTATAACACCTTCACATATGGTTTGCCTCATTCCTGTGAAACTGCTTGTTGTTTGTCATACAAACAGAACAGACTGAATTTACACGGAATAAGGAGGGTGATGAATTATATGTTGGAGGAAAATCTTTGTCTGAATGTTTAAAACTTGTTAAAATTTAGTGTTGCCTGTTTAAAAAGACTCCTTGGATTCTCCCTTGAGCTCTTCTACAGATTTCATTAAAATTAAAAAAGAATTCTGTGACTGCCTATAAATGCAACCTTTATTAAAATATGTAACATTTACCTAAAATCAAAGGTCAAATTTTACCAGGTTTTAATAGCTGTCCTCGTAGGATCTGCTTCATGCATTATATATAAAATATTGCCATTGAGGGTGGGCATTCAACTTGCTTTAAAAAGTGATAATCATTTAAAAATTACTTTCTTTAAGAAACAGTTTCTCCGTAATTCCTAATAGTTCACCTAAACCCTGTTTCATTATTTCTAATTCCATTTTGAAGTAGAATCTAGCTAATATTTTTCAAGATGGAGATTTAAAGGCAGTCAGACCTTTACCTCTTAGGAGAAACCAGAAGTCCCACGATTTGTTTGGGTTTTTTTATACCTTCAAATTCTTCACGTCATTCCAAAAATTTGCTTAAGATTTGGCCATGTGAACACAGAGTGCCACCAGGACTGATCCTGATTTTGGACTGTCTGTGGGTGCTTTGTTTTGCAGGCAAGTCACAGTAGGTCATAGTTTGGTTTGTTGTTGGGGTTTTTTTTGCTTTTGGTTTTGTTTTGTTTAGTTTTGTTTTTTAATGCATGCATTCAGATGTCAGATTTATGTTTACATTGGTGCATGTCCTCACATCTTTACAGATTGTTTTTTTTACAGCAGACCAGTACCTATTTCTGTAGAGTTTCTGCTTCAGTTTTAGTTCTGTGGAGGATTTTCCTATTGCACTCAAAGTTTGCTTTTTTGGAAACTTCTATGGACAAATCATTAAATACAGCTATGTCAGCTTTTCTATTCCTTGTGATTTCTAAAGACATCTACTGCTTCTTTTCACCCAATTCAGTCTAATTCACGAATAGGAAAATTCCAACAAACTGCATATGTTTAGAGAGACTGTATTTGTTTGCTGTCTTGTGTAATTGCATAATTGTTTCCCTGTACCAGTGCATTGTGGTAAAACGGTGCAAGGGAAAGGTTAATGAGAAATAAAGTGTATCTCCTGCTGATGATTCAGTTGTAGAGGTGAAGACAGAGGGGATCAAACTGTTTGGAAACAAATTGGAAATACACAAAAAGGTGTAGGCATGTGGAGTCCACTCCCTCTCTGTCCAAATTCAGGCTATGTAATTTAAGTGGCAAAAAGATATAGATTTGGGTATTCAGAGTTAATAAGGAGTTTGTATATTCCATGAAGTGGTTGCCTTCATGTCCTAGGAGTGCCAGGAAGAAAACTGCGTGTCTGTAGTTATAATCAATAAATTTTGGTTTTGTTTTCTCCTATAGTAGCCTACTTAAAAGTTTTGAACTGTGCTCACCTTCAGAAAGTTATTAGGGAATGGTTCTAGCTTCAGCACACTCATTTCCATGGATTATGCAATATTTCATGTTGCCTAAATTGTCTTCAGCTTTGCCACACTATTAGGATGTCTTAAATGATGTAAAAAAAAAAGGAAATAATAACTTAAGGATTGCAAATACATACAAAGGAAACATAAATCTGTATCCAGAACTGTGTTTTACAGGGGTCTTTCGCAAAGCCCTCCAATGTCTGTGCACACATTTGATTTTGTAATAGTTTGATGTTACAGTGATTGGAACACTTACTATTGTCAGTACCTAAGGACTTCAGTGCAATTATGCTTAAAAATAGTTTTATTTATAAGTTCAAGATGATGAATAGCATTGGCAGAAACTGCCCTCCTGCCCTCCCTCCTGCAGGTTACACACCTGCAGAAGTCCACTAGCTGAGCCCTGACCTCAGGCAATGGAGAAGAGAAATTACTGATACAGATCACTCAGTTGAGAGTGTGAGTTTAGAGGGATCAGTGAGTAATCATTCACTGAAGGTGTCAGAAAGATATTTGGTTGTGTGGGTGTTTTATTGTTGTCGTGGTTTGTTGTTTTGCTTCTTTTTTCCACTGGCTTTAATGCTTTTTGAGTAGAAAGGAGCAGTGAGATCGGTCCTTGAGCAACATCAGTAGGAAACTCAAGTTTTCCTAGAGATACTGGCAAGGGACTTGTGTGGTTGCTATGTGATTATACGTGATGGAGCTGGAAGAGAAGGCAAATGCTCCCTGATGCTGCAGTAGTTCACAGTTTCACCTAGCCCTCTCCATGAGAACAAGTCTACAATTCCCTGCCAAACTGTTTTTTTCCCCACTCTATTTCTCACCCATAGAGAATTCCTATTCAGGAAAAGTGAAAGAAGATGGTTCAATTTTGGTAATTGTTAGGGGGAAGCTGGTTATGATGACAGAATACGGCCATCGTGCAACTTTTTGACTGAAATCACTAATTTTTAAATACTGGGAATGTTGATTGTTCCGTCAGTGAGCAGTCTGGACTACTAAAATTGTTGCAGCCTTTGCCATGAGGGCAGTCTAAGAACATTTGAGAGAGTACTGCCGGAATTTTTCCCTCCCAAGCATTTCATACCATTCAGCTTTGATTCCTGCTCAGCACAAAACCACTTTTTGATGTAACTGAGTTGCTCTTTGGTTTATTTAGACTCATAGGAAGGTAGAAGACTTGGCAAGCTGGCTGTGAAGCATGGGGTAGAGAGAGATGTGCTTGTTGTTTGTCATTTAATACACATTTTGTTTTCATGAGCCAGAAAAGATGACATTACTGATGACTAGTGAAGAAAAGCAAAGCTATAAGTGTGCCATACACGGTCATCTGTAATGAACAGAATTAATAAAAATAAGTGCATTACATAGCTAACTGTCACATCTTCAGGGCACTACAGTAAATAAGTGGGAGTTATACATGTGCATTAGTAGCAAAATGGGTATCACACTTTGGATCCTATTGAGTACAGTGTGGAGAGAAAAATATGATAGATTGCTGCTTTTTATCTGTCACTGCTGTAGCACAGAAGCATAGACCATATGTATATAAAATGACTTTGTTATTTCAGTAAATTCTCTGACTCTTTCTGTTGTAGCCTGTAGCGAAATGAATAAGTAGCTGAAGATCCTGGTGGGATAGTTCTGAATCTATCAGAATAAAATACCTCTACTGAGGCATAATTATTATTAAATATACACTGATGTGTGACAAAGCAGCCAGATAAGTTAGGAGGGTCTCTGCCCTTACAGGTTTCCAGTATGAGCTGAGACACTTTACAAAGGTGAGAACAGGAGGCTGTATGGTAAGTAGAAAAGAGCAGAAGCAGGGAATTTTGGTCAAATATGGGCCTTGTAACTGGTGACCCTCTTTTCTTATCTCAGAGGTGATGATGAAATTGCAGACGACTATCAAAATCCTCCTTGACAATCACCTAGCAGGACCAATATTTCACCGCACATATTTTGTCCTTGCTTTAAGAGGAATGCAGTATTTCCCTTCCTGGCAATATCAAAACATGACAGAGCAGAGATGAGAAAGGTGAATAGGAAGGGGCAGAGGGATCTACCCTTTGTTTGGCCTTGGATCCAAAAATCCTACCCAACCCACTAAGTTTGGTAGTTTGGTTATGATATTCTGGTTAAAATACTATCTGTCTGCTTTTTGATTTAAGAGGAAGTCCAGCCAACAGCGTATTAGCAGCTAGTCATGCTTGAGTGTTATGGAGATGTGAATCACTGTCTTGAACTTCATTTTAAACCGACGAGGTAGCTCTGTGGTGTATTTTGTCCTTGTAAGCTTTTCAGGCTGGTACCTGGTCCTATCTCAGTATCTCTCTGCTGAGAGATAATAGCTGAAAACATGCTAAGTGGTTTGTTTTATGGAGTCCACAGTGATGACACTCCTGGTTCAGTCATTGTTGCGGCTGTACTGAATGCTCCACCTTTCTCAAAAATGTGCAGAGATGCCCTCTCTGACTGTTAATTCTCCTGTCTAAACAATTGCAGAGGAAGAGAGCTGGGGATGGAAAAAACCCACTCCCATGCCTTGATCCGTCCCATTTCTCAGAAATAGAGGACAAGCTCTTTTACAGAGCTTTTAACTGGCTACCAAAGTAATTTGTTCTGCATTGTTTGCCTGTTAATCCAAAAATTACTGTTCCCTTTGAAGTTTGCTTTATGTAGAGGAAACAATACTACCACTAACCATCATGTGTATCATTTTATGCAGGGTAATTATCTGTTTGTATCTGTCTTGCATTTCAGTTAAATGTACAGGGGCTTCTATAATCTTTGGTTGCTTGGTAAGTTATAGTATTTCAATGTTGGAATAATTTCCATTTAAAAATATTGCATCATGATCTTCAGCTTGCAAAAGACACTCGGGTGTATGTCCATGCCACAAATATTCAATTTAGCCTTAGATGTGGGAGGAACTTTGAGAAGTGATTCTCTGATTTCTGAGTATATGTCTTTCTCTCTCTGGCTTTAGCGTACGTACGTCATGTTTACAGTTTGACCTACAAAATGGGAGAGGGTTAAAGATGTATATTCAGTCCAGTTCACCACATGACAAAGCATTCACTATCCCACACAGTGCATGTGGATAAGTATGTGTTACGTAAATACACAAACCATTTGAAAACAATCCCCAGTTTTCCTGGAGATCAGTAAGAACCAGCACCTCCACTGTGACAGAGTCTCTATTATTCCCCAACTTTCAGGAAAAACATGATAAATGAACAGTTTTTCAATCATATGCCTGTATTTTTCCAGGGCTGAAACAGAATAAGTACTGATTTGAGGTCCCAAAAGAAGGTCAAGAGTTCATCCTGGAAACAAGTGATCTTTTAGTGGCTTTTGATGAAAATACGCTTTTTGATATTTTTAATCAATCCATAATAAACGAGCAGTCCAGATCTTAAAATCATAGCCAGCCCCTCCAAATGGTGGCCCAAGGAATGGCTCCATCCAACACGTCAGTGGCTTTACGACTGCATGTACCCTTAAGCTTTACTCCCTGCAGCCACAGGGATCTGACTCTGTAGTGTACTGCCACCGATCTGGGAGCTTAAAAATCCTACTCTGGTTTGTTGGTAAATTGGCTATTATTTTTAGTGCTGCAGGTGAGCTATGCTAATAATCAGTGCAAGTTAATTCTGGGAGACAGTTTTTAAAGCAGTGTAGAGCAGGCTGGTGTCTCCGTGCTAGGTTCTCTCTTGCGTATTACTGTGGAAATATATTACTATAAAAGCTCTGTTTATTAGACTATCCTGTTTCTCTTATTAGACTATCCTGTTTCTCTAAAACACTGAGCCCATTTAACCTACTGTGCTAGTTATTTTCCTAAAGATTTCTAGTCCAGTACTTTTAAAATAAAAATTAACAGTGGGAGAAGAGATGAGAGGGTGGGAAATTCAGTGAAATCTGACTTAAGCAATGTAAAAAATTCTTGATTATGGAATCAAGTGGCAAAAGAAGTAATCTTTTAGGCCTGGCCTACACAAAACTTTAGCCATGTGGAATCTTCCTATTTGCCTTCATTGGGCTTTGGATCAGACCCTGGAGGTATCAGCCTTATTTCAAGATTTTATGATCACTGCTAACTTTGGAAACACTGTCAAGCTTCAGAATAGGGGCTCTATTCCACATGTTCCAAGAGCTTCCTTTTCCCTACTTTGAGTAATGTTATAGGAACAATAAAATATTCTTGCTACTGGGAAAACAAAGCTGTGTTGGACTTAGATGGGACCTGACGTTTATACAGTTCATCACTACTGTACATCAAGGAACGCTACTTTTAGCAAAGAATGCATATTCATTATTTTTTGTTAACCTTTGCTTCAGTGCATTCATGACAAGATTGTATGCGCATGTAGCTGTGTTTTAACAGTTTTTTAATTTCAGTTGTTGCTGGAAGCACTATGCTGGAAATTAGACACTTTTAGTAGTTCAATTATTGTTGATTTATTCATCGCTCTTGTAGATACAGTGAATGTAGTTACTATAGTAAGGTTATCTAGTTCTGAATGCCAAATGCCAAGTTTGAAAGCTTACATCTTGGCAACTGCAAGACTTATTGGCTTGGAATTTGTCATGCCAGCAGAACTGCCTTGTAGCATTTATTTCACAGATTTTCATTAAATGGGGGAAGACAGGAGAAAATAGTGCTACTAATGACATTGTGCATCAAACTATTTACTAACATCACAAGGAAATCAGCTCAAAATCATGTATTCCAGGCTTCATTCTGCCATTTTCCTAGACCTTATTGGAAGGATGGCAGCATCATGCTAAGTATAAAGATGTAAAAATGCTAATAAGGAAAAATGTTTTATTTACAATCACGCTTTTGGGAAAAAAAAGGGATATTTAGAACAGCAGAAGAAACTAAAAATGCTATATAATTCTTGAACATTCATTAACTTTGTTCTAATTTCTCTTTTGGGGCAATGAGTCAGCAAAAAATTTTATAAGTTCCACCAGCTTAAGCATCGGCTCTGGGTATTTTGCTAAAGACAGCAAATCCTGCTGTAATACAAAGGAAGGAGCAGATCCTCAGCTGAAGTAAATTGTTAAAGTGTCATTTCCAGTGGAGTGATGACAGTTTACTCTGACTGAACCATAAACTTTCATGCTAACCCACTGTAACACTTTCCATCACACTGTAGACTCTCTGTATGTGAAATATAACGCACCTAATGGCATTTAAATTAGCTATCACGGGAGGCATCTGTCATACTATAATCTTTTCCAGTCACTTTGTAAGGTCCTCTACCACTTAGCCTCCCTCTACTTTTCAATAGCATGTCTTGTGGTGATGTTACTCTACATCCAAACATATCAGCTCTCATTTCCCCTTGCCACTATTTCCACGTGCAGCTTTAACTTATCCTTTTTACCTGGGGAGAACTCCTTATGATATCTATGAAGTCTTTCCACTAATCCCATTCTCTGCAAAAAGGCAGCTGAATCAAGCTTTGCTTAGAGTGATGATAACCTGAGACTGCTGAGTATAGTGTGATGTCAAATGAAAACATAGCTCCATCCATGGCTTTCAACTTACATTTGTGTTTAGTTCTCTGCCATGCAGTTTCAATGCTACATTACAATCTCTCTGAAGCGTGGCAATGTTATTATTTCACCCAGCATCTTGGGTACTCCTAGAATAATAAAAAAGGAATACCAATTAATAATTTGCATTTAGTATTTAGAAACAACAGAACTTCAGCTGAAGGTCGGTGCCACTGCAGTCATTCCAATGGCTACATATATGTAAGAAGCTGGTTCTATTAGAATAGTTTAGGCAAAAACTCTAGTAAGTATATGAGAACAGCTGATCTACTTAGTGGAGTTATCCATAATTACCTGAGAAATAACACAATGTGCTGTAGTTATTATTTTTTTCCAGTGGCTGTCATTGACTAAAATTTTCATCACAGATCTTTCTTAATTAATCTTTCAAAACATCTCTTCGAAATAACTAAAGCAAAAATTCCAATTGGAAAAAGAAGGAGCATAAACTTTTTTCCACTATGATTATTTCTTCCCAGAGGTCGAGGATTGTATTTTACACTCTAAATGGTGAGTCTGCATTGAATATTTCTTTAAATGGTATTCACCAAAAGTTGAAGATTTTGCTTCATAAAAATGATGTCTTTTGCACTGGCGGTGCTCTGGATTGAAAAACAGTCAGCAGTGTTTTAAAATACACTGTAAACCTATAAATTTGTCAAATTCTAATATTTTTTTATCAATATTTGCATTTCTCATTGTCTTTGAATCCTTGCTTCAGACCCACTGATTTTTGAACTCTCTCTTCATTGCTTGGTTGATTAGTATATGTGAAATATTTCTGGTTTCATTGCTGTTCCCTTTTCCTTGTTAGCAGTCCCCAGGTTTTCTCAGGCGGTTGAAAAACACATGCTGTTGCAGGATACTTTCTAATCCTTGTTTGCCAGTAACTGAATTATACATGGGTGGCATAGCAGATACTCAGTCTTTCATCCTTATCTGTTATTTCATCATTACTTTCAATCTGCAGCGAAAAATGTGACTAACATGTTGTGTGGTATAAATAGACACTGCATGTTGAGATCATTTATGCATGGTTTGAATTTTGATGAAATTTTATACTGCCCTCTGGGCTAAACACTTAACCTAAGTGATTGTCCCAATAATTTTGTTGAATCAAACCTTTTCAGATGGAAGTTTTACCTTTCATTATCTTCTAAATTGTTTACTATAAAGCTTTCCAGGAGTGTTAGGAAGCAAATAAAAAGGACACAGTTGCTGTTTATCAGTGATTCTGTGAATCATTATCTTGTCATTGTAAATGACTGGAAATAGGAATATAAAACACTTTGACTGAAAGGACTACATTTTTAAGTCATTGCAGGCCATCCTCAATATGATTTTTCTTCTACACCCATGGGATCGGGTGTTATACAAAATGTGAATGTGTACATGTAGATCTATTTACTTACAAGTATTTGTGTAGAAATATATTTGCATGTGGTGCAGTTCATTTTACCAATTTATGTAATTCTTGATTTTAATTTCTTAACTGCTACAGTTTTGTGATCTTCCACATTTATTTATTTGCTATTAAAATTACTTCAGCAGCATTCCTGTTATTTTTAAAAATTATGCTTTGGATTTATATTTGGGATAATTTTTATTTCAATGACAAAAATTTTCTGCATTTTGCTTTACTGGTTTTGATCTTTAAAAGTCTAGAATTGATTATTATGAGCTGAAAGCAGTCCTTGAACACTGACGTTTCAAGTATGACAATAATGCAAGTCATTTTAATTCACTCAGTTAAGATACTTCTACTTCTTGGAAGAACCAATTACAATAAGGTTCTTCCATCTTTTAACTAGAAAAGAGTCTCCTTTGGTTTTCAGCTGAGTATTTTGTGGAGGTTTTCACAGTTCATAACCCTGGCTAGTTGCTGTTCAAACACTACCCGCTACTTTCCCTTAGCCATTCTCAAATTAACAGCCTTAATCTGTTAACGAAATTTAGGGAAAGAATTTCCTGCTCCCCCCTTCCTTCCAGAAAACTACAACTTTTCAAAGAAGTTGAAACATCCAGTCCAGAAGAATTAAATGACTCAATTCAGAAAGGTTGTCACTTGGTTGCTCGCCTGCCGTGGCGTAGGCAGGCCCCATGGTATCCTACGTAGTCCCTGTCTTCTGCTTCTCTTGACAGAGGTAGGTCATGATGTGGTCTCCTCTCCTGTCTGTCCTCCTGGGTTTCTTTGACACCTGGCTACACGGGGTGAAGATGGAGGGGATGGCACTTGGGTCTCACTCAGTGAGAAGAATATTAAGCTGTGCATCTGGGGACCATGAACTTTTGCCCAGTAGCTTGGCTCTGGCACTGTGTCTCATCTTCCTACTTTGCTCTAGAGTTTGGGCTCCCCAGGTGGGCTGCATGCATGTCCCCTGTGCACTGTGCGCTCTCAGCCTTTGCGTTGCACATTGGGGTGTTCGACTCTGGTATATCTGAGTGAGAATATCTGGCAAGAGTGCATGGCCTGTGCAAATGAAGACCTGGTTACCAATTCTGATGAGAACCACTGCTAGAACAAAACAAGTTTACTTTTTCAGCACCAAAATCTGAACATTTTATTAATAAAAAAAAATCCCACGGAAAGGTAGTTTTCTGGTGACAGCTACTAGTCAGAACTCTCAGTACCCCTTCACACAACAGTCTCAATGGAAAATTTTATGGTTAGCCTTAGTGTAGACTCTTTCAGAGGTGTTGAGCACCCACTGTGCCCATTAATTTAAATAAGCCCATAATGTGGTTTACATTTAATAAAGTTGCAGCCTCCACATGAACCAGATTTACTGAGTGTTGCCTTCTTTCCTGCTGGGTCTGAGTCTGCTGGTCTGGATAGTGTAAGAGTCTTAGACTCAGAGCATGCCTCCATCTCTTGTGTTCATTAGAAATCTCCAAGCAAAGACTACAAAGATTGTGTTTTCACCCAGTAAACGTGACTTCTGTTCAGGGATAAGGTTGCACACAAGTAAAGTGGAAAATTAATAGATTTGTACTTTTAAGAGCCCTTTTGTTTGTTACCATACTACTAATTTATCAGAATTGAACTCTGTTAATGCTGATAAATAAAAGCAATGTATAGTTTTAGTAATGATGCAGCACTGGAAAGATAGCTTACTATTAATTTGAAAATCTTCAGATATAGTGTTAGAATAAAAAGCATCAAGTATATATTAAGAAAATAAGCAACTCGAAGCAGGTCAGATACTTCCCCAATGTGGATTAGTTCGCAAATCTGGTGGCTTCAGAAGGGTAGTTATGTCAGCTGAAAAACTGAAGTTTAGTTGCAGTTTTTACAAGAGGAAATATGCTCTGATTACAGAAAAGAAGCATGAAAAGCAATGTATGTGTGATTGTGTGCTGATTTGTTCATATTTACAGTGAGAGATCCCAAGTACTGTAGCTCACAGCAAACATTCCTCATCTTTGGTATTCTGAATTTAAATAGATTGTTGGTGGATGCTTTTGTAACCAAGCCTAGTCTCATAGGCTGGCTACATATGTTTCCAGCATTGTGGCATCCAGCTCTGCTCATAATAAATCTAACCAGTTTATTGTTCAAGACTTTGCACCAAGCCCTTATGTACAATTGAGTCCCACTTTATTTGTTGCTAAGGAGGAAAAGATTTGTGGGGAAAAAAAAGTTTTTGAAGTCCTGTGCAGACAACTGTCCAGGTTTTTCAGTACTTAACTGTGGTTTAATGGATCCACAATCACCTTTTAGCTGGTTGATTGGTGTAGTGAAAACTTGGTTTTGCTTTTTGGTGTCAACCCCAGGGGGTGACTTGCTCAGCGCAGAGTTCTCCTCTTCTCTTTGTTTCCCAGGACTTGCCAAACATTCCCTAGTCCTCCCACACAGCCTCCAGCAGCCTTATGGCCAAGTCAAAGCACAGTCTGTTAGCATAAGGACAGTCCCCAGATTGCTTGGATCACACAATGGAAGATATATTTTTAATTTTCACTCCTCTTTCTCACTACGAGTACAGGCTCAGTATTGTACATAGTCTGCCACCATGCTTGCCAGAGCGATGCTGGAATAGGTGGCACGCCAGTATTTCGCAATCTGTCTCAAGCTACCCACTAAAGTGAAGGAAGCACATGACCCTATCAGTAACACCACAAGGATGTGTGTTATTACTGCCATAGTTGAGGGTTTTTTTTTGACAAAACACTTTTCACTGGAAAACAACGATTTAAAAAAAAAATGAAGTTGTGGCAAATATCTGATGTTAATGCTGCTTCCAATTCAGAAAAGCATAATTGAAACAAAGTTTGGAGACTATTGAAATAGTCCATCTTGATATTCTGAAAAGAACATTTGTTTTGAAATTACCTCTTTTTTCACATTTTAATGTACACAGAAGGGTTTATTTTCTATTGACAAGGTCAAAATAACTTCAAAACAGTTTAAATTATTAAAACAAGTCCTTTCATTATCCAAAATATGAACACATGAACATTTTTGTTTCCAACATTTTCATCCGATTTAGATCAGAATTGTCTTTTAAAAATCCTCACATGAAAGGAAGTGGCTTCTCATCCATCTTCAATTTTTAATTAAAAACTTCTAAGAGACCTTCATGTATTAGTTCAAGTGAGGTCCTGTGCAGCATGAAATAGATAATACAGGTTCTCTTTGCCTGCATAGGTAATTACCTTGTGTAACTCCCACATCTCAAAACTGCAGAATTAGATTCAACTTGAAAGAGCAAATGGACAGTAAGAATAGTTCACCAACCTGGTACTAGCTTACTTTACCTTGGATAAAATTCTGGCTGTCTGTGCCTCAGCATGATTATTGTTTTCTTATTATGGTGTGTGTAATGGAAAAACATTACTGATACAGACCTTCACACTCGTTCTGCTTCCTGGGGATGACTTTTACATGCTTTCATTCTTGTTCACACTCTCTGCCATTTCTCTGCCCATTTGTTTGTATTTTCTCTGTCCTCATTTTACTTTCTGTCAAAATCAGTAGAGTTTTGGACAATGATAACTACAATATTCCATGATTTTTTAGTACTGATTGGTTGGACTTTTCAAAAAGTATCAGAAAATAGACTGACATTGACAAAGAAATGTTACTGAATTTTATGTTTGTTTCTCACCCAACTTCAGAGAACCTGACTTCTCCCAGATTCTCCCTTTTGGGTCAGGGTGGAAGCTGAAGAATTTCAACATTTATTCAAGATGTCTGGACCTGTGACAATGCATGTGGCAGATCCAGATGAATCCACTGGGCTGTACAGTCTTGCTCTACAGCACATGAGAAGGGACTTCTCTGTGCTTAAGACATATTAGATCTATTTTATGTGGACTAATAGCCTTCAAATGTGCAAGAGATCTGGTGCTCTTTAGATGCCTTGGATTTGCTGCACGTATGCAGCTGTACGAACAATACTTCTATAGTACTTTTTTGTCTACTGGCTGAGTGCATTTATACCCTGCAGTGCATGTAGAGTGCATGTAGATCTTTTTCTTATAGGAAAGTCCAGAGATATAAATACCCTAAGCAGAATGGCTGAGATTATTAAATATAAAATAAAAGATATCTTAAAGATTTTCTTTTTCTACAAAATCATAAAGTTCTGACATACTAGTATGCAGCAATTTTCATTCTGCACGAAGAGCTGTTTTTTTCCAGTATGGTTCTCTATTAGGAGATTTATTACTATGATTTGTAAAGGTCTGACTTCCAGATCACATAATTTAATCTACATATGAATAAACAGCTCACAAAAAATCACATAATAAACAAGAGTTACGGCTTAAAGAATCTGCCTATGTGAAGTTCTCAAATGCTGTTTAATGTTTGAAATCCCATGGACTTTTGAGATAGACTACGAACTGCAAGTAAAATATGTGACCCATCGGCCTTCTCTGTATATCCTTTGCTTCCTAATTTCACGTAGGACAGAAATACCAACTGATGAAATAGCAGGGGCAATTATAAAGATTAAATAAGCTTAGATGAGCCTATACACACAGACTAACTGTGTTGATCAAAGGATTTGCTGTCAGGCAAAGAGTTGACTAACAGGCAATGATTGGAAACAGCTTTTTTCCAGTCTGGATTGGGTGATAATAATGTGAAAAGAATGGAATTTCTAAGAGGACTGCTCTTTCATTGGCCATGTTGGAGAAAGTATGAAAGACTATTGCAGGGTGGAAGAGACAGTCTCTTCCAGAGGAGAGATCATTTCTGGGAAATCCTAGGTAGAGAAAATCCTGACGTGCTGAAAGAAACTCTGACCTCAGTCAAAGGAGTGCTTATGAGCAGTGCAGACATGCAGAAAGGATGACACATTTAGGCTTTTTAAGCTTGTGTTTTTACTAACATATGCCCCAGGAAAGATGCATCATTAACACACAGCAGTCACAAAGCTGGAATTTTGCAGTCTGGGAGGTTAGACATGACCTGGAGAGAGGTTTAGGCAACTGGGCTAATGCATCTCATTTTTCTGGAGGTCTAACAACCTTGCCTAGAAAGTACACTGAGAGAGGGTGAGTAAAGAAATTTTACATCTCGCTCCTAGCACAGCAACACAAGATCAGTGAGAGAAAGAAAGTACGTCAGGGGTAATTTGAGAATTGACACACCAAGGCTTAGAGGCTATATTAAAAGAACTATTAGGCATGTCAATTAATTTTCCTTTGCCTCATTAATGAGCATCTTAACTATATGTCTTCTGTTTGAAGTAGTAAGCAATCATTTTTCCAGGTTCGTTCATGCTATGACAAGTCACAGCACTCCTGAGACATACATGAGACAGGGTATAATATAGTGTGATTATTGTTCCTAATCTCATGAATGACTCTTACTTTTGAACTGGAGGGAAATTTAATACTTATTTTGAATGTTAAATGTTGTCTCTGAAAAAAACCGAAACCTATGCAATTCAATAGTTTTCAAAGAACCAGTATGTTCCATACTTTTAATTTATTTTTTTCAGTAACTGAGTTTATTAACTAATGCCAGTTTCAGAGCCCAATTAAAACCCCAAAAGAGGAAGAGAAAAAAAAAACCTATACCCCAAAACCAAACCCAAAGCACACTTTTTTGCTATGGGAGTTATAAAGTTTTTGATGACCTTCATTAAATGTCACAGTCAACTTCTGACATGCTCAGCAATGAGTCTCATGACCCACAAACATAAAGCCAATCTAAATTATGCAGCGGTTGTATTTGTCTTTTGTGTCTAGAGATCCCCTACTGGAATTTGCTGAGTGCCTCTAAAAATACAGCAGAAGATTCCCTGACAAAAGACATTGTCTTTGTAAATTTCACCTTCAAACCTTGAGCCCAGCACACAAGAACTATTTAATAAGCAGAGCCCCACTCCATCAACCCCACCCCAAACCTCCAAAACCTTCTCTCTTTCTCTTTTGTAGTAGTTTGAAGTCTTTAAGCTGAAAGAATAACATCAAATACGACCTGTGAACCGATTTGCCTTCAGGTTAAAACAGCAGCAAAATAAAAAATAACACAGTGTGCTAACACGATTTTAAGGTTACACAGCTAAAATAGCACCAACAAGAAACCAGGAGATGTGAAAACTAAAATTTTATTGTAAGTATTCTGATCCATCGTGGATCATGTAAGTTTTAGGTTGCTCCTTAAGGAAATAAAGATTATTAAAGCTACATATTATGCAAGAAAAAGAGGCTATAAAATATTAAGATCCTGAGAGAGCAGTATTGTCTGAACTGAGGCAGATATTTTCAAAGTAGTCTGTCTTCTGTAAGAACAGCGCTCTTTCTAGTTGCATTTCAGCAGCTATATTCCTTCTGTATCTTTGGAAAATTCACCCTGACTATCCTGCCTGACTTCTTGAGGATTTGGCGCCCCTAACCTGTTACGGAACTTATGGGAATTCATGAGAGGGTGAACAGGTTACTTAACTAAATGGAACTAATACAGTGAAGGCATATCTGATTATTAGGCATTGCAATTAAACAAAAATAACTAGATAGGAAGGAAGGAGGGTGGATAAGGACCCTGCTGTAACAGGAGCTGTTAGTGGGTAAAGAGCACCAGACTGAATGGTGGTGTTGGTGCATCACACTGAGTTTTGACAAGGGATGGTTTGTCCAGGTGGGGAAGGTATGACTACTTTGCAGGTGCTTTTATTTGAATGAGTTACCAGTTGTGTTGAGTCAAAGGAGAACAGTCTACTGCAAGTCAATGAACTCTTACCTAAATTCAGTCTAGTAGTGGAAAACCTTATGGGTCTAAGATAATAGGGTTTTCTCCTCTTTGATTATATGAATGTCTTTATCGTAGATAGTAGAAAAATAATGTTTGATGGCTGACTGGCAAACTGACATACCCACACTTAACCCTAAAGCTTAAATTCAGATCCATGTCTGTGGTGACTTTTGAAGGTTATTTCAGTGTTTCTTGACTTTATTCTCTGGGCTACCTTAGCTCTTAGAAAAACTGAAGTTGCATTTCAGGTATTTAGAGTCTTTTGATGAAAAATCTAAAGCTTCCAAAAAAAGCATAAACGTATCATTGTAATAATGACAGTCAAATATATTTTCTGAGAGTTTTTTGAAAAAAGTTCAATAAACTCTATTGTTTACAAATGTGCTTGCAGACAAATATACACAGGAAAAAGAAAACAAACAGAGAAGTTATTTACATGTTAGGTTCAGTACCTGCCAACAACTGTTTATCAGAGACAGAAAAATAACAAGGCTTTTGTTCTGTCCAAGTGCATTCTTCCTCTGCTTTGGAAACTTTGGTCTAATGCCTTCTGAACATGGAAGTTTATTTCTTTACCAGTTTTTTTAGGAAGTCAAGGCATATGCAGTAAGGCTGCCTGTCACTCTGCATCTGCTAATTTCTGAACCTGTTGGCCAATTTGAGCAAGAGTGGTAGAGCAGAGGGGAAGTACCTCAGTTATTGCCCCTACAGAGGGAAATGCCAACCTAGTACAAAGTCAGTCCCCCTCTTCTGGGAATCCTTCGTCTGTGGGTAAAATCTCACAGTGAGTTGCTTTTAGAATGTCATTACTTAGAAACTCTGTGTGGAAGATGAGTATTGTAATACTACTCTATATTGGAACTGAAGGGACAAGTTTATTGCCATCTTTAAAACGTATGCACTCCTTCTTCACTCTTGAGCAAAATTTTCTTTTGGTTAAGGGTGCCAAGTCCAAAATATTCTACTGCCACTGAAATACTTGACTTTTTTATATATATATATATGCTTGCCTTTGGTTTGATGAAATTGCAATAGGAGCCATATCAAAACTCTTCAAAATTTCCAAGATTCGTATGGGTATTGACTAGCTATGACTTCTACTAGTCAATTTTTATTTTTAAAAGAATATATCCTTTCTAGGTTCTTGCTTCTTTCTCAGTAGATAAAGGTTTCTTTGAGGGTACTGATATCCTAGGCTAGTACGCTACACTATCCCTCTCTCCTATCTGTGTAGATGCATAAATGAATGTGGTTTTTTAAGGGACATGTTTGTAGGCATAGTCTCCTTTTTGTACTCCAGCATTCTTTACCTACCCCTCTGCTTCTCAGTATTCTCTAATACCGGTGTTTCACCTGATGAGGTTGTTTCATATTTTGGTTCATACTGGAAGTCATTGAGTCACACTTAGGACAGCAGTTTTGAATGTATCTGAGAGGAAATGCCCCTAAAGAAAAACATGCACTCAGAGCACATTTTTATCTAGAGCACAAAGAAAACATACAATGAGTTTACTATGTTGCACTTTTTTATTATAAATTTTTATTATGGCAAAGCAGCATTTATTCTAGGAAAAGAATGGTTCCTGTCCCATTTGAGCTTATTTTTCTTAGACTGTCAGTGCTATGCATTACCATGTGAAGTAATTAGCAGGAAGTTTCAGGATTTCTTAGCATCAGGGAGAAGAGTTTGCTCCTCATAGCAAATGTCCCCTTTGGGAATGAAATTTCAGATGAAGAACATTTCACTGGATCAATAGATGACACCAACAGAAAAGGAAGCCTGCATTTGTCTTGCCATGTCTAACATGCAGCTGTGGGCAAGAGAGGAAAGTATGTTATCTAGAGATTGTCTCTGATAAGAGGATATTCCTCGAACTCCCAGTGCAGCTAGCAATCATGCATTGATTTTTGAGAAACAAGAGGTGACAATACTTTTATTCCTGTTTTATGCTGTAGAATCCAAGGAATAAAGCCATGTCTTCACATGGAAAGAAAACTTGTGAAATGTCTTTCCAGAGGTACTCAGACAGCCGATTACAACACTTTAAAACCTTAAACACAACTAGTCTCCATTATGTCATATAGTACAAGAGCACTGTACAAGAAATTAGTTTCTTTCCCTTCCTTCCTTCCCCCCTTCCCCTTCCTCCTTTCCCCCTTCCTCCTTTCCCCCTTCCTTCTTTCCCC